>JAJTUV010001225.1:600000-973584 GCA_021653895.1 Mastomys natalensis
TAACTTTTGTCCAGTGAAACCTCCAGAAGAATGTTTACAGCATCCTTTCTCGTCACAGCGAAAACTTGGAACCAGCCCTGACTTCCTTTCACGGGAGGCTGGGACACTGCAGAGCAGCTACACTGTGTCTGCTGGGTTGAGTAGTGTCACCCCAAAATTCAAATCTCCTGAAACCTCTGGATGTGGCCTCCTTAGGGTCTTTACAGATGCGCTAAGGTCATACTGCAAAGTTGTTGGCAGAAACCAGAAGGTAGGGAGAGCCGAGGAATGGTCCTTTCTAGGACCTGCTTGGGGAGCCCAGCCAGGCCTGCCGACACCTTGGCCCCCGGAATTGTGGGGAAATTATTCTGTGTGATTTGAAGCTACCCTTGTTGTGCTTTGTAGCCTGAGAGGGCTCAGGTCCTACCTACGCGGGTGCTGCAGACACACCTTCTCCTCAAACCCCAAAGGGTCCACCCTTCCCTGCTATGTCACTGTTGTGATTCTCTGGAGCCAACGCGAGTCACGGGGCCACTGTGGCTCCCCAGCCTTCAACCCTCCTCCAGCTCCCATGTAGGGAGCTGGACTTCTGTCCATAGTTCGTGATATCAAGGGTGGATGCACAAGAAGACACCAAGTCGGGGGCAAGGCCCAGCCTGAATCTTCAGGGGACTGTACCAGAGCCAAGCCCTGTTCCAGGTTTCCTGCCAGCATCCAGCCCTCGGCCCAAACTCCACATACACAGCATTCTTTATGGGCTTCCTGGCACTTCTCTCTGGAAGTGTGCTTCCCGACTCAGGGGCAAACAGTGCCCCTCCACGCTCCTAACTGCCCACCTTTCTAGCCCAGCACACATCCACTTAACTTCTGAAACCTTCCAAAATTATTCTGTCTCATAAGACAGAATTCAATCCTTCCATAGACAGCTGCTCTGACCCTCAAAGCCACCGATCCCTCTAGGATCTCAAGTGACAACCCACAGGAACCCCAACCTCAGCCTTGTCTTCCTAGCCAGCCAGCCACTCCTTCCCTACCTCCCCAAGAGCTGGGTACCTGGAAACTGGGATACTGGTGAGGAAGAGGATCTGTCTTCCCCACAGTAGGCAACTTTCTCCTCCAGTCTGCCGCATCGCCTCAGGGAACAATCTAGTAAGCGACACACCTGCCTAACATCCTCCTCCAAATGAAACTTTAGGGTCTGACTCCACTTTCAAGTGGAGCCCTGCTCCCCTCGTGGCTAATAGAGATACCGGCATCAGATCAAGTCTTCAGACCCATTAAATAAAGTCACACGGGCTGCCTGCTAACGGCCCTCGCCTGAGTGCCTCAAGCTGGCCTGCAATAAGTATTCCTAATTGTGCTTGTTAAAAAGCAGATTTATGGATCCCAATTAGGCCGCCCGCACCTCCGCCACAGCAGGTTTGCAACACACCAAACCTTCCTTCTTCCCAGGATAAAATTATTTTTTGCTGGGTGACAGGATAATTACTAAAACATAAAAGGATCCTCCCGGAACCTCACGCAGCCTCAGCAACTCTGTTAGGAGCCCTCCAGGACAAGCAGAGGTTTGACGGAATATTTAAAGCCTCCTCAAGCTTCCCTTTGCAGTCTCTTGGTCTCGAGCATCTCCCTTGGCTCTTTCTCCTGAAACCCAGCAACCCAGCAACCCAGCCCTGAGTCCTGTGGTTGGCCTGACTCAATTCCCTCTCTCTCTCCTTTCCCACTTGCCACTTCCAGGCTGCTCCCCAATGAGACCTGTGCCTCCTCCTTCCAGAGACTACTCCATCCAACTGTCCCCCCTCTCTACTCTCTCATCCCCCTTGAAGCCCAACTCAAATGCCTCCTCCTCCAGGAAGCCCTCCGTATCAGTCACTTTTCTTAGGTTTTGGTCAGGCAACAAAACGCCTGACAGCTTCTTTCACATATGCTGTTGCCAAGACCCCTACCATAACTATCAGCTCTCAGGACTGTGCCTGTTGCCTGCACTGAACTGTGAGCTCCCTGAGGACAGGGACTGAGTCTCACTCAGTGTGGCAGCTCCAATATGAGGCTTTTGGTAGACTGGCTCACTCATTCAGTCACTCGTGCATTCATTCAACAAACTTGCTGGGACCTAATTTTGAAAAATAGGCAAAAGATCCTTATAGAGGGACATGGATCAGTGGTAGAGCACTTGGATAGTATTAGGGCCCTAGGTTCAATCTTCAATATGGCCCCCCCTGCTACCCCCTCCAAAAAGTAGGGGAGGAAGGAATAGAAGTGAAATGAAAGGAAGGAGAGTGGAGGGACAGGGAGCAGGGAAAAAGGTGGAGGAAAGATCTGAATAGACACATCCTCAAGAAGACGCACAAATAACCAATAGGCTTGTGAGAAGATGCTCAACACCACTAGTCACAAAGGGAACACAAAACAGCTCTGAGAAGTTGCTTCCGTGGCACTAGAGCAGCTACAACCGAAGTTAGATTATGTTGAGAAGGATGTGGAGAAACCAGCTCTCAAGTGCTGCTGGCACTTGAGACTGTGACACCGTGCAAGTGTGCAAGCAGGGCTGGGGACACGTCTCTGTGTGATGTGCTTGTTATGCAAAGAGAACCTGTGTTTGGAGTGACCAGCAGGCATGTGTGCAGGAAGAAGTGGAGCGGTGTGGCAGGAGCAGTGTGGCCTGGCCAACTTGAGGACCCTGAGACAAGGCGGCCAAGGGCCTAGGCTGCAAACAGCCACCAACTAGAAGGGCTCAGCCCTGGCACCTGCTCCGCAAGCCAAGGTGAGTGGCCCTGGTGTAGATCCACACATGGGCAGAGCCCAGTGCCTTCCAAGAGCTTCTGAGTGATTGCAATCTCAACTCCTCAGGAGCCAGTTTCCTCTAGAAGAACAGTCCACTCTGCCTGAGAGAGAGGCTTCTTCTTGACTGGACCGCCCCATCCACTACTGCTGAGGTGAAAACAAGCTCTCCCCAGGACGCTGATGGCCAAGTGGCTTTTATGAGCTGCCGTGAGTGAGGTTACTCTGGATTCATTAGGCTCCTTGATAAGGTCGGGATCCCTCAAATGTTTCCTAATGACACCCTGAGGATGCAGGGACCCTGCAGTGTCGTCTCATCTGGTCTGGCAGACACATCCATACATATGTTTTCAGACACACGCTTAGGTCACAGGCACAGATGGACAACTTTCTGTCTGTCCACACACACATTCCCATACACAGTCACATGCAGACATACAATCATGAGCACACACTAACACGGGGTCACACAAGCAGAGGCACACCAACATGAACAGCTGACAACTTAATGGGCAGGATCATAGGTTGCCCAGCCTCCAGCCTCTTTCCCTCTAAAAAGACATGCCATGGGCAGGCTTCCCCGTGAGTGCAGACTGCTGATAACTCCTGCTCTGAAGGAAGTCTCCCAGGAGGCTCAGGGCCTGTAGAGGGCAGGGGAGTCATTTTTTAGTGGTGAGAATAACTTTATTAGTCAACAGAAAAGATGGAGCATGGCCAGACTCCATGGTAGCACAAATCTGCAACCTCAACTCCTCAGGAGGCCAAGGCAGAAGAATCAAAGTCCAAGGCCAGCCTTGGTAATTTAGCAAGACCACGTGTCAATATAAAGATGTAAGAAACTAAAGGCGTAGCTGAGGTAGAGCACTTGCCTACTATGCAAATGGTTCTTCATTCACTGTCTAGCAGAATACACAAACACCACATACACCATACAAATATAATGCACACATACACACACACATGCCACACACATATATGCACACACCTCAAACATGCACCATGCATACACACACACACAAACACACAAACATACCACACATACACACCACACACAACACACACACACACACACACACAGCAATGATCTGGGGAACGGCCCCATCTGTAAAGTGCTGACCCTGCAAGCCACTTCCTGTATAAGACCCTAGGGATGGGTCAATCTTGCCCTGTATAGGAACTCAATCCCTATATATTTCTAATCATGTCTTTTATTATACTTCAGGCCCCACCACCCACTGCTGGAATCCCAGCATTCTTGTCTAACTGGGGTAGGGCCCAGAAGCTATACCAGGTAACTATATGACCTTAGGCCACTATCTCTGCATCTCAATGCACTCTCTGGTAAGACAGAGGTTTGTAAGCACCTTAGAGCAGGGAAGTTCTCTGTGGTAGGAAGATAAAGGAATGCTGATATCCAGGGCAGCCAAATGGGAAGATAACCTGGGGTGGGGGAAACTTCAAAAATCAAAACACCGCAGGACCATCTTCAGAAAACTGCTCAGGAAAAGTGGCTACAGAAGGGAGCCCATGACCTCTCCAATTGAGAAGATTCCTGATAGATATTGCCTCGTACCTTTGGAAATGGGCAGGCTGTTCTTAGACCTTCTGTCTCATCTCCATTAACAAGCAGCAGGGCTTGGTTACAAATGTTATACGCCCTGGGCCTCAGTCCACCTTCTACAAATGGAGGCTTGTGAATATTCATAAATATTGTGAATATTCAAAAATGTGTAGGTTACTATCATCAACTATTACTGACAGAATCTATTAGCTGGAAAATGGGCTTCTGGGTCTATCTGTGCCAAATTATTTTGAGTTATTCTGCCACTGTGGGTGCCACCATTCCTTACGCAGAAGATCCTATACTGTTTTTGGTTGGTTGGTTGGTTGGTTGGTTTTGGTTTTAGGGGGTTTATTTTGTTCAGTTTGGGGGGAGGGGGCATTAAGACAGGGTTTCTCTGTGTAGCCCTGGCTGTCCTGGAACTCATTCTGTAGACCAGGCTGGCCTCACACTCAGAGATCTGCCTGCCTGTCTCCTGAGTTCTGCGATGAAAGGTGTGCTATCCCCCCTCCCACCTCTCTGTTTTAGAGTGGAGAATGTGAGCTCTTGCATTCTAACCTAGAAGAAGGCATATTCCTTGCCTTTTTCTTCAGTCTATGACTATGCTTCAAGTTTCCGATGCCCTGGTGTCCCCTCCATGAGTAACTATAACTTCAAACTGTAAGCTAAAATAAACTTCTTGACTCTCCTGTTGCTTTTGTCAGAGTATTTTGTGACTGCTACGGGAAGCAACTAAGACATTGAGCATCCTTGGTGACATAGCCAGGGACAGTAATAACATGCCATCTGCGTAATGAGGAATGTTTCACATTGGTTCTACACTTAGAATCAACAGGGCACTTTGGCAGACTTCATTTCCCCTCGTCTTAAAAATTCTTTCGAGGAAAGGGAGAAGAAGGCAGATGAAACCAAGTAGGCAAAAGTGCTGACAACTTCAGAGGCAGAGCTACAGATGGTCATAGTGCTGCACTCCCTGCTTGGAGTCTGATGGAGAATTACCATCCTGAAGAGTTTTTTTAAAAACACTCAAGAATGCAAGTGAAGAAAGAAGCGTTATCATCATGCATTTTGTGTGTGCTGTGCGTGTGCGTGTGCGTGTGCGTGTGCGTGTGCGTGTGTGTGTGTGTATTATTCATATATTTTGAGATAAGATGCAATGGTTAGTGTTATCAACTTGAAAGAATCTAGAATCACCTGGGAGATAAGCCTCTGGACATATAGAGAATTATTTTCTGTCATTTTTTAGACAGGGTCTCACTACATAGTTCTGGCTATCCTAGAACTCACTTTGTAGCCCAGGCTGACCTCGAACTCACAGAGACCTACCTGCCTCTGCTTCCTGGGTGCTGGGATTAGAGGTGCAAGTAGGGGGTTGTCTTGACTGAGCTAACTGAAGAAGAAAGACCCCCACACTGTGAAAGGCACCATTTTCTGGCTGGGATCACGGACTGTGGACACAGAAGGGAAGCTGAGCTGCATGCTGCCATCTACTTTCTGTTCCTGAGTGTGGGTGCCATGTGACTAACTGCTTCAAGCTCCTGCTGTCTTGATTTCTCCACAATGATGGACTTGCACTAGGAGCCAGAATGAACCTTTCTCACTTAAGTTGTTTCTGTCAGGGTATTTTGTCACAGCCATAGGAAAAGAAACTAGGACATGGGGTCTCACATGGCTCAGGCTAGTCTTGAACTCAGTTTGGTCTAGGAAAAATCATGAGACAGTTCTGGCTGGGAAGACGGTAAAAAAACAAAACAAATCAAAAAACACTGAATGACCTCTGGGAAGACTTTCGCTGCTCTTATAAAGACGTCCAATGAGAGACAGGTGTGTCTTTCCACTGGATACTCTCCTGCTTGAATATGTTAAAGGTGACTGCAGCATCCATCCTACCACCATGAAGCACTATCATGAGCCAATACACTGCAGAGAGAGCATCCAGAGGAACGGCAACGACCTGGGTTCTTACTACATAAGCTGCTGAGTCCATGGTTTTCCCTTACCTGAGATGTAAGTAATACAGCTACAAAGGAACAAAACAAAGGTCAGTCTGTCCTGCCCTAAACTCAAAATCAGATCATTTGCCCCCAAGTCCTGAGCTTGCATCTCTATACTACTCTACCTAGACATACTCAGGTATGAGCTCACTCCCTTGACTTTGTGCTGACAGAAAACATAGGTCAGGCACCCAGCCCAACCTGACTACCCAGTCCTAACTTCAAGCCCCAAAAGGCAATGATCCCAGCAGACTGCTCCATGCATTGCCCTGCCCCAGAGGGAAGGTCCTGAGCCTAGCTGTGCCCCTGGGAAGCCGCCGCCTCTCATTTCCATTGCCTTCCTCAGCCACTGCCCCATAAATCTCCAGTTTATTAATCCTTTACATGAAGCAGTCGGTGTGGGATCCTGATTTACTCCCTGTTCATAAAACACCGAGAAATTAAAGATGGAAATTACCCAGAAGGACACGAGCCTCCAGTGGGGAGCCCCTAGCAGTTCCTGGCCTAAACCCAGGTCCTCTCTGTCCTTCCTACCTTCAAAGCTCAGGAACCAGTGATGTCATCTCCCTGTCTCCATCCCTCCCCTTTGAAGCTATCTTGCTTCCCACCCACACTGGCAGCTAGACTTGGTTCCACACAGCAGAACAGGAGGCATCAAACAAATGGGTTTCCCCCAAACCTTTGAAGATCTCTTCCTAAGTCCCTTTTGTCATACAGGGGTGGATAACTCAAAGTTGGGGCCAAAATTTTAAGCTGTTCAAATGTCAAAATATGGGGGCTGATGGTGTAGTTTAGTTGGTAGAGTGCTTGTCTAGTGGATACAAGATCCTGGGTTCCATCCTGGGGACTGTACTAGGTAGGCATGGTGGTGCACATCTGTAATCACAGCACTCTGGAGGTAGAAGTAAAGTTCAAGGATAGCCTCAGCTACATAGCAGGTTTGAGGTCTGCCTGGGATAAACAAGGCATCACCTCAACACAATTCTTTGGGGAAAAAAAAAAAAAAAGTAAAACCATGTATGAAATTCAGAGACAGGACCAGAGAAGAAACAGAAGAAAGCTTTTTTTTCAAAAATGATTTTCTATCAATGGGCTCAGGTGTGCAAGACCACCCTCATTTCTCAGGCTGAGAGCAATACCTCACCCCCAATACTCCAAACCCTTCTAGCTATTCAGCGCCCAGATGCTTCTTAAAGTCCAGCAGATGCTGGATCTTTCTAGTAACGTCTCTCGGGAGTCTCAAGGCTCCAAGTTCTGGTGGCTCACACTGCACCCTGAAATTCGCTTACCAGCCCCAACTCTTCCACAGGTCAGAGAGAGCCCCTTGGGCAGTCTCAAGATCAGGCTACCCCAGTCCAGTGTGACAGCATATCTTCAGGGAAGCCACTGGCTACTGAGCCCATGCTTGACTAGATTCCTGACATGAGGGCTCCCTGTGGTTTTGAAAGGCTACAGGGGAACAGAAAACTGAATCCCCTGGGAGATGAAAGATTTTTCCGGAGGAAGCAGTGTCTGGTCTAACCTGTGGAAAAGAAGAAAGAGTCAGCCAGACAAAGGAGCTGGCAGAAAGGTGGGCCAGTGGTGCTGGAAACATGCAGAAGTCTGAGGACCATAGACTAGGTGAAGGGGAGGATTATGGAGAGAGGCAGCTAACTGGGCCTTGACTGCCATGCTAATAAGTTTTGACTTTATCCTGAGGGCAACGGGGAAGCATTAAAGGTTTCCGACAGTGCAGTAACCTGGTCCACTTTGCACTCAAAAAGATCCATTGTCCTGTCTCAGACAGTTTGGATTGAGATGGACTGGGGGAGGGTGTGCCCTGTGAAAGTTTCTGAGCCAGGGGCAAGGCTGCCTGTCACCCACCAAGGCCTCAACCGAGGCCTGAATAACAAAGACAGAGCAGGTCTTCGATGTGTAGGACAGGCTATACAGAAGAGAGGTGGCTAGACCTCAAATCCTCTAACTCAAGAAACCTCATTGTGCTCACCTGCCACAATGGTTGTCTTTGTCACCCTCATTCTCAGGTTGCCCCCATGTGCCTCTCATGACCAGTCTCCTTCTCCGGGCGCTGTGTACTGCTCTCCTGGGCTGTCACACTAGACAGTGTGTCTCTTCACTCCCACAGACACAGCCCCTCTAGGATGGGCCTGTTGCCTTCATTCCTGACATGGAAGCTACAGAGAACCCCAAGATTGACTTAGGGGTTGGGCTTCTCAAGGAACCCACTCTTTCCAGAGCAGGCCAGTCCCCTGACACACGGCGTCCAATTCCTTGTCCCCTTCCAAATCACTTTCTCCAAACGAATCTCCTCGGTTCCCTCTGTCTTCCTTTTCCTTTCCCTTTCTCAGTGTGGACCAAGCTCGCATCTAACTCTCTAAATAACTTGAGGATAGCCTTGAGCTTCTACTCATCCTGCCTCTACCTCCCCAGTGCTTGGGGTTGAGTCACCATGATGGTTATTCAGTGCTGGGGTGGAACCCATGGCTGTGTGTGTGCTAGGCCAGCACTTCCTCCACCAACTGAGCCACTGCTCTTCTCCCATTCACTGGCAAATAAGAAAGCACAGTTTCAGGACCTAACCTGTGCGTGATCTCGAATTCTCACACAGTTATGCAGAGCAGTGTCTACGCTGCTATTGCACAGGTGGAGAGAAACACTAGGTACTCCTTCTAGGGCCGCCCGCCTTTGGAGAGGATCAGGGACAGGAAAGCCTGTGTCCTCATCAGCAGAGCAAGTAGCTTAGAAGAGTAGCTCTCAGGCAGTGTGAGAGGCTACAGCAAGAAGCTAACAGCGAAGGGCTGGCGATGTAGTTCAGTTGGTAGAGTTGCCCGGCATGCTCAACGCCTTGCGTTTAATACCCTGTACCTCATAAACCAGGTCTGGTGGTGCACACCTGTAATCCCAGTACTCAGGAGACAGAGGTAGGAGGATCAGGAGTACAAGGGCATCCCCAGCTACACCGTAAATTCAGGTCCAGCCTAGGCTATATCAGACCTCACCCTGAAATGTTTAAAAAACGTTTCAGATGGCCACCACTCACTTGGGCACTGTGCTTTCTGGAGGGCAGGCTGCCTGCCCTCTCTTTCTCCTCCATGGCCTCACCCACTGTGAAGGTGGGAGGAGACCCACTGCGGAATGATGAGGGGACAGATAAGCCACTCTCCTGTCTGGGTGGGTATAAATCATGGTAGGAGCTTTGGGGCTGGTGTCTTCTTTGGCATTCAAAGTGTCATTAATTATACATTAAGTGTTTGAAAGGAAAGACATCAGTAGCCTATAGGATGTGTTTGCATGGTAATAGAGGATTGATTAGATGCAATATCTATACTGTGGGCTACGGGGATTTGGGTCCCCTAGCTTTGCAGACGCAGTAAATTACAGCTACAAAATCTCACCCGTGGTAAATTATGGCATCTGAATCGCTGAGGGGATTCTCAATGCCTGCGAATGAGAGACAGTAGTCACCTGGCCAAGAGCAGGAAGCAAACATGGCCTCATGCCCACTGCTGAGAACCTGGTTTCCTGGGTGGCCAGCCCCCAGCCCAGGCCTGAGCTCTCTGTATCTGCAGGAGTTCAAACAGACAGAGCAGGAGCCACTTCCTGAGCCTGGATTCTGCCAACAACTCAGTCACGATTCCCTCTGGGAGTCAGAGGCTTGAGTAAAAAAGAAGATGTGAATGTTGCTTCTTTAACTGAAAGCAGTGTGTCCCCCTTTAATGAGAAGCTGGGGAAGCCGTGAGCAGAGCTGCTCCCATCCTGAGGAGATGAAGGCTGCCAAAACCCTGCAGTCTGGAGCCCATGCTGGTACCTCCTGGAGGCGAGAGATAGGCTTCCACCTGAGAAGCTCTGACAATAATGACAGTATTTGCCCTGTGCCAGGCCAGATCCACACCCGATGTACCCATTAACTGGCTTTACCCTCCAGCAACCCTGTGTGCCGAGTGATATCATAAGCCCCAGGCAAGGGCAGGGAAGATGGCTCTGTGGGTAAAAGGATGACTGCAGAAGCCATGAGGACCTGGGTTCCGATCTCAAGCAGCCAGGTAAAAAGTCAAGTGGGGAAGTGCGTCTGCAATCCCAGCATTGGAGAGGTGAGATCAGAGGATTCCCGGGGCCTGCTGGACAGTTGGTCTAACCAATTAGTATGTTTCAGTTCATTGAAAGACCCTGCCTCAAAAGATTAGGTGTCGAGTGATTGAGGAAGACCCTCAACACCCACCCTTCTCATGTATATGCACAACATGCGCACATACACACACACAAAGAAATAAAGAAACAAACCTATGTACTAATGGGGAGACCGAGGCACGGTTCCCGAGACATCAGCATTCGGAGGGCGCTTCTGTGGAAATCTTCCCTGACCTACTCATTTATAAAACTGCACTCCCTCCCCAGCCCACCGCTCCCTCTCGCTCTCTGTGTCCCCAGTCTCACTTGCCACCTTGTCATCTGCTAACTTATTTATACTTTAACACACCCACAGGGACCAGGGCGGTGTCTGTGTCCTGTGTGTTGTCACACTGCTTCACCACTAACGGCCCACAGCAGACACTCAGTAACAACTCCATGGATGGGATTCTGTTGAATCATTCATCCAAGGTGATCAGCTTTTGCATGCAGAGCTGGATTCAAATCTAGACACCCAGGTCTCTGACTCAGTAGCCTGCATGACAGAGAAATGTAAATGTCGTGGGGTGCCAGCTCACTCCACAGTGACTGAGACTCCCCTGGCAACAGCAAGCCCAGAGCCTTTCTAGTCCCCCACCCTCCCCAGCTGAGCTAGGAATAAAGCCAGGACTTGTAGAAATGGCTCCCATCTGACTCTTTGCAAGCAAAATCATGCAGACCAGAGAATGAGTGCTTTCCAAATACACCTCAAGATGATGCTGATCAAGAGACATTGTTGGTGGCTCCCACCTATAAGCAAAGCCCAGCTCCAGCACCTGTCCCAAGAATAAGTGCATCCATTGACTGGTGGTGGGGGTTGGGGGGCAAATGAGACCCTTGAGTTGTGTGTCTGGATTTGCTGAGTTCCACCTGCCTCTTGGATCATCAGCCAGTATCTGCATGAAGGCCACAGACTCAGCTAACACTGCCTCTATCCCAGCATCCCTTGGTAAGCCAGTTTTGGTACAGCCTCCATCACACTCAAGAACAACAGTGCCCCAGAGCAGGTTTCTTCTCTGGAATGTTCTTTGCGCCCAGAGGCAGCACACACCAGGGGAAGGAGCCAGAGCCTCTGTGGTCCAGGCAATATAGTCAATGTTCCGGCATGGTATATGAACCAAAGAGACAGTAGATAAGTCCCTCCCCTTCTCCAACACACAGCTATGGAATCAGGAAGTACCACTTGCTCATCGGGGCATCCCTTGGTCCTCCTGAGAGGGCCTGGCTCTACCTTTGGTGGTTTGCATCCTAAACCTGAATCCCTTCTCTTCTTCCTCTCTTTGCTCTGAGATAGCAGTCCTGTTCCCCAGTAAAGCACCGTGTGTGTGTGCATGTTGTGTGTGCACATGTTCATGTGTATATATTGAGTATATAGACCAGAGGTTAGCCTCAGGTATCATCTTTCAACCCCTGTCTAGTTTGTTCTGAGACAGAGTCTCTCACTGAGACTTGGTTCAGTCTCTTACTGTACAAGCATGAGACTGTGAGTTAAGATTCTCCAAAATCCATGCAGAAAGCCAGGCAGAGAAACGCACCCTTGTAACTCCAGTACTGGGAGCAAAGACAAATAGATCCCCAGAGCTCACTGTGAGCTCCAGGTTCATGAGATACCCCGTCTCAAAGATAGATAGATAGATAGATAGATAATAGATAGATAGATAAGATAGAAGATAGATAGATAGATAGATAGATAGATAGAAGACAGACAGAGATAGGTAGGTAGTAGATAGGTAGATAAGTAGGTAGGTAGGTGAGTAGGTAGGTAAGTAGGTAGGTAGGTGGGTAGATAGTAGGTAGGTAGGTAGGTAGACAGACAGAGACAGACAGACAGACAGATAGGTAGTGATTAAGAGCAATACTCAAGCTTGTTCACACACACACATATGCAAACATACATAAACACACACACACACATACACACAGAGTTAATGAGAGGTAGAGGGCTGCAATCCACATCCACAGAGGGAACATAGCACCTGGTGCTGGGCTGTGGAGAACATGCTGGTATAGCTGTTTGGGTGCATTTGTGACCTAAGAGGATCGCTTATGTGTTAGGGGCTTTAAAGGACAGGAAAAGACATCTTCATCCTCTCTGTTTTCCAAGGCTAGCTCAGACTCAACGTAGCAGGGAAGCTTCCCTGCTGTTCCCTTCTGCAGATCTAAGCCCAGGAACTAGAGGAGCAGGCGACAGACTGCCACTGGACTGGCCACTGCCTAGACATGCCTCAAGAGAATATCTCCCCTTCACTGCTCTCCCAAAGCCCAGGACCTCTACCTACAGACTCAGGGACTTTACCTAACAGCTACAGGAACCGAAGAAAAGCAATGCTTTCTGGGTGTCTTTCTGCTACCCCCTTTCCCTAAATTCTGTGAAGAAAGTCTGAACCAGAAAAAAGAAAGAAAGAAAGAAAGAAAGAAAGAAAGAAAGAAAGAAAGAAAGAAAGAAAGAAAGAAAAAAGCTAAAAAGGCTTATTATAATGACCTTCAGGGAAAGCAACTACATTTTACCTTGAGAACTGCAGAACTGAAAGCGAGTTTATGGACCATGCAAATGAGATGCAAACACGAATGCAAATGACCTAGGGCTATCCAAACTGCCGTGGTATCAGCTTCCCAAGCCCGAACGCCTCTAGAGGGAGGTAGAGAGAGAGACAGAGGGCAATTAGTAAGTGTCTGGGGACTCTGAGAGGCTTGTCTAGGGATGGAAGAGCAGGGGACATCCTAAAGACCTTAGAGGCTCCAGGCCCCAGGGTGCTCTATGCAGTAGGCTACCCAACCCCAGCAAGATCTGTGCATACTGGGCCTTCAGTGTGTGCATGCAGACATGAAGGTGCTGACACTCAGAGACACAGCCACTTGCAGAAAAAAGAAAAACACAAAGTCACACCGTGAAGACACACCTCTGCTCAGAAACAGATAAGAGGTACATATTCATAGAAAACACAACACAGAAAGAGACACCAGCACCCACAAAGACCCACGAGGAGAGTCAAATACCCACATATACAGCTACAGGGCACTCAAGCAGGTCTGTCTGGAAAGAAAGAGACAAATGACTGAAATACCTGCTTGACCAATATGGCCTGGGAACTTGAACCCACAAAGAAGCCATAGAAGTAGGGCTGATGCCAGGCAGTGGTGGTGCACACCTTTAATCCCAGCACTCGGGAGGCAGAGGCAGGCGGATTTCTGAGTTCGAGGCCAGCCTGGTCTACAGAGTGAGTTCCAGGACAGCCAGGGCTACACAGAGAAACCCAGTCTCAAAATAAATAAACAAATAAATAACAAAATAACAACCCAGGGTCTATGTAGCCCAGGCTAAGCTTCCAACTCACCTGTAAGCCAGGATAATCTTAAACTCCCAATTCTTCTTCCACTTCCCATGTGCTGAGATTACAGGTGTGCCTGCAGCCCCTGGCGTTATGCAGGTCTACAGATTGCATGCTAGCCAAGCACTTTCTTACTGACCCGTAGATTCAGCTCAAGCCTCCACCCCACCCCCATTTTCGATGACACCACATGCTATAGCATTTCTCTCTGTCCAGCTGCCCCAGAACCTTCCCAGTTCTAGCTGAACTGAGGGTGGCCTGGCCAGCAGGTTTTCACCCGTCGTGGTCCTTGGAGGCGCTTGGGCCTTTTTCCCTCCTGCTCTGTCATCGTCTCAGCTGAGAGTACTTGTTAATTCTACTCGGTGGATAATCTAATTTGGAAGTCTGAGGGAGGAAAGAAATGATTTCCAAATGGGATACAAGACAGGGTTTTTAGAAGCCACCTGTCCCTGGGTGACTGTTCACAGAAGAGAATGACTCTTTCCCCAAAAGTATACAAACTTGAAATGCCACCCAGCCCACGTGCTCCTCCACACACAAAAAGAAATGTGCTTTTCAGAGCAAAGAATGAATAAGCTTTCTTGCTTCCTGCCATAAAGCGTGGAGTCATTCTGGGAAGTCACCACCCCTTCATGTCTCCGTGTCCCTAGTTACCTACGAGAGGCAGAACAGGACAGCTCTGGAGGCTTTGTCCCTCTCACACCTTGTAGACTTCCTGACATTCACCTCATGGTGTTCCCTGGAACTGTGTCCTGTCCCTGGTGACTCACTGCTGATGCCTGAATAGAAGGGCAGCTGAGGCCTGGTCTCCAGTCAAGGGAGCAAGACAAGCTTAGAAAAAGACCCAGAGACCCAAGCCTGGCTACCCAAGACCCTTCCCATCTGCCCCGTAACTACTGTAGGTGAGAGGAGAGCCCAGGATGGAAGGGGCAGCCTTAAAACATGAGGCCTGATTAACAGCGAGTACCCGAGGGGCTGCGAAATGCCAGCTCGCTGGCTCTGAGTGTAGTTCAGAGCCTCAGACTCCCTTTCCAAATTAATATTCATGGGGCTGGCATGCCATTTATTTGCATATGTAGATTATTTCTCATCCTCTGCAGGAAAGAAAAAGTTTGGGGGTGTTTATATTTATTGTATTTATTTTAAGCTCGGGTGATAAAGCAGGCGGGTCAGGCCGGGGAAGGGCAGGTTGCTGGAACAGGAAAGCAGATCCTAGAGACAGGATCCACAAAACCAACTGCAAAGCAGTCTGTGGAAGGCATCCCATGAAGCCCCTCCCTCAGAAGGTCCTAGAAGGTTACCATCTGAGGTAGGCATACAGTTTGGGTCTGTCATTTGAACTTTCCAAGACCCAGCTTCTTTTATTCAAATGTGTGTTCATGTTTGCACGCACCTGGGGGCTAGGTGTTGAGTTTGGGTGACAATTCTCCACTCTTAAACCCTGTTTAAGGAGGAAGCCCAGGTTTAGAGCCTACCTCCAATCCAAGTGCTTACTAAGTTACGGTGCCCTAAGGAGGCCGTAGCCCACACCACACCTTATGTGCCTAGTACCTCAGAGAAGCTCCCACCCAATCCACTGTCTTCTGATGCCATCAGTGACTCCAAGAACCCTTATTCAGTCTTGTCTTCCTGGCCCACTGGCCTCACCACCTTTTCTGCCTCAAATAAAGTGTTCAGGGGAAAGCTGGCAGTCTGAAGTAAGTGGTTCAAAGTTCTGGGGATTTACAAAGGCAGCAGAGCAGTGTGAGACCAGAAACCAGCGGACCAGGAGTGCCAAGAATGTCCACAAGATACTTAAGTGTAAATAGATGAAGGCCAGCCCGTGCTGCCCCCAGCGCCCCCTGCTGGCCACCTCTGCTCCCTGAACCCTTGCGAGACAATTACAAGGTAAACTGCCTAAAGTAATGTTCCACATACAGGAAGCATTCATTAAAATTAGCCCCTTCGATTGAGGTTGAGTGAAAAAAAAAGGTTTTTCTTTTTTTCAGGAAAATAATCTATTCCTCTGGTTTATGAATTCAATAAATACCCACTGAGGGCCAGGCCTGGTGATGTATGCCTGTAATCCCAGCAGTCAGGAAGATCAAGAGTTCAAGGTCATCTGTGGCTACACAGCTAGTTCAAGGACAGTCCTCTGTGCTGCGTGAGACCTTGTCTCAATAAATAAACAAATATCCATGGAATTGTCCTGTGTGCACAAGGCCCTGGTTCAACCCCCACCACTGCCGCCTAATGGACACAGTGTTAGCCACAAACAAGGAGCCAGCCTATATCGTCTTGGATCTCAATGGATTTAGGATCCAACTGGGAGAAGACGAGGAACACCCCGAAATAATGCTGAATAATGACACCAGCAGTGTCCCATTAAACATGGAATTTGTGGTGTGGGCAGTCATCGCTACACTTCGGGGAAGGAGAGGTCAATACTTCGAGATCACTGTGGGCACCAGCACTTAGAGAAGCTCTAATGAGGATACAGCTCTAAGCAGGCCTTAAAGGGAGGGGTTCTTCAGGAAATCCTGAGAAGGGCAGGACTTACTACCATGGCGAAGAGGCTTAGAGGTGAGATGAAGAGAAGCCCAGAGTGAGGTGGGTAAGACCTAGCAGGGGAGGTGAAGACAGGGAAACAGGTGAGGTAAGAAGAGGCTTAGCAGGGGAGGAAAAAGATAAGATCGAAGGCAGACTGTGAGAAACCCGAATATACATATGGGAAGCTTACACTTCATCCTGTGACTGAAAGATCCATGTAAACCTGCTTCAGAAAGATCTCAAAGGAAAAGATAGAAAATTCCCCGAGCTGCTTGACAGTGGCCCCAGAGCTGCACAATGGGCTCATAGCGTGGGTTCTGAACCCACGGCCACTTCTGCACTGACATCCGCACCGTCTCCTTAACAAAGTCCCTCAGACTGTTCTAGAAAGAAGTCCTTCCACAGACCCGTCCCTGCACTGCACGGTGACAGAGTAGGAGGCTGGTGTCATCACCCAGAATGCCTCAGGAGTTTTTTCGGGCCAGGGAGTTATATCCAAGGAAAACAGTAAAGATAAAGGTTGTGCTTAGACATTGGGGATGGAGTGTAGGGGTCATGGAGTTGCAAAAGGCTCTGCTAAAGTCAGGTCCAGGCACTGAGAATATAACCAACGAAAACAAAGAAGCCACAATGTCTACCTGAGGAATGGATGCTACCAGATTCCATGATGGTAGCCAGGCATCAAACACTGCTAATATTATCCAAGCCAGGGTCATGTAAGACTCCTGGAATCCCAGCACTCAAGAGGATGTAACATGAGGATTGACAGTTCAAGGTCATCCTCATCCACCAGTGAATTTGAGGTCAGCCTGGGCTACATGAGGCTCTGTGTCAAAAATACACACCCCAAACCCCACAGTGAAGATGGATGATGTGTGGTGGTGGTGATGATGATGGTGATGATGGTGGTGATGCTGATGGTGATGATGATGATGATGGTGGTGATGATGATGATGGTGGTGGTGTGATGATGATGGTGATGATGGTGGTGATGCTGATGGTGATGATGATGATGATGGTGGTGATGATGATGATGATGGGTGATGATGTGATGATGGTGGTGGTGTGAATGATGATGTAATGCAGTTAATGCTGAGACGTGGCCTAAGAGGTCAATACTGAGAACCAGCAAGCACTGAAGCCAGGAGTCCAGCACTGTGAGGGAGCAGCAGGAGCTGCCTCTGACCCACAATGGTGACACCTACCCCACAAGCACCATCAACCACTATCCTGGGTTTGTAGCTCAGTGAGTAGAGCACTCGCCCAACATGAAAGAAGCCCTGGGTTCGAGCCCCCAAACCACATAACCTCCATGAGATGACACATGCCTGTAATCCCAGCACTCAGGAGGCCATCCTCAGATACACAGGGAATCTGAGATGTATAAGACCCTGTCTCAAGGCTGTTTCTGTGGTTGCACAAGAAGATCCTATTTTAGCCTGATTTGTTCTATGAAGCCACTAAAAATGAAAAAGAATAAACCAGGCAGACAGAGCTTTCAACCTTCCCTGACTTCAGTGCCGGAGTCTTAGAATTGCCCTAATTTCTGCTACCTCTGGGAAGCCTGCCATGACTGCTGTGGCTCCCTCTGACAGCATGGTTTTCTGCTATGGTTGCTTTTCTGGCTATCTTGCCTCCTGAATATCTATCATGGATATGGTAGAATCCACATATATCTCCTGAATTCGGCTATATATTCCCTGATGTTCAAAGTCAAATCTTCAAACGCTCTGCTTGCCTTGTATTGGTCAAATGTAGTCATTGGGCTAACTCAGATTTAGCTTCCTAATCAATCCCATTATATAGATGAGTAAACTGAGGCACAAAAAGGTTAAAAATACTTTGTCCAGAGTCATGAGGTTTAAACAGAGTAGAGAGGATTCAAATCTGGGTCTTAAACTCTCTGTAGCTTGATGCTTTTGATCCTTCCCAATTGTGTTCCTTTCTGAGAATCAGTAGCCCATCGAGATTGTTCTAGACCAACTGTGAATATCTCTCCCCCTTGCTTCTGCTTCGTCAAGGCATGGTATTGGACTCAAGTTCAGCAAGAAGACAAGACACAAGTTTAATCAGAACCTGGGGAAAGGTCGCCCTCCCTGCCTTTGCCACTGTACTGATTCTGAGGATGAAAACATTTAGAACCACTGCAGCCATTTTGTGACCTTGAGAACAAAGGGTGACAAGTATCTGGATCTTCAATGATGCAGCCAAGCCACTGAAAGAAACAACCTTGGAGCAGAAAATAGCCTAGACCTCTTGTTATAGGCAATACCAAGTCCCTTATTGTTCTCAATCGGAGAGTTCAGGTCTTCTGTTGCTGCTTTGACACCCACTCCAGTCAAGGGCTCTTGTCTCTATAGCTACCTGAGCTGTTACAGATGATAAATGAGATATGCTAGCCCTATCCCCCACCCTCATTGAGCCTACCCCAAGGCTGGGTGTTCAATAAAGATTCGATCTACATTTGATCTTGAGTCTCCCTTTCCTTGCCGTCTCTGAAGGGATCATTTTTTCCTTTTCTGGGCCTGGCAGATCCAAAGTTTCTGCCTCGAGTTCTGACCACGGTCTTAGTGTAACCACTGGTCCTCCCTCTCTTCCTCCACCTTCAAGGATCAAGATACACGCAAGGTACTCACACCGGCCGGGAGAGGCCCCCGCAGCAAGTTCGAATTCCTAAATCCTTGTTCTTGGAAATGTCTTTCTCAATTAGGTCTCACCCAAATATTTGACTCAGGCTGAGTGAATTCCAGCCCTCATGCTCCAGAACGACATGTTTCAGCTGCATAATTACTGCAGCTAGCTTTATTTGTTATTAAAAAAAAGAAAGAAAGAAAGCAAGAGAAATAAACATGGATTGCTGTTCCTTCTCGACTGTAAAATAATCAATAAATAGAATCCAGATGAAAAATACCAGCATTTAGGGAGAACAATTCTGTTATAGATTCTTTTCTTTGGGGGCCTAATTAACACACATGGTAGATGGACCCCATCGGTGTGTGGAAGAGGCTCCCCTCCTGCTGAGATTCCTCTCCAAGTCAGACAGACAGACAGACAGACAGACACAGAAGGTATCAACAAGCAGAACATGTACTGCAGACTCCTCAAAGCCTTGCTCTGTTCCCACAGGCTGTTTCCTGTTTCCTTTTCTTTTCTTTTTCTTTTTCCCCCCTCTTTGTTCCCTAAAAACACCTTGCATGGCAACTGTCAAAGCATAGCTAGCATCTTGCTGACTCTCTCCTGTCTTTCCTTCCTCCCTTTCTTCTTCCTTTCTTCTCTTCTTCTCACCCTCCCTCCCTTCCTCGATGTGGAGACAGGGTCTCACTCAGCTCAGGTTCTCCTAGAACTCGAGGCTTAGTGGAGATGACCTTGAACTCCTGATCCTCCTGCCTCTACCCCACCCCCCATTTCCTGAAATTAGAGGCCTGTGCCACCACACTGGGTTGTTCATGCTAGGTTTGAACAAGCTATGGCAGTCAGTCCGAGCCACCTCCCCAACCCACTGCCTTCCTTTTAAATGAAGAAGACACACCTTTCTGGACAATGGTCACCCTGACCATGCAAGTTTCATGAGGGCTCAGGGAGTGGATGACACCTTCTCAATTATAACACCACTCTAATAAACCCCCACAGAGCCACAGGGCACAGAGTCTGCAGCCAACACATGACACCTATTTTTCCCTAATTACATGACAATATATTCTCTGTGTGTGTGCTGATGAAGATAAAATATTCTTTTAATTCTACGGCCACCTGGGGGTTGGGGGGGGGATGGGACCGCCTATAAGCTCGTCCAGGGAGTCCCTGGTGCTAAATCACAGCCTTGTCCCAGCCCCCACTCCAGTAGAGTCTCCAAGAAAATCAGTTCCTTTTCTCCGTGGCCCACACCTAAAGTGTGGTTCTCACAGTGAGGGCATCCGCATGGTAAAGAGCTGGAGAGAAAGGGAAATTAGCAAGGCCACCCTAGGCCCACTGAACCCTACAGCTGAGAGTGGACTTAAGGAGCTGTCCTGCTATAAGCCCTTCCCCTGCAGAAGTATGACCCCTTCAGACACCCAGACAGACAGAAGGGCTCCAGTTCTTACTGCGTGTTTATTTCATGTGTGTGCATGTGTGCATATGCACGTGCCGGTGCATGAATGCATGCGGAGAGGGCTGGGGTCAACCTCAGGTGTCATCAAGAGCTGTCCACCTTGTTTTTGAGGCTAGGCCTCTCGCTGGGACCTGGGACTCATTCATTAGGCTAGACTGTCTGTCTGTCTGTCTGTCTATCTGGTGAGTCCCAGGGATCCTCCTGTCTGTGCCTCCCCAGCGCTGGGATCGCAAAGGGCACACACACCACTGTACTCAGCCTTTGCAATGGTTCCGGGACTCGAACTCAGGTCCTCATGACTGCACAGCTGTCCCAATCTACAGACTCGAGGTTCCACTTACTGGTCTGGACAGTGGGGCTCTAGAGCTTACCAAGCAGCCGTGGGTGCTGGAGTTTCAGAGGTATACAGTCACCTGGCAGCGGTCTCTATGGAGACCTAGCAAGATCACAGTTGCCAACACGCATCAGCTCCCTCCTGCCATGCTCTGACCAGCAGAAACTCTTCAGAGCTGCTCTCCAGTGCCACATATAAATAAGGTCAGCAATACAGCTGTCCTGGGTCACCCCTGGCAACCAGCTGACACTCCAAACTTCAGAGCCAACTGTTTCAGATCTTGTCACCACTTAAGGTGAGGCTGGGGTCATTTGTTACATTGCCAACCTTCCTTCAGAGGTCTTTATGCGCCTCTTCCTTGCAACTAGACTGTAAGCATAGGAGGGTAGGACCTAGGGTGTCAGCATAGTGAGCTAGGGACCATCCTTGGCTGAGTCCCTGGGCCAAGGAGTTGCTGCAGAGCTAAGGGCTGACCAAATGTCCCTAGGAGAGGAAATGCCCAGCTCATACAAAGCCCAGAGTGGCCAAGCACCTAGATTCTATTACACTTGTTTGTTTGTTTGTTTATGTATTTAGGGAGAGAGGGTGCACACCACCACAAGCAGGTGAAGGCAGGAGGACAAATTTTTGTGAGAATCTGCTCTCTCCTTACACGTGAGTCTCCAGCATTGAACTCAAGTTGTCAGGCTTGGCTGCAAGCACCCTTGCCCAGCTGGACCATGTCATCTGCCAGCTCCTGCTTTCTAAAAGTAAAGCTAGGCAGGAGCGAAGGAATGCATGAACCTCCGTGAGACCTAGGCGGGGGCGGGGCGGGCGGGGCGGGCGTGGGGGAAAGAAGCAAGAGAAAATGACGTAACTCCCTGCCCCTCGGGTCACTGCCTTTAGAGACAACTGCGGACCTTCCCCTTCCACAGAGGTTGTGGACCTGTAGGCCAAGTTCTCCTCAGCCCACCGTTCCACTGCCTGGGGTTAGCGGTAAAACCTAGGTTTGGGAAACCCTTCTCCTCCGGTAATAATGTATGAGGCTCACTCTAGATCCTGTGGGAATGGTTTCAGCTGAGAATGTCTGCCGAACTCGGCTACACAGCAACCCCTGTGGTGCCCTTCACCTGTGCCTCACGCCACGGAGGGGCAGGTCCGTGGTACCTAAAGGCAGACACAGTGCAAGCACAAACTTGGCATACAATAGACGTGGCTCCTCTTAGGAGACGCTGGTTACCGTGTCCTGCCTCTAACCTTCGAACCTCCTGGTCCTCCAGCCTTTTCATCCTTCAGTGGCCTGACTGGGAATACCTGCCTCACGCTAAGAATGTGGAAGGCAGCAGGGGAAGTCAGGAAGGATGCTGAGTCCTTAGGCAGGAAGACTGGATTACTTCCCCTTAGCCAGCTCTAAGCGAATCCCTGTACTTCTTTGGGCTTCAGTAGGCTGATCTGTGGAATGGGAGGAGAGAGAAGGACTGCAGTTACAGGCTTCAGTTTTCTAGGGCTTAAACAATGTATGAGCGACAGCAAGAGCCCGGTACTTGGTGCACACCACAGCAAAATCCGTCAAAGGAACAGAAGAATGAAGCACCATATCCTAGGGGGTTAATGTCAATGCTCTCTCTCCCTGAGGCACTGAATCCAACCTTCAGGGCAGGGGCGATGGCCGGTAGGTAATCCTCTCTGCAAAGACCTCCAGCTTTTTTTTGCTACTTCTAAACCTCCGCTAAGCCTCACAAAAGATCTTTTCGGCTTGCAGTCCAACAAAGACCGAAAGCTGGAAAGCGATGAGGGTCCGGCGAATCCAGCCTCCGGGAGCCAAAACGCCATCCGGAGCAGGCTCGGACGGTCCCGGCCGCCTGCCGCGCGCCACCACCTGGTCAGGACATTAACCCCAGTTTCTCCCAGGAGAGTGATGGGCGCGGATGCGCTGGGCACAAGTATCCTTGCCACAGAGAGCTGGAAAGGCGGGGAGCCCTAACCTCCAGGTAAGCATCCTCCAACCTAAGGTAGACCCTGCGTTATAGGTTCCCGGAGGGACCAGGCGTGGGAGAATCTGATCCCAGTCACTTGGACCGGTTTTTCTCGAGAGCATCGCCAGCCCGGAAGGAGGCCGGCTGGCCTCGCAGCAGGCACTCACGGGGACGGATTCTGAGACGCGACGACAGTGGGATGGAGCGTGGGAGTCAGTTCCAGGAAAAACCAGCTGGGGTACGAAGGCTCTGGGACCCGCCAGGCGGAGACCCAGTACTCCCAGACTACAGACCGATGGTGACTCCGTCCCACTCGCGACCTTGATCCCGGGAAGGAACGGTTTTACCTATTTTTAAGTCTTTTTTTCCCCTATAAAAATTAAAAAACTAAATCAAGTCTTAGAGGAAGGTAGCTGCGCAGGGTTGCCACTCGGACCACTATGTCCCCACCTATAACACTACCGCCCGCGACTGGGAGAGAAGTTAGGAACTTCGGGACAGCCACCCACGAGCGCAGGAGGAGGGACTCGCTTCTCTTTTAACTTTGGGTGTTGGGGTCTCCGCCGAGGGTCGGGGGGTATGTCGTCAGGGACGACCCGCAGGACTGCAAAGCGTCCGGGATTCCCTCGGTGAAAGTGGATAGACAGGATCAAGAAAAAAGAGAGAGTGAGTCCACATTGCGCGTGGCACCGGCTGGGCTTGGGCTCCGCGGGGACCTACGCGCGGCCCCGCTGCTCTGCGTCGGGACCCGGGTGGGAAGGACGCGGTGCGTGGCGAAGGTCCCGCACATCTAGAATGGCTCTCGGCCGGGAGACCCCAGATTCGTGCAGAGCCGGCAGGTTCCTTCTTCCGGACACCCGCACCGCGACTCTTGGGTCTTCCCCCCGCACGTGGAGGCGCGGCGGCCGCTGCGTCCTGACTGCGGCCGGAGGACGCGCGCCTGGCCCAGCCGAGGCTCTCCACGTCTCGCATAGACCCCCGGGCGCTCCCGCAAGCCCAGCCATCCACCTTCTGTCCCCTCGCCAAACTCGCCTTCCAGAGCCCGGACCTGGCCAGGGCAGTCTGGGGACCCACGGAGCTGGTGGAAAGTTAGTCGCAGCGCTGCAAAGCCCCCTCCCCTGGACTGGAACCCACACCCCGGCCCAATGCACCCACATCGCTCCGAGGCTCCGAGTCCCCGCGGACCCCACCCAGCCATCTACCTGCTTCTGCGGCGCGCCCAGGGCTTGGGCCAGCCAGTCGCGCGGTCCTATCCCCCAGAGCCGGAGCGGCTTCTGGTCCCCAGGCAGGAGCGGGAGCTGCGAACCGCCCCGAGCCGGGCAGCCGGCTCCGGGCACTGAGAACGAGTGAGCAAGCAGGAGGCTGGAGCCGCTGCGACTGCTGCCACGGCAGCCCCCACCCCCTGCGTCCCTCGGCCCCTCCCTCTTCCCTCCTCCCTCCGCTCTCCCTCTCCCTCCCACCTCCTTTCAGACCCTGCGATCGCGCGCGTTCCCTCGCTCTTTTTCCTGGCGTTCTCTCTGCCGGTTGCCTTCCTTAATTCCCTCTGTTCTCTTCTCACTTCTCTACTCTGCATCCACCCGTTTTCGTTCTTTTACCGTTTTTCCCCGGCTCTCTCTTTTCTGTATCTCTTCCTTTTAACCCCTCGCGTCTTCTCTTTCTCTTCCCTTTTCCCCTTTTTCCTTCCGACCGACCGATCAACGTGGCCTCTGCACCTGTTCTTTGTAGAAGCTCTGGCTGGGGAAGCCAGCCCAGGATGGAAGAGGATGAGGAATGTGCCCCAAACTGAGCTTTTAACAAGCTGAGGACAAATACCCAGGGAAAGCAAGAAAAGCAAAGAATTCAATATGCAGAACTAGCTGCTCTGAGCTGCACCAGGTAAAGTGCAGACATCCAGGCCCCAGAGCTAGAACTTGCCATCGTGGTCAACTCCAAAGGCTGGACTTAGACCAGCGCTGCTTCTTGCAGACTTCAAGGTCTTCAAACAGGGGATGCGATGGGGGGGGTGGGGAGCAGAGGAAGGTGCATGTTAATGAGAAGGTGTCAGAGGCCTGGCACTACACCCAGAGCCACCTGGAAGACTTCAGTCCGATGTGACACCTTAGACTACACCACACGTAGTGGGTCCTGGCGGTGGGAACACCTGGCCATTGGGAATGTCAAAGGAAACCCCTACTCCTCTCCAAGATGCAAAGGGCTCACTCCTGCTTCCCTGTTTGCCAGAGGTGGGTTTCCTTCCCTTGAAGTGAGCAGCCCACACTTGGGAAAGGTGGCCTGCACCTGGAGGGAGAATTTTGCCACTAAAGCAGGCAGATTGTCTGTGGCTTTGGAACGAGCCGCTCTGCCGGGGCTCCCATGCAGCCTGAGGAACAAGGTTTTCCCCCAGGAGTATCTCCTGTCATCTGCCCATTTCAACCCAATGGGGTTCTGAGAAAAGAGAAGAAGTCCCCTTTCCCATTGGCTCACAACAGGCAGCCCTGCTCTGGAAACACCAGACCAGGTTTCTACCAGGCCAGGTTTAGGTTTATCCGATAACTGCTAGAGCCGCTGCAGGAACAGTGTGAGCAGAGGAGATCTTTCTACATTGGGGTTTCAGGTCCCCAAACTCCACCCCAACCTCCTCAGCAGTTTCTTACCTTGGAATGTCAGATTAAATGGGCAATCGATGCCAGGGCCTCTGTTCACAAGACAGAAGTAGAGCTTGAGGCAGAGACTCACACTCGAGATGTCCCTCCTTAAATTCTGCACCATAGGAGCTTCCTGCCCCACCCCCTTTCTGGTGATCTAGGCCCTCCTTTGGAGGACCAACCGTCTAGTCATCTAGTCGATACATGAAGTTCCCCCATCTTGGCAGTGAGGAGACCGAATTTGATATTGAAAAAGTCCCCAACTCCATATCCCTAAGGGGCGTGAGTCTCACACTGGGAGGCCAGCTCCACTCACTGTGACACTAGAAAGATCACTTGGTCCCTCTAGCCTCAATTTCTTTGTAAAACAGGAATGCTAACCGTACCACAAACCCTCTGAGGATTAAACGAAGCCCATTTCCTGGAACAGTGAAGGTGGCACTTGGCCACTATCTGCAGTTAATATTAGCTTAATTAAAATTAAACTAGGTTTGCACCGATTCCTCTGCACAATGACTCTTGGGTTCTGAGCTCCACCTTTGCCTCTCACTCTGACTTCTGCGTGGTAGCTACCCATGTCTAAGTAGGTTCGTGGATTCATGGAGCCGGGTGGGTCTTTCTGGATAACCATTGTACTCAAGAACAACACAAAGCAGGCTGTCCTGCCCCTCTTGGTTCTTGGCTGCACTCACATACTGCCAGGCAGGAATCATGTGTCTAAGGATTGCTGAGGGACAGTGGGGGTGGGGTGCCTGGTTTTCTGCCATACTCTAAAAAGCTGCACGGATCTATAAAACTGGGCTTTCCCTGCCCAGATGGCAGGCTTCCAAGAACACATGTCACAACAGAGCCAGAAGCACTTTTAGCAAACATCTCTAGGAGTCAGCTCGGGGTCGGCCGGAACCCACAATCCATCATTCACTTGCCAGGAGAGCCTGCTTACAGGAGGCACTGTAGCGCTTGGCCTGGCCCTACCTCTACAAGTTTATTTGAGAAGTTGTAACATCTAAGACGAGCTACTCACCAAAGGGTAGACTCTAAAACAAAGTCCAATTGCCACCAAAAAGCTTACATCAGCTGAATGCAATATTGATGAGCCATGCCAGGCTGCTCTCGAACTTCTTATGTAACTAAGGATGGCCTTGAACTTCTGATCCTGTTGCCTCTACCTCCCAAGTGCTAGGATTCCAGGTGTATGACAGCATGCCAGGTTTAACACAGTGCTGGGAATCAAACCCGGGACTTCATGTATGTTAGGCAATACCCCCAGTAGACACATGCACACAGTAGCTAAATCTATAAATAGAAGTTTATATTCTATCCCAGGAAGGAGGGGAAAGGGTACCATGAACTGACTGAGGGACCCAGAACCTGACACCCAACTCAAGTCTTTGTGCTGTCATGGGTCCTCTGTGGGAACAAGGATGCGACCTTCTGCCTGAACAGGGTAGAAGGGCAGAAGTCAGAACTCTTCTGGATAAACTGGGATGACTCCTCCTTCCTGGAAATAAATCCACAGAGACAGGGGTGCCCAGGGCTAAGAAAAGGGGTACTGTCCCTTTCCTAGCTGAGATGGCCCCTCATGTCTTCCCTCTCCTGGGTCTCCTCATCTTTCCTCTCAAAACCCCAGAGGGAACCCACTGGGACTCTCAGGACACATAGGGCTGGCTGGGTAAAGGAAAGACCAGAACTTTGGGGGGTTTGAACTCTTCAGAGGGAACAGAACATGACAGTGTAGAAACTAGAGAAAGGATATCTGTCTCCTCCCCTGACTCTAGGGTGTTTGGGGCTGTTCCATGTCTTACCCTCCTCAGATCTGTCACAAAGCCTATCCTAGGGTCTGGCCTCATCACAAGAATAAGATATTTACAATATGTCGAGCCAGTGAAGTGGCTCAGTGGGTAAAGGTGCATGCTGCCATTCCTGGCAACCTAAGTTATATCCCTGGGACCACATGATAGAAGAGAGAAGCAACTCCTGGGATTTGTGCTTTGGCATCCACGTGTGTGTAGTGATATAGACACAGATAACACTAAATAAAAATATAATTTTTAAGAACGTCTGAGCAGGGCGGTGGTGGCGACGCCTATCCAGCATGGGGCAGAGGGCGGATTTGAGTTCAGGCCAGCTGGTCTACAAGGTGAGTTCCAGACAGCCAGGACAACACAGGAGAAACTCTTCTGAAAAAAAAAAAAATAAAAAACCCGTCTGAGATGGGGCTGGAGAGATGGCTCAGAGGTTAAGAACACTGACTGTTCTTCCAAAGGTCCTGAGTTCAATTCCCAGCAACCACATGGTGGCTCACAACCATCTGTAATGAGATCCAATGCCCTCTTCTGGTGTGTCTGAAGACAGCTACAGTGTACTCATAAATAAAATAAATAATCTTTAAAAAAAAAAAAAGAAAGAAGAAAAAAAGAACGTCTGAGATGCTTATAACAGTAAAATACATATATAAGGTCACAACAATCCTGTAGAACAAGCATTATCACTCCCCCTTTATGGAAGGGAGATGGATCTACACAAGCATAAGTTACTCAAAGCCACAAAGCCAGCAGCAGACCAAATGGAGCTCAACCTTGTCTGAAGTCTTTTCTCAATGCTACAGCGCCTTCTTGCACTCCAGGGTGGGGACCAGGGTGAACCCAGCAAAGAGACAAGGGTTGAACCTAAGAAGGTGTTCAGCTCTGGGAGCTGACTTCATTTACATAATCCTGAGAAGTAGTCACCTGTGGAAGCCACCCTGGGTTATAGGGAACCACAGGACCTCTAGTGTTCTGGTCATTGGTGAGATCCAGAGAGGAATCCATTAAAGGAGCAGACTATAAGGTAACTTGCTAGTGTTACATCTGCTCACAAACACACTAGGTCACATGCATCCCAGACTCATAGCAAACAGTAACTCAACAACCCAAAATGCTCACACACATCATATGATTGATTTTCATACCCACTAAGAAAAAACAGTGAAGGGGCCAGTGAGATGGCTCAATAGATCAAGGTGTTTGTGGCCAAGTCCAACCACCTGAGTTCAATCCCTGGGTTGTCTTCCACACAGGTGGTATGACATGCCCTCTGCCATTGCACAAATGCACCCAAAACAAATAAAAATAATTAACACTTTAGAAAAAGAAAGAGAGCTGGGCGTGGTGGTGCATGCCTTTAATCCCAGCACTTGGGAGACAGAAGCAGGCTGATTTCTGAGTTCAAGACCAGCCTGGTGTACAGAGTGAGTTCCAGGACAGCCAGGACTACACAGAGAAACCCTGTCTCGAAAAACTAAAAAAAAAAAAAAAAAAAGAAAAGAAAAGAAAAAGAAACAGAGAAGTGAAAGATTAGAATGCAGCCCACTGGGAGCGACTTTACACCAGTGGTTCTCAACCTGTGGGTCCCGACCCCCCACCCCCCCCACCCCCCACCCCGTGTTTGACCTTTTCAGGGAGGTTGCCTTAATCCATGAGAAAGCACAGATATTTGCATTACAATTCGATTCATAACAGTAGCAAATTTAGTTATGAAGTAGCAACAAAAACACACGGTTTACGGTTGAGGTTCCTCACACCATGAAGAGCTATAATAAAGGGTTGCAACATTAGGAAGGTTGAGAACCAATGCTTCGTGAGCTTTCATGAATCCACCACCAATTGAAGGCTTGATTAACTTGCTTGTTTTTATTAAATGGTGTTCAATATTTAATAACTTTGAATATGGATTGAATACTTAATAAGATTGGTGGAGAGTATTTGTGCCAGTCATTTTGAATTGTGACTCATCTCAGAAACCAGCCGTAGATATCTCTTCGCACTGGTCTAAGTTTCTCTAAACTATAGGTTATTGAGAAGCTTTACTGAGGTTTAAGGCCAGCCTGGTCTATATAGTGAGTTCCCAGCCATCCTGACTATGTAGCAAGACTCTATCTCAAATAAGCAAACAAACAAACAAAAAAAAGTCTATAAGTAAATAAATAAGTAGCCAGGCATAATGGTGCATGTCTGTCATCCCGGCATTCTGGAAGTGGAGGCAGGTGGGCTTCTGGGAGTTTGAGGCTAACTGGTCTACATATGGAGTTCCACTCTGCCAAGGCCACAGAGAGAGAGAGAAGGAGAAAGCTACAACCAGAGTTAAACTGAGTCTCTACCTTACCTTCCTCCGTGTTTATCAGAAAAAGAAATGCCCATCACCCCATGAAGTGTTCTCTATTGTAGGACTTCAGTCATCCCCAGAGTCAAGGTGACCTGGAAATGATTGATGTAGGAAAAACAATTTGTCTGAGACGTGCTTTACCAAAAGGAGAAACACAGATTTCTGAGTCTTTTTTTTTTTATTATTATTTTTTATTTTAAACGAAACAGGGTCTTATTATACAGCCCTGGCTAGCCTGAAGCTCTCTATGTAGACTAGGCTGGCCTCAAACACACAGAAATCTGCCTGCTTCTGCCTCCCCAGGGCTGCAATTAAAGGTGTGTGCCACCAGGATCAGCTCAAGTTTTAACAGAAATGAAGATTGGATGCAAGACTCAGATTTCAGAGGGATCTCGGGCTTCTCACCAGTTGATGGGAGGAGGTGGGATTCTGGATGTTGATAAAGAAATTTAACAGACCTGAAGGTGAGGATTTTACAGTTTACAGGGTCCCCGTGGCTGTATTAATGGTGCTCTTTGGCTAATAAGTAATTATACAGCATGCTTTGTTAGAGGCAAAGTGAAATCACTGGAAATGGTCCTTATGCCACAGCAGGCTGCAACCCAGCAGGATGCAAACTGCTTACTCACAAAAGAGAGCAAATGTTCTCCATCAAATTACTCTTCTCGCTGACACACCTCTGTCACACTCCGATTTGCTTTGATTTGGGGTCTGGAGCCAGTGTAAATGAACACTGTCTAAAGAATAGCAGTGATCAAAAAACCGCAGGCAGAGCGGCCTCTGATTGAAACCCAAGTCTTCCTGCTTCTGTCCTCATCTCATTTGCAACAGAAAAACTGGCAACTTAAAGTTCTGAACACTTCCTGTAGCAGATCCAGATCCAGAGTCCTAGGATGTCTGAGACCAACATAGTCTCCGCATCTTCAATAACCTGCCAACGAGTAAACCCTACCAGATATCCACAAAAAAAGGCGTACCTTCCTAAATCCTCCAGTGTCTGGGTTCCCTGATTTTACCTATGTTCTCTTCAGAGGAATAAGGATTTCCTACCCCCCTTGAAGCTTTGAAAACACCAGTCTCATCCTTCAAAATTCCAGTCATCAATAAGCTTTCCCTGGACGCTAACCAACCAGCTAGATTGCCTGTTTTTAAAATTACTGTGTGTGTATGGGTGTTTTACCTGCAGAAATGTCTTGTACCACATGTGTGCCTGATGCCCACAGAGGCCAGAACAGAGTATCAAATCCTCTGGAACTGGAATTACAGAGCTGTCATGGGAATGCTGGAAACCAAACCCAGATCCTCTAGACAAGCAGCCATGTTCTGGACCTCTGAGTCATCTATGCAGCCCCGATTTACCTTCTTATGATTTATTCCATTTTATTATGTATGTGTATATGGCTATGAGCCTGTGTAAGTATATGTGTAGTGGCGAGTGCAGTGCCTAAAGAGGCCAGCAGAGGGCATCCGATTTCTTGGCGCTTAAATTCCAGTCCTCTGATTGAGCAGTCAGAGCTCTTACTCTGCTCAGCCCCGAGTTGATTACCTTGACTAGAATTTCTCACTCGTGTTTATTTGCTTACGGTCTAACTAACCCCAATGCACTGTGAAGTCATTTCAATGTCTCCAGTACTTTGCACAATGCCACCTCTAATCATGAATGGATGCATGCATGTCTGGATGTAAGGATGCCTGGATGGATGAGTGGATGGATGGATGGATGGATGGATGGATGGATGGATGGATGGATAGAAGTGGCTACATGCAAGAACAGTGGCTGCATACATACATAGAAAGGTGTATAAATGGATAGGATGTAAGTAAAGGCACTAGGTTTTATTTCTGACTTCTTATCCTTTGACATGAGTTAAACAAAATATTGGAGGTAAGGTCATCTTATTTTACAAGAGTCTTACAATGCCATTTATTCTTGGTCACTGGTCATTTTCCCCCTTTTGTTTTGTTTCTAAGGGAGTATCTTATGTAGTCCAGGCTAGGCTCAAACATTCCTTGAACTTCTGATCCCTGCCTCCACCTCCCAAGTGCTGCAATTGTGTGTGCCACCATGCCGGGTGTACAGAGAGCTTCACACGCTAAGCAAACATTCTGCTAACTGAGTCACGTCCTCCACCTCAAGTCAAATTTAAAAAAAAAAACACCTGGCCATTCTGTTTTGCAGATATAGGTATTGTCCAATAAGACGTTCTCCTCTGGTGAACACTTAAAATTCCTCCTGTGTTCTAGGCTCTCTTGTTCACGCTGTCTAGACTCAGAAGCCAAACCTCTGAGTCAGCTCAGGGAGTTCTGGAAACCCTGCTTTCTCCAGCAGGGCCAGCAGTCTCCCTGCAGCTACTGAGAGACTTTGAGGAAAGCAGAGTCTCCTTGGGAGGAGATCCAGAAGAACTCACAGGCGGCTTGACTTCCCAAAGCCTCAGTTATGTGGGGTGTCGGCTCAATTCTCATGCATGGAACAACCCGGCCTCCTTTTCTTCAGCCTCCTCTGCACCCTGCCCTGCTCTACACTGTGTCTCTCCATCAAAGTTGAAAAGAAAATGAACCATTTTTGCCTGGACACAAGCTCCACAGACACAGGGCTGTGCTTTGTCCACCATTTTTTTTTTTTTTTTTTAAATCAGTCTCCAAAACTCCGGGGACAAAATAGGTCACAGGTAGATGCTGTTGGTGAACTGGCTGCATGGCAGGTCCCACGCGGTCTGCGCCGTGATGCCCTGTTCTAGAATGCCTTCCATCCTTCTTCGGGCTGGCACTTACTTATCCAGGCAGACTGGCTCAGGGATGTGGTCCAGGGAAGCCCTGAGGTTGGACTGAACACTCTCCCTTTATGGTTCCTGGGTCCTGTGCACAGGCCTGGGTTCGACCGGCCATACATTCTGTGTTTCTCTGCGTGTCTGTTCCTTGCACCTCGCTTTGAGCATCTTGAAGGCAGACACTGAATTTTTCATCTTCATACCCTCGGCCCCCTTGGCGAGAAGTCGGGAGCAGAAAAAAAGCACTGTATAAAGATCTGTCAAGCTGAACTAAACAACCCCAAATCGATGCAGATTGGTGCGCACGGAGCCTGATTGCTGATTCATTTGGTCATTTGGCAAACACCGATGGAGTACCTAGGGTACGCCAAGCCCTGTCCTGGGTGCTGGAGATCCAGTGTCAGCCGCACGGACAGAAATGAAGACGAAGTGACCAAGTGTCAATGACACAAGTCAGAATTTTTACCAGGTCAGTGACGTGGGTAGGGAGAGCCCATAGGCACGCTACTAAAATCTCTAATTTAGGCTGGGAAAATGGCTCCGTTGGTAAATTGCTTGTCGTGCAAATTCAAGGACCAGAGTCCAGTTACCCAGACCCACATTTTAAAACAGAACAAAACAGGGCCATTGTAATCCCAGCACTGGGAACAACAGACACAGGGAGATCCCTGGAGTCATTGTCCACCTTCATAGCCAGCTAAGCAAGTTCTGGATAAAAGTGAAGATCCGTCTTTATGAAAAAAAAAAGATAGCCGGGCTGGTGGTGGCGCACGCCTTTGATCCCACTGTACTGGGATCGGCAGTGGCTGGAGGATATTCTGAAAAACAGTTCAAGCCCAGCCATGGTCAACAGAGTGAGTTCACAGAGACAGCCAAGGCTATACAGAGAAACCCTGTCTGGAAAAACCAAAAAGAAAAAAAAAAAAAAAAAGCTACTGAGAAAGATAATCTGGCCTATCGTTCTCACTGCACGCACACACACACACACACACACACACCACACACACACACGAACATGTACACGTACAAAAGAATGGCTAAATTTTTAACAGTAATTATTGTTTAAGTCTAGTCAGGTAATGTAGGGTCTCCAACTCACTGGTCTCTCTGCCTCAAGTACATAATAGATACATACTCTAGTCTCCCGTGGGGGATGTTGGGATATATTTATGCAGGGTCGTCTGAGATTCCCTGAGCATTTTAAAATCTCAATAATTTGCCTAGAAGTACTCCGCAAACAGCGTTAAGTATCTCAGGGCTTAGAAAATCCTTCACAATGGCACAAAATGCATTTGTATTTAAGATCCCAAGATAAATAAAAAAAAAATTGAAGTCCAATCAACTTTCAATTCGGTTGAAATTCAATTGAGTTTCATTTAAATGCCATTTATAGACTTCTCTGATCATTGTCTCTCCCCTATCCCACTTACCAACGTTACCCTCAACACACTTAATGGTCAGTGCTGAAGAAAATAAAGATTAATAAGACACGATCTTGACCTTCAAGGAGCTCCCCGGGTAGCATGAGAGACCTATTGTCACACATGATCTTAAAAAACCACTGTGAGCCAGCTACTCATAAGGTATTATGGGAGCACCAAGGCCACCACACTCGCTTTGCTTGCAGAGGTGTCTGGAAAGGCTTGACAAGGGATAAAGCCCGGGCAGAGCTTGAGTCAGTGAGTTTGGCCAGCGGTGCAAATCTGGGAAGAGACAGAGAGGCAAGTGCCTCGCACACAGAGTGGAGACAGCATCCCAGAGGCAGCTGGAGCAGGCTGTAACTGCAGGAAGGAGTAGCAAGACTGCAGGGTGAGCTAGGCTCTGACAGTGAAGGATATTGAATGATAACAAGGTAGGATTTTATCTTGGAGATAATGGAGAATGTTATTAAAGCTTAAAGGTTTTAAAATTTATGATGCCCTTATGTATATATTATACATAAGAACATACATTATACTACCTGTCAAAAATGCATAAAGACTAATATTACCTGCCTTTATGAAGTGTTTACCCTAGTTAGGTGTGCTATGAGGTAGGCATCTCTTATGCAATGTCATATTTTATCTTCACAACGACCCTAGGAGGGACATATCATGATGCCCATTTTACAGATATCCAGTGGAGGGACAGCATGGAGGTCTAAAGTCTCCCAGAGGGTCTGCATCAAACCTGAATGCAAGCAAGTCTGACCCCAGAGCCCATGAACTGAACCTCAATGCTATTGCTGTAGATTCTACAAACAAGGAGCACCTTCATGAGTCAGAAGTTCACGTCAGGGGCTGGAGGGACAGCTCAGCAGTTAAAATCTCATGCTGCTATTGCAGAGAACCCACGTTTGGCTTCCAGCACCCATGTTAGATGGCTCACAACAGCCTGTAATCTCTCTGACGACCTCTTCTGGCCTTCTTGGGCACCTGCACTCACCCGCACCAATAATTTTAAAAAGAGTCCGCACTAGTCTTTTTTTAGACAGTAGAGATTTAAATAGTAAAGGTTCACATTCTTTAACACAATATGAGATTTTTAAAAAAAATCCAAATATCAAATAATCATCCATCTACTTGGAGATGCATGATGGGATGAGAATGGTGGTTATGATGTGTTTTTAGAACAAGGGAAAGTTGAAAGCAGCCAAAATAACCCCATTAGGAGAAGGTGCCTTATAAGTAATGACATTTGATGTAATTATTAAAATGACCATTGCAGCAGTGGGGATATGGCACAGCTAGTGGTATGCTTGATTACAATGCAAAAAGTCCTGGGTTCTACCCCAGCACTACGTAAAACCAGGTGCAGTGGTATGTGCCTACAATCCTAGCACTGAGGAGAGAGAGGCAAGCTGAGATGATCATTAAAGGGCTGGAGAGATGGCACAGTGGTTAAGAGCACTGACTGCTCTTCCAGAGGACTTAGGTTCAATTCCCAGCACCCACAGGGCCTCTCACAACCATCTGTAACTCCAATTTTCAAGGGATCCCACACCCTCGTCTGGTCTCTCAGGACACTCCATTCATGTGGTGTACAAACATACATGCGAGCAAAACACCCATATGTCTAAAATTAAAAAGAAAAAACTTTAAGATGATCATTGTATAGAATAGAGAATTATGTTTATCTGATCCCAACTTGGACAAAAATATACAACCACAAGAAAATAAAAAGAAATGTATAAAGATGTAATCGGCAACAGTGTCTGTGATAAGGAAGTTAAAACGGTGTTTCTCTTATACACAGTCCAGATTTTCTATATCTGACCATCTCTTTCTTGACAAAAATACAAAACCTTGTGACCCTCAAAGGTCAATAGACAAAAGTACTTGCCACCAAGCTTGAAGACCTGAATTCAAGCCCCAGAACCACCTGCACTGTAACCGAGAGGAGAAGTTAGTTGTCCTCTGACTTCCATATACATACCGTGGTTTCCACTCCTAAACACAGACACACAAATACCACATACACACACATCACACACACCCGAACACCATATGCCACATACCACACACATACATATGCACACACCACATACACACACATCACACACACACACCCCAAACACCATATGCCACATACCACACACATACACATGCACACACCACATACACACACATCACACACACACCATATACCACGTACCATACACATACACACACATCACACACACACACCCCAAACACCATATGCCACATGCCACACACATACTCACACTACATACACACACATCACACACACACCATATACCACGTACCACGTACATAAACATGCACACACATCACACACACAATACACACACCACACACCATATACCACGTACCACATACATACATATGCACACACTACATACACACACATCACACACACACACACTCCATACATAATACACATATACAACACATATACCACATACATCACACACCACACATACCATATACCACATACCACACATATACACATACCACATACATCACACACCACACATATCATATACCACATACCACACACATACACATACCACATACATCACACAACCACACACACACACACACACTACACACATATAATACATATACCACACACACTATACACATACAACACACACTGCACACACATGCTACACACAGAACCACCACACACACACAACACAGAACACACATATACACTAAATATATAAATGTTTAAAAATTAAATACATAAATTAAATCCACCCTCTAAATCGATTACAGTTGTGTCAGCTGGGTCAGCCTGGGCAGGGGCATATGTTTTAGCCAATCACCTCCCTGCCACTTGACCCTAGGATGCATGAAGAGCAACATGTTAACTAGCCCAGCACTCATAACAGACAGGTGTCCATGTTCAAATCATTCTGTGTAATCACTGTCACTCATAGACCCAGAGAGAACAGACTACCGATTCATGTTCTGGTTTGGGTTTGGGGTTTTGGTTTTGAGACAATGTCTCACTGTGTACCCCTGGCTAGTCTGGAACTCGCTCTGTAGACCAGGTTGACCTCAAATTCACAGACATCCACCTGCCTCTGCCTCCCAAGTGCTGAGATTAAAGGCGACTAATCTTAAAATTGAAAATTTCTCTCTTAAGCCAGGCATATGACCTGTCACCCTCATGTTGTAAAACAGAGATAAGCAGATCACAAAGAATCACAAGTCACCACCCTAGCTGAAAGGCCAAACTTGAGGCTCAGGAGAAATGCTGTCTCAAGAGACTAAGACAGGGGTGATAGGAAAGGGCCCCCAAGCTCTTTCACTGGCCTCCGAAGCTCACACACATGCATCATACCCAGTCTCTAGTCTCAAAATGGGTCAGCACATTTGTCAGGGATCGTCATGGCTGCTCTTTAGCTTAGCGCTGTAATCCTTCAGGAGAGGTAGGAGAAAAAGGAGAAGAAAGACCCCTCTAGAACTTGGGAGGACCCACTGTCTGGTTAAAAGCTGAAACTTGATATGAGATGGCCAAGCCCTCTCAGAGGAATTAGAGTAAAAGCTAATAACCCAATTTGGAATAATTTAAAGCTCTTTTTAGGGAAGTTTTTTGACTCAATTGGGTTCATTATGCATGGGTTTAATGTGTAACAATTTGTTCTTGAAAGCTAACATTATTGTTGGCAATAAAGATAGGAAGTGGAAATAAGTTTCCAATATGTAAAGCAGATTTATTTCTCGTCTCATGTGGACTTGTTCCGGGTCTCTGCTTGTGAATCACGCCGGGCTCCCGCAATAGGCTGCTGTCCGTGTGGCTGGTTATGATAAATGGCCTATAATTGTGAATCTGATATTGGTTTTCAATATCGAATTTATCATTCTGTCCTCTTAACAGATATTAAACACTTTTAAGAATTTATCCATTTGCCTGATCCATCCGTGATTTTTCAATATGTAAAATTTATTATTTTTCTAGTTTTTCGAGATTTTAACAGACCGACAACATCATTAATAACTCTGAATAATGGAGCTGACCTCTTCCAAACCTCGTTTTCGCTAATCCATGGCGTTCAGAATGAATCAGAATGCATTCAGTTTAGGGGGCACTGTGACAGAGTGGGGTGTCTGGTTTGAAATGCGGCTGCTGCAGGGCTGGCAACAATGTCATGGCTCCACCTTTTCACCTCAGGGCCGTGCCAGACCCAGCCAGGTCCCAGTTAGTACCTCCGTGGCAGCCTCCGCCTCCTCCGCCCCTCCCATTGGACACGCTCACCCGGCAGCCTCCTCCCCACAACTGCCTCAGTTTCTTCCCTATTGGTGATGGATGATCATAATAACAGCGCTTGTCTGGCTCCCCGGCAGAGAGGACTCGGTGAATTAATGAAAGCTTGCAGGCTGCACACACAGGGAGTCCCTCCAGGACAGCAGGCATTGCTGTCCCTGGAACTTGCGTCAAGATTTTTGGGGAAGGAGCTCTCCTCATGCTACTGAGACAGTGCAAAAGGACGCCTCAAGAAATAGGCTTCAGGGCCGGAGATGCGGCTAAGCCAGAGTGGTTGCTAGCATGTGTGAGGCTGTGGCTGTGGGCCCAATACCGAGCAATGCATAAACCAGGCACGGTGGCACATACCCACTATCCCAGTACTCTAGTGCAAGAGGAGTGTCAGGACTATCCTCAGCTACATATCCTGGGCCACCGGAAGAGGTTAGCTCAGAGTCAGAATTACAAGCTGGGCCTTTGCTGTTCTTGATCTGCTTTTTTTTTTTTTTTTTTTTTTGGTTTTTCGAGACAGGGTTTCTCTGTGCAGTCCGGGCTGTCCTGGAACTCGCTCTGTAGACCAGGCTGGCCTCGAACTCAGAAATCCGCCTGCCTCTGCCTCCCAAGTGCTGGGATTAAAGGCGTGTGCCACCACCTCCGGCTCTTGATCTGCTTTTCAACTGGTGACTTCAGAGGACTGTTGGAGGCACAAAGGCCTGCTGGCTACCAGTTTTGGGGGTCCTCAACACAGAGCCCAGAAAGGCATGACACAGAACCAAGAGTACGTGCATAGAAACAAAGGACCTTCTGACAAGACAGAGGAGTGGACAGACAGTCAGGGAGGTCCAGCTGAGTTTCCTGGATTTGCATAAAGAATGTGAGGGCAGCATCTCAGGTGACTCCCAGAGAGAGGAGCAGTCCCCACTGCCTCGACCTTGAACACTGAAAGTCCATCCTGCTTCCCTCCCTGAAGGTCCAATTTCATATTCCTGCAGCCGCTGATTGACTTTCAGTCCGATGAAAATCAGCTCCCTTGACATTTTTGTCTATTTAAGGACTATAAGCCAAGATCAAACCCATCAGAAAAATCAGGGCCTGTCAATAAGATCACCAAGAGGTAATGTATTTCCAAAGGGCTCCTGAGTTAAGTACCAAGTGGCTTCTTTTAAAACCAGAAGCCAAGAGGTCATCTGTTTCCAGGCATGAATCACTAGGCAATGTCTGATACACACACACACATGTATACGAGACTTGCATACATACATATGCATACACACACACACACACACACACACACACACACACACACTCAGAAAGAGACAGAGAGATAGATTCATAGGAAATAACCTTCTGTGAACCAAGATACCTCAAAACCTTTGCTACCCATCGTCTCTATGCTTTCCATATCAAACACAGGTCATTTTTAGCTTTCAGACACGTTCATACCTGAAGACTGCTGTAAGGACACAAAAAACTTATACAATGCCATCTCTACCCTCAGGGAGGACCAGTGACGGCCCTGTGCTTCTAAATCAATTATTGAACACTTACTGCATGCCTGGCACTGTGCCCGATGACAAAAAGTACACAGGAAAGAGCACCACACCCAGTCCCTTCCCGGGAGCTTACCTCATCCCAGAGGGATCATGATACACTGAGAAGAGAGAGTCACGTGATATGTTAGGATGTGAGGCAGAAGCGGTAAGTATAAAGGGTTGGGAAGGATCGATGTGGGTGACAAGTGATTCTGGTAAGCCATAAATGCACCTTGAGAAAGGAATGGCTGAAACAGATGGGGCCAAGCTAGGCTGCCTGCATGTGGGTATGGGTATGTGTGCTAGGAACTACCATCTGTGTGGGGGCGGGGAGGGCTGATGTGTGTGTGTGTGGTGTGAGTGTGTGTGTGGCGTGTGTGTGCATGTGTTTGGTGTGATGTGGGGGGGTATGTGTGTGTGTGTGTGTGGTGTGTGTGTGTGTGTATGTGTGTGGTATGTATGTGATGTGTATGTATGTGTGTATTATGTATGTGTGGTGTGTGTGTACATGTGTGTGGTGTGATGTGGGGGTGTATGTGTGGTGTGTGTGTGGTGTGCATGTGTATGGTGTGATGTGTGTGTGGTGTGTGTGTGTGGTGTGTGTATATGTATGATGTGTACGTGTGTGGTATGTGTGTGAGTATGATGTGTGCGTGTGTGATGTGTATGTGTGTGTGTGGTATAATGTAGGGTGTATGTGGTGTGTTTGTGTGGCATGTATGTGTGGTGTGTATGTGTGGTGTGTATGTGTAGTGTGTATGTGTGGTATGTATGTGTGGTGTGTGTGTGTGTATGTGTGTGTGTGTGTGTGGTGTGTGTGGTGTGTGTGTGGTATGTATGTGTGGTGTGTGTGTGGTATGTATGTGTGGGTGTGTGTGTGTGTGTGGTGTGTGTATATGTATGATGTGTACGTGTGTGGTATGTGTGTGAGTATGATGTGTGTGTGTTATGTATGTATGTGATACAGTGTAGGGTGTGTGTGGTATGGTGTTGAGTGTGTGTGTGTGTGTGTGGTATATGGTGTGTGTGTGTATGTGTTGTATAGTGTAGGGTGTTTCTGTGGTATGGTATGTGTGGTATAGTGGTGTGTGGTGTGTGTGTGTGTGTGTGTGTGTGTGTTGTAGGCCAAAGACAACCTTGATTGCTGTTCCTCAGATGCTGGTCACCATTTTTTCTTCTTCTGAGACAGGATGTTTCACTGACCTGGCGTTTCCCAAGTAGGACAGCTAAGCTGACTGGCCAGCAAGCCCGGGACCCTCCTGCCTCTCTGCCTCTGCCTCTGCGTTTCTCTGCCTCTGCCTCTGCTTCTTGGGACTGAAATGAAGCTTATACCAAGATGTCTAGCTTATTTTGTGTAGTTCTAGGTTCAAACTCATATCCTGATGTTCCCAAGACAGACACTATACTAGCTGAACTATCTCTCCAGCTCCCACCTTTTTTTTTTTTAAGACAAGGTCCCACACTGTAGCCCAGACTGGCCACTTGATCTCAATGTAATCCTCCTGCCTCAGCTTCCCAAGTGCTGGAATAAAAGATGTGAGCCAACACACTCACTGAGGAGTTACTATCTTTTTCATATATTCTCTTAAATATCTGCCTTTCCTCTGGTACTTGCCTTTTAAAGAGGACTAAACATCAGTGGTGCCTCCCCAGCTCTGTATTCAGCCTCCATTACCACAAGTGCCGTCCCCAGCCACTCTGCCAAGAAGACACAGAAAAGGAACCCAGAGTTCAAAGGCTGAATCAATCGCACCAGCAGACATCACTAAATCATTGGCCAAGCTGAGATTATCACAGGTGCCTAAGAACTCTTGGAAACAGAAAGGAGAGGTACCAAGAAAGGCAAGCCTGACCTGGCTCTAGAAGGCAAAGGAAGGGGAGGGGGGAAAGCTGTACCATTAACTGTCTTGGCCAGCATGGCAAAGCCTCCTCTGAATTTGGTTGGGAGGACATTTCCCAGCTGACTTCTGCCTGATGGCTGTTTCTCATAGCTAATACTAGTCCTGTCGAGGACTTGGGGCTCTGTCCTGCGGCAGCTGGAGTCTCCACTGGGTCTTCATGTCCTACATCCAGGTCAAGAGGAGCTCAGAAAAGTATATTTCAGTATATATCATGTTTCAACTATGTCCTCTTCCAAGGTAGGGAACCCCGCCCCCAACAAGCCAGGAAACACAAATCTCCTCAGTACTTAAGTGGATCCTATTTAAGCCTAAATCAATGTAATTAAAATAATAAGAAATAAGACCAAAGGGTACCCCCCACTGTACTTAATTATGGGCAAGATGAGGAGAAAAAAATAAAACTCTGGTGTGGGTTATTGACAAGCCACATCCTGAAGTGAGACAAGGAGAGGAGAGGAGAGGGGACGGGAGGGGAGGGGAGGGGGGAGGGGGGGGAGGAAGGAGGAGAAAAGGGAAGGGGAGGAGAGGGGAGGGGAGGGGAGGAGAGGAAGGGGGAAGGGAGGGAAGGGAAGATGGAAAAAGAAGGGAAGAAGGGATGAGAGGAAGAGAAGGATGGAGTGAATAGAGGGAGAGGAAAAGAGAAAGAGGGAGAGGAGGGAGGGAAAGCCTAGCAGATGGCTGTCTCAGCAGATAAACACACTTGCTGTACAAGCCAAGAGAGCTGAGTTAAGCTCCAGAGCCCATGTAAAGGTGGAAGGAGAGACCTGACTCCTCAAAGGTATCCTCTGACCTACACATGTGTGCACATACACACACACACACACACACACGCACACACATACACACACACCATTGATACATAACAAACCTATAAACATTTTTTTAATTTAAAAAGCAAAGGTGCCATTATTATTTCTTTAAAGACCTTTCTGAATGAAGAAGTCTGATCAGGGACCAAGGCTCTTGGAGAAGCCCACTCATTCTGAACGCTGTGCAGGAGATGAAGACTTGGGAAGCCCTAGTCACTGGGACTCCCCCCTAGGACTCACTGGTTGACTTCCAACAAAGAAGAAGAGAACACATAAAATGCCACAGTGTAGTGTGCATTAATACACGTCATAAGACACCCTAGACCTTTTAAAACCCCTGGGCACAACAAAGGAGGGAGTTTACCTCATGATTATTGTTACCTGTTATAGCTGTTATCATAAAGGAGAATCCTGAGCCAGCTGGACTCAGTCCTGGAGGTTGACACCAGCCTCCCTTCCTGACTTAGGCCCCAGCAGGTGACCCAGCAGGTGACCCCAGCAAGTGACCCAGCAGGTGACACAGCAGGTGACACAGCAGGCGACCCCAGCAGGTGACCCCAGCAGGTGGCCCAGCAGGTGGCCCCAGCCTGTCCCCAACCCCGCTGCTCTGCTGCTTCCTCCTTTCTCCTGATATCTACAGATCTTCTGCAGTCTATAGTCCAGAATAGTCTGTGGCCATAGTCAGGGCTCAGAGAACAGGACAGAAGACAGAAACAGACATGAACAGCCAGGGTCCGGTGGCGACATCAGAGGAATCGAAGGGCATCCATAAGGCTTTTGTGACTGGTAAGACATTAACCACTTCCCCGTACTCCACCCTCTGCTACCCTAGGGCCTTTTTCGATCATATCTCCTCATTCTGCACTTTGCAAATCCTCCCAGGACTTTTAAACAAGAGTCTGGCCAGCAGTGGTGCTGCACACCTTTTATCCCAGCGCTCAGGAGGCAGAAGCAGGTAGATCTCTGTAAGTACAAGGCCTTACAGTATCAAGTTCCAGGATAGCCAAGAATACACAGAGAAACTCTATCTCAATAAACAAAACAAACAAAACAAGATTGGGGAAGTGAGTCAATCAGGGAAGTGCTTGTCATGCATGCACGAGGATTTGAGTTCTATCCCCAGCACCCACACTTATACAAAGGGTACAGTGATACACAGATACACAGTATCACACAGTGAGGGATGGAGACAGGGGGATCACTGGAGCTTCCTAGCCAGCCAGAATAGTCAAATTGGCAAGCATCGGGTTCAGTGAGAGACCCTGTCTCAAAAGATAAGGTGTAGCCTGGCAAATAGTTCAGCTCTAATTCCAGCACTCAGAAGGCAGAGAGGTAGGCGGATCCTCGGTGGATTCAAGGCTAGCCTGGTCTACGGAGTAAGTTCTAGGTCAGTCGAGGATGTATAGTGAGACCCTGTCTCCACCAATCAATCAATAAAACATAGAGTGGTTGGTTGGGAAGGACACATGATACCTACTTTTGGCTTTCATACATATGCATATAAAAGTGCACTTGCACATACACCCACATGTGTGCACACTTGCGCACAGTGGGACTCAGGGGCTGAGGATGAAGTTCAGCTCATAAAGTGTTTGCCTGACATCCACAAGGCCCCAGGTTCAATTCTGGAACCAAAAATCCAGGCATGGTGACACACACCTGTAATCTCAGCATTCAAGAGGTAGAGGCGGGAGGATCAGAAGCTCAAAGCCATCCTTGGTTATGTAGTGAGTTCAGGATGGGCCTGGGCCACATGAAACCTTGTCAAAGAATGGAAGGAGAGACGGGAGGGAGTAGAGAAAAAGGGAGAGAAGAAGAGAAGGAGGAAGGGAGGGAAGGAGAGAGGGAAGGAGGGAGGGAGGGGGGGGGGGGAGGATTGAGGGAACGAAGACTACACCATAGTCAATTTTATCCATACAGGACTCTGGAACACGAAAGCATTGACCAGAGACCACGGACATCTAAGACATGCATGGATACTATACATAAACAACAGCTCTTCCATAAAATGGTACTTTGCTACTGCAGCTCTTCGAGATGAAGTAAAGGCATAGATTTCACCAGAGTAAGTAACTTTTTATAGACCGACGGGTGGGGTGGGGAGGGAGTACATTTTCATCGCTTTTAAACCAACAGACTAGATGCAAATGAGTGAACCACTTTCAAGGTGATTGGCTGTCTGAGCTTCCTTGTCATAACAGAACAGGCTCAATGGATGTGAGTCTTATCCTCCTGAGTCCCGAGGAGAAGATAAAAGACTAGCATTGCTACTGGTGAATAATGAGATGCAGGCTTTATCAGTGAATGTAAGGTCACCACCAAGCCCAGCCAGCACCCCATATATGTGTGTTCCATCCACCGCTCTGTGTAATGTGAGCCAGCATGCCGGGGAGAGCCAGGATGGCCCGGTGTGTAAATTAGCCATTTTGAAAGGCTGCATTAAGTCTTTAGGGCCACCAGGGTACCTTTTACCAAATGGATGCTACTCTTCAATAGACACAGTCTCTTTTCCATCTGACCTGCATTTTGATGACAATCTGATGGAAGGGATAGCTAGGACTTCCAAAGTATGGCTGAAACTAGACAGAGGGGAAAAACGTAGATTGGACATGAGCTCCTCGGAGACGCTTCTAAAGCAAGCTATCAGTCAAATAATAAGTAAGCCAGCCTCAGTTTCCAGAGTGACTTCTCTGTGCCAAGAACATGCAAGGCTGACTCCTTCCAAAGCTGAGAGGAAAGTGTGGTATATACATCAGGGAAGCTCTGTAAGAGAAAAAACGAAGAGGGGAACCAAGCTACGTTCCAGAACATTTCACAAGATGATCGTGGAAAATGGCGCTTTTCATGGGCAATAGTTAAAAGATAAGAATCAGTACTCTGCCACATAGCCTCTGGCCTGGGACAGGCGGATTTGATTTTCTTGTGGCTACTAGTGTTGTTTTGTTGTTGTTACAAGATCTCACATAGTCCAGGCTGCCCCTCAAACTCTCTGTGTAGCCAAGGATAGCCTCAGACTCCTTCTGCTCTCTTTCCTTAGGGTTGGGATTACTGGCATGCACCATCACAGTTTCAGGTGGTGCTGGGAATGGAATCCAGAACTTCATGCACACTAAGCAAGCAGTCTATCCATGTCGCTGCAGAAGAGAAGACTGAACGAGAAGTAGCAGAAAAATAAATTTTTATTTTGTTTTATTTTATCTTACTTATTTACTTTATTTTCAATGTCCAAACACACCATTAATTCACTAAACATGTTTTTTACCGAAAACCTGTCTGCCAGGCATAGCTCTAGAGTCTAAGCCCTGGGGAACGGTGGACAGAACCGAGTCCTACCTTCTGGGGTCTTGTATCAGATGGGAAGACAGATAATAAGCAAACACACGTGCTATCCTTTTGTAAGGAGACAGCATCTGTGCAGTAAATTCTGGGCCCTGATTGCTCAGGTCAGAGACTACCTTTGTGGTCACTGCACACAGAAATTTGAGGGAATTATTTCACACTTCCTGGCTCCGTTTCTTCAGCTGTAAACTAAGATAAAATTGACAAAACCTAATCCACAGAGTTGCTATTCCAATTAGTTCTATATCCTAGAGAGTATTTAGAACACAGTCAGTTCTACCACGCATGTGTGATAGTGTGTGTGTGTGTTAGTTTGGGTTTTACTGCTGTGAATGAACACCATGACCAAGACAACTCTTATAAAGGACAACATTTAATTGAGGCTGGCTTACAGGTTCAGAAGTTCAGTCTATTATCATCAAGGAGGGAGCATGGCAGCGTACAGACAGGCGTAACATAGGAGGAGTTGAGAGTTCTACATCTTCATCCAAAAGAAGCCAAAGAGCAGACTGGCTCCCATGTGGCTAAGAGGAGACAGAGTCTCAAAGCCCACCCCACAGTGACACACTTCCTCCAACAAGGCCACATCTACTCCAACAAGGCCACATCTCTTAATAGTGCCATTCCCTAAGCCAAGCATATACAAACCACCAATGTGTGTGTGTGTTCGTTCTGCTAACATAGATTCCCTCTTTGTAAATACAGATCAGACAATGAGCACTTGTTACTTGTGCCCAGGATTTGGGTTCAGTTCCCATCATCCATATTTGATGCCCTCTTCTGGCCTCTACAGGCACTGAACACACGGTACTATATACAAACAAATACATGCATATAAATTAAAAAATTAAGTATAAAGCTGATGAAACAGAGTCATACTTGGGATGACAAGAGAGCAAGATACTAAAAGTGACTGTTGCACAAAGGAGGAAGAATGGTAGGTGTAGGAGGAGCTAAGGTGGGAGGAGTTAGGAGAGGAAGAGATAAAAGGAAGAGGAGGAGTGAGAGAGAGCAGAGATGTAGGAGCGATGGAGACGGATGTGTCTATAACAGTCAAAGGTAGTTGGTATACCTAGGTTGGGTATGGGTTACACTTCTGATTGTGTGGGTATCTTGTTACTGATCATTGCCAAATATATAAGCTTTGATTAATCTATAAGAATTAGAGTCTCATTCTCTTACTGGGCCCCCATGGATGGTGGAATGGTCTGGGCAATGCCCTGCCTTGCGGAGACAGCATGGAAGATTGGCAGAGCCATCTCTCACGCTGGCATCTAGTGGGTGGCAGGGCTGATGTTTCTGGCGGCCGGTTCTAGCTGCAGTGCGCACGTGGTCTCCGCTGCGAAACATGGCGGCTGGACTGGGCAGAGCCGCTGCAGCTTAGATAGTCGGCCTGAGCCAGACGCCGATTTAAATAATTACTACAACAGGTAGGAGACATGATTGGTGAAGGGATCTCCAGCCAATGCTTTCTGGCCTTGAGGTGCAGTAGGACTGTCAGACACTATTTTTTAGAATAACAGAAAGTCAGTGGAGAACAACAAGACATATCTTAATTTCATTGTTTGCACAGAAGTTCATCAGAAACAGAAAAAAATAATTGCCATATTGAAGGAATCTCAGGCCTCAGCCTAAACATTAACTTCTCTGGGCTCCGGGAGAAGCATTTAAGGGCAACTCGGAAATTTTAAAAACCCGGGTTTCCCGGCGTTCCCCTGTCTGGGGGGAACAGAAAGGGCGGCAATCCCAGGTCTGAGGGGAGGCTTGGTTTTTGGCTTGGTTTTCGGATTGCAAATGAGATCCGCTGGATAAGAATATTTTGTTTCCCACTTTTAACCAAAAGGTTAAAGGGTTAGAGTATCCTTTTATTTTATTAAATTTTTTTTAAATTGGTTTTTTAAAGATTTTTTCGCCCCACAAACACACAACACACACACAGCTCCTGTGTGAAAACCGAAAAGGGGCGCAGCCCCGGAGCGGGCCGGAAGGGAACCCCAACAAAGTGGGGGTTTGGGGAAATGAAGGAGTTCCCGGAGGCGTATATTTTTTCCCCTTTTCAAATTTTAAAAAAGATTTTTTTTCCATTTTAAAATAATTTTTTTGTTTTATTTTTTTCTTTTTTCCCACACCGGGGGGGAAGGGGTTTTAACCCCGGAAAAAGGAGTTCGGGAATTGGCCAAAAAGGCCGGAATTAACCGGTCCCGGAAGGGCCGTTCTTTTAATGCCCCTTCCAAAGGGTTTTTTCTTTTTTAATTATTTGGGGTTTAATACAGGGGCTCACAAAAAGGATGGAACCCGACGGGGTTACGGGGTTGGATCCGGTGGGTGCTGGGAATCAAAACCCCACCTTACAACCCCTTTTCTTTAAATGGCCTTCTCGCCGCCCCAAAAACTTTAAAAAAGGGAAAATAAGCGGGGGAAAAAATGGGGAAAAGGGGCCCCCCCCCATCTTCTTTCACTTTTTCCATTAAACCAAATAAAAAAAACCCCCCTTTTCCAGACCGGTTTTTTTTCCCTCGGGGTTTTGGGGTCCTTGCCCCCCGGGGGGTTCTTCTGTCTGGGGGGCCAATTTCAAAAGGCAGGGCCCAATGGCCCGGGAAAAGGAAATTTAAAAAAAGGTAGAATGTCTCAAAAGCTCACTCACGAAAACTCTCTTTTTTTTGGGGGCACTGAAAAACCCCCAGCATCAACGGGGGAAACCCCAAATTTTCCCCTTTTTTTTCCCTGCCCCCCAAAAAGGGCTCCTCTCCCCTTTTCTCTCTCTCTTTCCCCCTTCTCTTTTTCCCCCTTTTTTTTCCCCCCCTCCTCTTTCCCCTTTTCTTCCCCCCTCTTCCTCTCTCCCTCCCCTTTTCCCCCTCTCTCTCTCTCTTCTTTTCCCCTTGGGGGTTTTGTTTTTTTTGGGGGGCTTTTTTTTTGTTTTTTTTTCCAAAAACCCCGGTTTTTCTCTAAAAATCATGGTTGCCCCAAAACCCCCCAAACCCCAAACCCTGACCCAAAACTCAGAACCGGCCTGCCTCTCCCCCCCAATGTGGGGCTAAAGGGGAAAGCCCAAAAACCCCCTTCGATTCCCCCTCCCCCCCCCTTGGGAAATTTTTTTTGGGGTTAGGGTTTTAAACTATAAAACTGGGGGTGGTCTGGGGGGGGGGGAAGGGGTTTTTTAAATTCCATTTTTTTTAATGTTTTGGGGGGCCCCCAAGGGGAAAGGGGGGGCCTATTGGGGGGTTGGGGGTTTTTTTGGAAGGGAATTTTTTGAGTATAAGGGGGCTTCTTTTGGGAGTTTATGCTCAAGTTCCAACCTGTGGAATAAGAGCCTTTCTCTTGGCTGTCTTTGGATCAAGATATAAAACTCTTGGCTCTTCTAGCCCGGTGTCTCCCACTTGTGCTGTCTTTCCACCAGGATGATAAGGATGAACCCTAAACTGTAAGCCAGCCCAATCAAATGTTTTCTTTATAAAAGTTGCCTTGGTTGTGGTGTCTGTTCATTAGCGTGAAACTGTAAGAATGTAATTTCAGGTCTCAGCTTGAACTTAAAATTAAAAGATCCTCAAGTTTGAGTTTCGGCTGACCCAAGGCACATCCCAGGAGGAGCTCATTCCAAGACTCAAAAACTAACATTCCAGGAAGAAAGGGCCCAAGATAAGAGTTTATAGGGAGAGAGCCCTAAACACAGTACAACCCGGGTAAACAAAGCCACTTAAGCTGACCCTCTTTGTTATAAAGATAAGGTACAAATTTGAGTTACTTAGAGACCGGACTGGGAACAGCTGTTTGAAATCCTCTACGGTTATTGTTTTAAAAAAGTAACTAACTGTCCTTGTGAATTCTGTGAAAATGCAAATAACTGCCCTTACTTTAGTTTGGGGTTCTTCTTGCCTGCATGCAAGGGAAACCCCAGTGCACTGGTTATTATCAATTTTTAAATAAACCTCATGTTATTACAGCAAATCTTGTCCGTGAGTGTTTCTAGGGGAGTGCATCCCTGGTTTTGGATCTTTAGGTCCAACAAAACCCTAAACAGTATCCCTGTACTAGTCTTGAAGTCAGTTATATAACTCAGGCTGTTTTTTTATTGTGCAGATCCTCCTGCCTCAGCTTTCCCACTGCTGGGATTATAAAGCACGTGCCATCACACACAAACTTCACATAGTCCTCTTCTCCTAGGATCTCTAGCAAAATATTTAGACTTCATTAAATAAACTTTCAGCTGCCAGAAAATGCAAAGATAACGGGAGAGCTGATACTCCATCCTATAATACTCATGAGTATAGAATTCATGAGACTTGACCTAGGGAAAACTGGTCCTTTATGGACCCTTTAGTCGCAGCCACACAGGAGACCATTTAAGCATCCCAGAGAGAATTAAAAAAGCTCACACCTGGACAGTAGAGTTTAAAGTGATGGGAGTGGTCCACCTGAATCTATTTTGAGAGCAGGAGCCTCTTCTTCTTCTTTCTTTTTTTTTTTTTTTTTTTTTTTTTTGTTTTTCGAGACAGGGTTCTCTGGTAGTCCGGGCTTCCTGGAATTCACTCTGTAGACCAGGCTGCTCGACTCAGAAATCCGCTCCTCGCCCCAAGTGCTGGGATTAAAGGGATGCGCCACCACCGCCCGCTTTTTTTCTTAAAACTCACTCCTCAGGTTCTGCTTCCGGCCTAGAACAAATGAGATCAATGACAGCGCTTGCTCACCTTGTAAAGTCAAATCGACATCATATGTAACAGCAGCTGTCTGGAGATCATTACCCACGCCCATAGCTGTGGGGAAACCACACGCAGCACAATCCTGAAGTGTCTTTCCAGTCATAGGCCCATGTGACCGAAGGCCCTTGGCCAAGTCACCTCACCTTGCTTTGTCCGTGTCTTTATCTGTGAAGGCAGTCTTTCTGTAATAAGTTGGCTGCCTGTGCCATCATTTTTGCAAAACTCAATCAAAAACAAAGAACACATTCTTGAAAAAGCATAGCACGTCAGACAGAAGATATCATTACTGTATCAGCAATTACAGATCCACTATCCAGGCAAGGGAAAGGGTGATAAGAACTGGGGGAGACCCATTAGAATCTGCCCTTTCTAGTGAGACCTAGGAGTTCCGGCTCTGTGTAGGGGGGGAGGGACCAGCCTGGAGAGAACTCACCAAGAGCTGTCAATCATTCGAATGGCACAAGATTTGGTGAATCATTCAAATACAAACGTGTATTTGCAAGCTCAGAGGGAAAACGTGTTGTTGTTTTTTTTCCCCAGATGGGAAAGCTAAAGGGTAAACTGCACCAACTGTAACATAGAAGGAAAGAAACAGCAGGTCCCAGTGGGGACCCAAAAGACCCCACAGACATCAGTCTTCAAGTTGGAGACATTTCCCCGGGGGCGCTGGTGGCACACACCTTTAATCCCAGCACTCGGGAGGCAGAGGCAGGTAGATCCCTGTGTTCGAGGCCAGCCTGATCTACAGAGTGAATTTTAGGACAGCCAAGGCTACACAGAGAAACCCTGTCTCAAAAAAAAAAAAAAAAAAAAAAAAAAAGTGGAGTGGGGTAGGGTGAGGAGGGGGGGATGTTTCTGAGTCCAGGTAGGATCTAGAATCCAGGGCAAGAATAGTAAGACAAGAACTCTTGTCCTAGTGGCCACAGAGAGTCTTTGTGTCTTAAGGTCTCATCTGAAAGACATCCACACACCAAATAGCCTAGTATTCAATCTATTCCCTGCAGAAGAATTAAAAAAAAAAAAAAAAACTTTGTAATGCTTGTGCAGATGTGAACTGGGGTTCTAAGAGAGGGGAGAGCCATCGCTTAAATGCTCAACCACCCCCTGCAGGAAAGGACAGAAACAGTCCTGGCTTTCAAAGAGTACTTCTGTTTTCATTATCATGTAAGTCTGTAGTCAGTTTTGAATGATAATAAGAAACCAGCACGAGGGAGGGGGATGCACCCAAATCAGAGGCACACACAATAAAATGCTATTATGGACTTTTGTGAATATAAATAGTTCTTAAAATAAGGCTGCTAAGACTGGCATCTCCAATGCTACCTGGAAAAGAGTCTGGGTTATATATTCCAGCATTTGCACTGGTCACCTGGTTCAGCTGGATACTGCACATTGAACTGGCTAATTCCTTTGCAATGAATATCAAATGAAATCTGGTAGTGGGGCAAAAGGAAAGCAATGAGGTTTGAAGGGCAGATAAAGGGCAGAGGGAAGGGGTTTGACTTTCTGTGAAGGAGAGTCAGAGAGGACAAAGGGTAAGGATAAAATGGAGCCAGAACTGTTTCCCCAGGGAGCCTGTTGAACCAGCTACTCCTCATGGTGATGTGCAGCTGCCTGGCTGGCTCAGTCGGTAGAGCTTGAGACTCTTTTTTTTTTTTTTTTTTTTCTTTTCGAGACAGGGTTTCTCTGTGTAGTCCGGGCTGTCCTGGAACTCGCTCGGTAGACCAGGCTGGCCTCGAACTCAGAAATCCGCCTGCCTCTGCCTCCCAAGTGCTGGGATTAAAGGCGTGCGCCACCACTGCCCGGCGAGTTTGAGACTCTTAATCTCAGAGTTGTGGGCTTGAGCTCCACCTTGGGTGATGTTTGTGTTTGTCTGGGTGAGTTTATGCATTCGATTCAAATTCATAAGGATGTAAATTGGCTCAGTGGTTAAGAGAACTTGTTGTTGCAAACATCCCAAGTTTGATTCGGCACCCATATAGAGGCTCACCACCTCCTCAGGTGCGCAGGTGCAGTGCACAGACCTACATATAAACAAAACACTCTTACACATAAAATAATAAAATAAATCTTAAAAAAAAAACAACAGTTTTTTAAAATTGTTTTCCAGTCTGATCTACAGAGTGAGTTCAAGAACAGCCAGAGCTACACACACACACACACACACATACACACACACACACACACACACACAAACAAAAATAAAAATCAACACCTCTGTCTTGAAAAACAATAACAAAAAGTTACCTGGCAACAGCCAGGTATGCTCCTGTCCACAGTTACCTGGCAACAGCCAGGTAGGCCTGCCCACTATAAAAGGGGCTGTTTGCCCTCCCCCTCTCTCTTAATCTCTTGCTCTCTTGCTTCTAGCTTCTTTCTGTCCCCTCACCCCTTCCCTTTCCACTCTCTCCACGCGGTCATGGCCGGCCTCCACTTCTCTCCTCTACTCCTCTACCTCTCTGTTGCTCTCTCTCTCTCTCTCTCTCTCTCTCTCTGCTCTCTCTCTCTCTCTCTCTTTCTCTCTCGGTCTCTACTACCCTCCTGCTCCTCCCCATGCCCTGAATAAACTTTATTCAATGCTATACCGTCGTGTGTGGCTGGTCCCTCAGGGGCAGAGATGCCTCGGCATGGGCCAGCTGAGACATCCCCTCCATCATTGGTCCCCTTCCATCATTTCACTAGGGATCCACCATGGAGGTCAAAGGTCCACAGAGCAGTGTAAATCAAGCCTAAGTAGGGCCTTGTATACAGTGGAGGATGTAAACAGAGGATGCTAGAGTCAGACTAGGTTGAGAATCCATCCAGCTGACCCACTGCGGAAGCCACCTGCAGCCAAGACTGACCATCTGACTTCAATCGGCAGAACCCACATGTTGGAGGAGAGATACAACCCTCAAAGATTGTCCTCTGATATCTACACCTGTATGTATATCCTCCATGCTCCCAAAATAAGTAAATATAAAAACTGAAACAAATTCAGAGAGACAAGTCAGCCCGAGGCTGGAAACAAGGACTGAAACAACCTCTATGCATCCTTCTGATCATAGGCACAAAACTAGGGCAGGGTGTGAGGTGGGTGGTCTTGGGGACCCGAGACTAGTGACTGGCCATTGGAGAAGCCGTAGGAGTCTGCCAAGGGAATTGTGTCTCATCAGTCCTAATACCTGCTGGCACTGGGTACCTCAGGGTCTGGGTAAGAGATGACTACTGAGGAACATGGCCTCCGAGGGCCTTAAAGGAGGACTCAGCCCAGTCTTCTCTTCTTGTCTTGACTCCATTGGCCATTGGTGCCACACTGTGCAAGTGTCTGAGCCATCCCTTACACTGTGCCATGGACTCAGCCCTCTCCTGCCCTTTCTGCCCTGTCCATCCCCACCCCTCCTTCATTTCAAGCCCCTGAGCCATGCCATTTCTTTCATCTGTCCAAGTCACCACAGTGTGACCTCCTAAGACATTGCTTGGATCACCCCCTTCCCTCTGGTCAGAAACGTCAGGAGGTCAAGACAAAGGCCACATAGGCTGCACCGGCAGAGTCACATGACTGCAAGCTCACAACATAGTCCCATATGCTCCAGAGGCCAGACGTGGAGCTACGGGATTTGGTCTTGCTCTGGCCCTTTCTTGCTGTTCTTATTCTTCCATTTGGAATGAGGGATGATTAATCTGAGCCAACATATGTTGTCAACATCTAACTCAAGGTTTTTGTTGTTTTTGGGGGGGGGGGTGTTAGCTTGCTTGTCTGTTGTTTTGTTTTTTGAGACAGGATTGAATGTAGCCAAGACTGGCCCCCAAATAATGATGAAGTCAAGAATGACCTTGATCTTCTGACTCTCCTGCCTCTTCCTCCGAAGTGCTGGAAGCAGGACATGCACCACCACACCTGGTTTCTGTGGTGCTGAGAATCAAACCCAGGGCTTCATGTATGCTAGACAAGCACTCTACCAATTAAACTACACCCAGCCCTATAACTTCAGTTTGGTTTTTGTTGTTGTTGTTTTTGTTTGTTTGTTTTTACAGGCCTCAGAGTTTGCTTGGTATCTTAAGAGTTTTTACTGCTGTGACAAAAACACCATGACCGAAAGCAAGGGGACACAGGGTATTATGATTTACAGTTGTAGTGCCTCCTCACAGGGAAGTCAGGTTGGGACTGAGGCAGGAACCTGGAGGCTGGAGCTGATCCAGAAGGCTATGGAATGCCCTTGGTGACTTGCTCCTTATGGCTTGCTCAGTTTGCTCCTCCGCCACACACACATATACATTCCCCTCAAGACTTGCGTTTCTCAGTGTAGCCTCTGGCTACCTGAACCTATACTTGTAGACCAAGCTGACCTCTAACTCTGAGATCCCTGCCTCTAGCCCTCTACCTCTGCCTGATGTTGGAATTAAGGGTGTATACCACCACCTAGGCTGTTGCTTCTCTATACCAACTAGGACCACCTGATTCAAGGATGGCACCACCAGCCGCTCATAGCAAGGCTGGGCCCTCCCTCCCAATCAATCACAAACAAGGAAAATGGCCCCACAGGCCTCCTGCCCACAAAGGGAATTTTTTCCCCCTCAGTTGTGGTACTCATTTCTCTCACGATAACCTAATTGTGTCAAGTTGGCAAAAATGAGAAAAAAAAAAAAAAAAAAAAAACAGGACATCTGGTATCTTAGAGGAGAACTCATGCTTTTGAGACACACTGGATTTGTAAGACTATGGAGGTGACATATTTGGCTTAGTCTTCTGGGACTAAAAAAAGAGGTAGTTTGGATTTGAACAAGGAATCTCCCAGTGGGCTCAGGTTGTTCAGTGTATTGGAGACTTGGTGGGATTTGGGGAAGCAGTAGGCTCCTGAAGATTCTGCCCTCGCAATCCATTAGTCCCTTGATGGAGCCATAACAAAATGGCACTATTGAAAGGTGATAAAGTCAGAGGTGGGACCTTTTTGGAGAAAGGAGGCCACCGGGGCTGGTGTGTGTTCAGGGTCTAGTTCTTGCCCTGGCTTCTCCCCAAATTCCCTTCTGCTTCCTGACTGCTGCCGTGATATGAGCTACCTCTGTTCCCCTTTCTTTCCCACCATGCAGATTGACACCCCCCAAACTGTGAGCCAATATAAATCTTTCCTTGCCTCCAGATAATGAGTATCCTTCCTAGAGTTCTCTACTCCCCAGAACAAACCCCAGACTTGGTGTGCTGACTCTGAAGACCCTCCGCAACCCTGCCTTGTACTTCCTGGCCTGTGTTCTGTCAGAGCTCAAGCCACGTTTCCTAATTCTAACGGCCATGTGAGTGCTGAATTTCCTCATTGCTTTGCCTAGATTCAGGTCAGCCATAACCTCTGTTGCTCAGTCATCAGGCACCTAAAGTACTATTGAGGTAAAAGTGGTTAAAACCGGCCTCTGGTCAAGCTGACTATCTAAAGCTGTGGCGGCTCTGCCTAGCTCAGCTGCCATGTTCCACGGCCAGAGGCACGTGTGCTCATGCAGCAGCCAGAAACACCACCCTGCCACCCACAAGACGCCAGCGTGGGAGATGGCTCTGCCAATCTTCCACACTGTCTCCTCAAAGCTGGGCATTGCCAAGACCAATCCCGCCATCCACGCAGGCCCTGTAGGAAAATGAGACTCTAATGCTTAAATTATCCAAAAGCTATTATTTGATAAATGATCAGTAACAAGATGCCCATACAAACAGAATTGTAACCCAAAACCCAACTTAGATATACCAACTACCTTTGACTGCTACAGACACAGACACGTGAACATCCGCCTCTATGTTCCTTCCCACCTCTCTCTCTTTCCTCTCTCCTAGCTCCTCCTCTTCCTTCTCCTCCTCTCCTCCTTACCCTCCTCCTCTCCTTACTCCTCTCACCTTAGCTCCTCCTACAAAGTACTATTTTGTGCACAGACAGTACACTCAGAATCCCTGCTGTAAACTGGCTATGATTTCTCCCTACCTGTAACCCCTTATACTGCACGTGCCACTGCTGAACACGTTGTCTCTGTGTATCCTTGTACTCTTTACATACTCTGTGTATCCATGTAGTCTTCCATGTGCAGGCTCTGACCACGTGATTGGCATGTGTGCAGCCATGCATGTGCTTGGGCATATATGTGTGTGTGTACTCCAGGAAACCAGATGTCAATTTCCTTCTTTTTTTTTTGTTTTGTTTTTTGTTTTGTTTGTTTGGTTGGTTGGTTTGGTTTTTCAAGACAGAGTTTCTCTGTGTAGCCCTGGCTGTCCTGGAACTCACTCTGTAGACCAGGCTGGCCTCGAACTCAGAAATCTGCCTGTCTCTGCCTCCCAAGTGCTGGGATTAAAGGCGTGTGCCACCACCACCCAGCTGTCAGTTGCTTGCCACCATATTCTTTGAGACAAGATCTCTCATTGCACTTGAAAGTTTCAGAGACTGGCTGGACAGCAAGAGCCTGGGATCTACTTATCTCTATGTCACCAAACCAGTGCTGGGGTGACAGGTGTGTGCCACCACACTTGACCTTTGTTTCTGATCTTAGAATCCTAACTCCAGTCCTTCAGCTTGCATGGCAAGCCCCTAACTGATGAATCATCCCCCTATCCCCACAAGAAATTTTGTGTCCTATCCTAGAGCCCTAAACAGTTTTTTCAGTTAGGAGAAAGCCTGGAAAAGAAAATTACCTGTTTTGTATACATGTATTTTGGACGTACAGGCTACACCATGGCATGGCACACATGTGAAGGTCAGGGGATAATTACAAGAGTCTGTTCCTTGCCTTTCCTAGGAGATTGAACTCAGATGGTCAGATTTGACAAGGGCCTTTACCTGCTAAAGCATAGCTCTGCTCCATGCTTTTTTTTTTTTCTCTTAATTAATTTTCCCCTGAGACAGGGTTTCTTTGTATAACAGACCTGGCTATCCTAGAACTCACTATGTAAACCAGGCTAGCCATTGAACTCACAGAGATCTGCCTGTCTCTGTCTCCTCAGTGCTGAGATTAAAGGTTAGAGCCAACACCAGCAGGTTGGTTTACTTGCTTGCTTGCTTGCTTGCTTGCTTTTTAAAAGACCTCCAGTTCTTGAAGTTACTATATAGCCAATTTCTGTCCTGTCTCTATCTCTTAAGAGCTGGGGTTGGAGGAATGCACCACTAGGCCAGGCTAAGAATATTCTTCACTGACTTCTACAAAGCCTCAAGACTCAGTGAAGACAACATTCTCTAAACCCAAGGCGAGCAAGTGTTCTGTGCCCTCTGACCTGCAACCGCTCAACTCAGATTAAAAATTCAAGAGCTTCACCAGAAACACCTGCCACAGGTCACCCAGCAAAGAAATTTCGCAAAGTCACCAGCTTCTAACCCGATAAGGTTAAGGGTAACTTTAGCTCGTGTTATGAATCTCTACCACTGGGGTTACCACAGTCCCGAGTCCTGATGGAGTAGAAAACATGTCCCTGGCCCCACGAGGACACACAACACATCCCTGCACACAGACAGAGACAACTTAATAAGCCCTGGCGGGATTTTGAAGCTTCTCTCCCCAGTAGCCTGTGGAATTGAATTTCTGCTCTAAGTGCATACGTGGTTATGCGTTTTCCATTACTTGTTTAGGCAGACTATAAAACATTACTGTTAGAAAGCCACCGATTTATGAACAGGTTGCAGGCTTCAGGTTCGTTTGTAAGCTATTTGAAACTTTGAATGTGCTTTTTTTTTTTTCCCTAGAAGCAAGAGTATTTAGGTCTCCCAACGGGCACCCACTTAACCCATGAAATGCTGTACTCTAATGCAAAGAAGCAATCTTCATTTGTGTTTGCAAACTCTGCATAAATGCCTTCAGAGGCCAAGCCGCGGTGCAAAGGCAGAAGAGGGAGGGGATAGGCATAGGAAAATGGAGAAAGACAGACACTGTGCTCCACGTAGCCCTTCCGTAGGGTCAGCCAACCTCCAGTCTCTAGTAGATGGCTCCCACGAGACAACAAGCCAAATGTGCCAATCGGGAAAAGCCAAAAACCCAAATTTGGACGTGAAAATCGCAAAAAATGTTCAACACGACGCCGACGAACAAGACCCAGCACGCATGCTCAGTGAGGTTACTGGTCGGGAGAGAGAGTATTTTTATTTCGTTAAGTCAACATCAGAGAAGTGTTTTCCTCACTTCTAGGGAGGCGGGTGGCTCATCCTGGGCACTCATCCCAGGACAAGGCTCTTCTTTGCATGGAGAATTTTCATGTATCTGTGGCACTAAATCCCAAAGCTGACAAAGGTGCCTGGCTCTGAAGCTATCCCCTTCTGATCCAGAACTGACTCTGAGGATAGAAGCTCCTCGTGTGAGGGCCAGAGGTTAAAGGTCAGCGACCTCCTCAGTCTCTTTATTTTTTTTAAATCATTTTTATATTTATTTATTTATTTTTATGAGTATGAGTATTTTGCCTGCATGTACATATGTGTGCCGTGTACATGCCTGGTCAGAGGAAGGCATCAGACTCCCAGGAACTGGAAGTACAAATGACTCCGGGCCACCAGGTGGGAGCTAGGAACCAAAACTTTGCAAAAGCAGCAAGTTCTCTTAACTGCTGAGCCCTCTGTGGCCCGCTACATCACACATGCACCCTGTTGTTTGAGACTAGGTCTCTCACTAAGCCTGGAGCTCACTCATTTTGATGGAATGAGTGGCCAGTAATCCAGGGGGATCCTGTCTCCGCCTTCCCAGAGCTGAGATTCAGGCTTGCTGGGATCTGAACACAACACACCTTCATACGTGTGTGACAGACACTTTACCAACTGAAACCCCTCTGAAGTCCCCTCCTTTAACTTTCCGATCTGTCACAGGTAATTGTTTATGGGGTTTGTAGAAGTTAGGACATCCCCATGGTTTGCTTTTGTCATAGTCTTAGCATTAATCTTGTTTTCCTATGATTGTTCCTGGTTTCTGATTTGCTTGCTGTTGGTAGTGACGTTTTCAGATGGGGTCTCCCATGCTGTCAAAGACGATGGTGATCTTGCTATGTAGCCTAGGATGTCCTAGACTTAAAATCTTCCTGCATTTACCTCCTGAATGTTGGAATCACAGGCAAGTGCCACCATGCTCAGCTCTGTTTTATCTGATTATAAATATGATATGGGTTCACTATAGCAAATTTAAAATTCCTCCCAAATAGTCATTGCTATTGACTTATTTTTCTTATTTTATTTATTTTTTCATTATACAGGCACAGTAGATTAAATGATACCTCATGTATATGTGTCCCTGTCCTTATCTCTGGGGTCTGTGGACATGTCCTAATTTAAAAAGGGTCTTATCAGATACAATTAAGTTAAGGATGTTGAGATGAAGAGATTATGCTGAGTTGTCCTAGCAGTTCAAATTGCAGGGGGGATGTCTTTACAACAACAACAAAGCAAGACATGTGAGCTGGGAGATGGCTTAGCAGATAAAGAACACTTGCTCTACAAGCATTCTGACCTGAGTTCAAATCCTTAGCACCCACGTAAAGACTAGGTGTGTAAATGCCTGTAAACCTAGCACCAGACAATAAGATGGGCACACTGCAAGGGCTTTCTGGCCAGCCAACCTAGCAAGGCATGGTGAACTCCCAGCTCAGTGAGAGACCCAGTCTCTGGGGAATGCGTGGAATATGATAGGGGAAGCCACTCCACATCCTGCTCTGACCTCTGTACCTGTGCACAAGCATACTTGGTATACACACACTACACGGAAACACACGGGCAAAAGACACACAGAAGAGAAGGATGCACTATGATTATGAGACTAGTGTAGTTTCAGTGGAAGAGTCCTGGGAACCTCAGCAGCTAGAAGAGCAAGGACACTCTCTACTGCCCTTTGGATAGCAGCACACTTGGCTAATTGTTGGTCCTATTGCCCAGGTCTTAACTGGTCCTCTAGGAACTACTCACAACCCATCAGCAGGAACGGAGATGGTTATGGGTCACCCTGTAACTCAACATGTGGGGCCTGAGCCAATCATTGGTCATGAAAGCTCATATGGGTTGCTTATGGGTGGCTGAGGGCCTCTGGAGCAGTCCACTGATGGCTTGCCTACATCTTTTGAAACACTTGTCTGTCATCTAGGGCCAATAGTACCACTGAGTCGACACCCTGAGGGACTTGAGTCACTGACTACTTGGTCTCCTTTACTGACTGTTTAGGTCCTAAGCTACCATCCTGGTGATCCAGCATAACACTAGGCTAATTACTGGCCAAGCTGACCCTCCATCAGGCCACCCAAGGCTCATCTGGAATTGCTACCTGGCTTCCTGACACTTAGACTCTTAACCTAATTAAATGGAGTGACCATGGGCCAGACTTGGAATAGTTCAATTGAGGAGATGATTTTTTTGGCTTGGTGCTTAAACGTCTCCTTCCCCACCTCTGTTATTCATGGGTGGGCAGTGGATACCCATGTGTGTACAGGTACATATATGTGTACATTTTGAGGTCAGAGGACAATCTTGATTGTCATATTTTTGAGGCAAGGCCTCTCATTAGCCAACTAGGCTAAACTGGTTGTCTAGCAAGCGCCAGAAATGTGACTCTGTCTTTGCCTTCCTACCATTGAGATCACACAAACAAGGGAACCTGCTGCCAAGCCCAAGGACCCAAGTTTGATCCCCTAGTCCTAGGAAGCAAATCCAAAAGACACACAAATATTTGTGACAGTCAGCTTTCCATCACTGTGACAAATCTCCAAGAGAAATGACTCAGATAGCAAAGAGTGATTTAGGCTCATGGTTTCAGTCCATGGTTGGCTGACCCTGTGTCTCTAGCCTACAGTGAAGCAGTCTGCCATGGCCCCAAGGGGGCAGATCGGGGTCTATTTTCCTGAGGTTGTGATCAAAGACACTGAAAAAAGCAACCTAAGGGAGACAGGATTTACCTGAGTTCCCAGTACAAAGGTGTTGTCCTTCATGGCAGGGAAGCCTTGGTGTCACAGCACAGCTGCAGTCAGGAACAGAGACCATGAATGACAGTACTCAGCTCAGTTTTTTTTATTTATCCAGCCCAGGCCCCCAGCCCACAGAATGGTGCTGCTCAGAGGTAAGAGAGGTCACGTCTCCCCAGGGAACCTAATCTACAAGGTCCCCCACAGATGTGCCAACAAATAACTATCACAGACTAATCCATGCCCTCCGTGCTTAGCTCCTTTTAATTTTTTAAAAGTAGTTTTGTATTTGTGCTTATACCACTAGTGTGGGTACCCAAAGGGGACAGAAGGTATTGGATCTCCTGGAGCTGGAGTGACGGCAAGTTTCTCTTTTCCCAAATTGGGTGCTGAGAACTGAACTCCAGACCTCTGAGAGAGCCCGTGCGCTCCTAACCTCTGAGCCATCTCTCCAGCCCTTCCTGTCCTTTTAAAATAAGAGAAATTACTTACCATTTGCCAAAGCAATTCCACTTATACATGTATTTCCAATTGAAAAGAGCATGACAGTGCACCCATAAACTCAGTACTCTGGAGTCAGGGGCAGGAAGATCACCACAAGCTCTAGGCAAGCTTGGGCTATATAGCAGGTTCTAGGCTAGCCAGGATGATAGAGCAAAAATAAATAAATAGGGCCGGTGGTGGCGCACGCCTTTAATCCCAGCACTTGGGAGGCAGAGGCAGGCGGATTTCTGAGTTCGAGGCCAGCCTGGTCTACAGAGTGAGATCCAGGACGACTACACAGAGAAACCCTGTCTCGAAAAACTAAAAATAAATAAATAAATAAATTTTTAAAATCTCTTAAAAACAAAATATTCTAAAATCTAATAGAATTCAAAATATGTCCACCCCCAAATAATCACAAAAATGCTTATACTAGTATTATGCATAATAGTGGAAATGTTTGATTTTTTCCAAACATCCACCAGTAGTGGATGAATAAAGAAAGCATGGTTAATCAATACAATGAAATGCTATTCAACAATATTTAAAAACAAAATTGATGACATATGCTATGACAAGGGTAGATCTTAAAAACATTATGCTAGGAGCTGGGTGTGTGGCTTACCGGCAGAGCGTCTGCCTAGAATGCACAAGCCTGTGAGTTTCACAGTCAGGGCTGAAGAAAAGGAAAGTTTTACACTAACTGAAAGAAAGGGCTTCACACAAAAAAATCTACCTCTGATTTCACAAAATGTCCACAATATGTCAGTTATAAATACACAAAGTAAAATTATGGGTGCTTGGGTAAAAAGGGGAGGGGTGATAGCTCAAAGAATGGGGCTGGGGACATGGCTCCAAGTTGAGAGCACTTGCTGCTTTACCAGAGGACCCAGGTTCAGTTGCCAGCACCCACTGAGCCTCTCGTGACAAGCTGACAGGGGATCTGACATCCACATCTGTCTTCCACAAGCATTGCACGTGTGTGGCATACATTCAGATAAGTAGGCACACACATACAAAGTAAAGATAATTTTATGAAAGAATGGGATTTACTTTTTAGATGACCAAAATGTGTTACACTTGCCTGTGGTTAAACATATTTATGAAGAATTGAGCATATCTGTTAATATGATAACTCATGAATTATGTATATACAAAACTTATGAGTATGTTTATAACTGTATAGGTAATATAAAAGGTATATAATTATAATAAATGAATGTAGTTTTTGTATTTATACTTAGTTGAATATATTTATAATTATATGTATTTTTATTTCACTCCATTTTGGTGTCGGGGACTAAAACAGGGCCTAGCACATGCTAAGCAAGTGAGCTATACCCCCAGCCCTAAACTGCACTCTGAAGGGATCGTTATGTGGTCCATAAAGCTGCTAACAAATTAAATAACTATGGAAAGGAAGTTTAAGTATTGTGAGTGGTTTATCATGGCCTGCTTGGTGTTGATCAACTGTATCCTATTTAGTTGGTTTTTCCTTTTTACTTTTCTGTCAGATGATGAATGTAACAGTCCACGGACAAAAAGAAAATCCACGTTACCAGGGTCATAAATCTCATGCCAGCATTAGCCAGTAAGTAGGGTATGCATGTTACGCGTAAGTCTACATCCACCAGTGAAGAAGCTGGCTTCAGGTTATTGTCTACACTTTTGTATACACTGAAATAACAGCAGTTCCAGGGCTCAAAGACTACCCCTTCCCTCTGGCTTCTGGATCAGCGATTGGCAGGTGCTGGGAGCTTCAGAGAAGGGGAAGTGTTATGTGATCACTGTACTGCCTCAAGCTAATTAAAGAACAGTGAGTGTGCGCGTAGGACTAGAAGGGCACCAAAATGCCTTCCAGTCACAAAAGATAAGGCCTTGAAAGCTAAATGGTAAGCAGCACAAGATTCTTAGGGTTTCTAAGATCTAAGCCGGTTCTCTCATGGGCAAAAGAGTATGCTTTTAATGATATCTCTTGAAGTGCGTGTGTGTGTGTGTGTGTGTGTGTGTGTGTGTGTGTGTGTGTGTACACAGATGGGGGTGGAACCAAACATTTTGAAGATGAGCTCTTCACAGTTCGCCTATCAAAGCCCTGCATGGAAGGTATGTGCACAGGGCCCAGATGCCCACTGTGTCAGACTTGCTCACCAAAGCCACGAGATGCAGGGGGGCTCGAGAAGGCCGACATCTTAAATTTACAATTCAGATCTTCAAGAGAAGCCTGGAGTCCTCTCACCTGTCACAGGGATCTGGAGGACACGGCTCGCTCGGCTCGCTCGGCTCGCTCGCTCGATTCCTCTTTGTGAGAAGCTGCCAGGTAGGATGAGGAAGTGTGGTCTTGTACCTTCCCGGTTGGGGGAGGGGACAGCTCTGTGCAAGGCTCCAAAGTGAAGTCCAGGCCCAGGATGACTCCGCTCTGAAGCTCTACAACCTTTGTTCACTGAACCATCTCACAGCCCAAGATTTTTTTTTTTTTTTTTTAAATCATCTTGGTAGCTGGGCATGGTGGTGCATGCCTTTAATCCTAGCACTGGGGAGGCAGAGGCAGGTAGATCTCTGTAAGTTCGAGGCCAACCGGGTTTACAAATCAAGTTCCAGGACAGCTGGGGCTCTCCCACAGAGAAACCTTGTCTCAACAAACAAAGAAATTGGTAGACTAATTCTAAGACACCCCAAGATTCCCGGCTCTTTGGTGCAGACACACTTTATCCCAGTTACTTGTTCAAATGAGAATCTTGTTGGTGGACTGAAGGGCCTTTTAAACGAAATTTAAATTCCAAGTGTGTGATAGCATATACCTTTAATCTCAGTGCTCAGAAGACTGAGGTGCATGGATTGCTGGGAGTCCATGGCCACCCCAGAATATGTAGAGAGACTTTGTCCCAGAAAACAAATAAACAAACAAACAGTTAAGAATAATTGCCATTTTCAGTTTCTGTCTGCATTCTCTTATTTTTAACCAGATATGAAAGTATCCTTTAATGTGCTTTTTACTTTTTATTTATTATTTATTTATTTCCGGGCTGTTGTGAGGCTGGAGTCGGACTGGAGAAAAATGACCGCCTCAGACTCCTGAGCGCAGTGACGACAGCGGTGCACCACCACTGGCCAGCTATACTTTATTTATTAAACAATGAAGATAAGTAGGTGTTCCTTATTTAATTTATCCTAAACCTGGAGGTTCAGGATCCTGGTCAAGTATTCCTTGTTTTTGTTGCCATTTCTCCGTAAACTTTGTTGTATTTATATTGATTTCAGAACTCTTAGTCTATTGACACAGATGTAAAATGGGATCTGCCCACCCCCAACTCAGATATATGCAGTAACAATGCAGAGTAAATAGGAAAACTCTGTGTGGTGAATTTACCCAGTGAAATAAATACTTATCAAGACCTGCTGAAACATTCCTATAAGATAGGGAAAAATTAATCTCATCAAAGAAAATCAATCAAAAAAAATTAAACCACAAGAGCAATGTTTCTATTTTTGAATTGTAATTGGCGAGCCAGGTGACTGAATTTTCTTCTACTCTGCCTCAGGACTCAGGATTTTCTTTTCTTTTTTTGTGTTAATCAATGAAGCTTAGCATCTAATTAATGTTGAAGTATCCAGACCTTTGAGCACCTTGAATAAAGGTTTTGTTAAAACACTAACCTGTTTCTTTGTTTCTTTTTTTGTCTCCAGTAATTGGATACATTTTAAGAGTGGTAGGTGGAAGGCCAAGGTTTTCACTATCAGATATTACCATGGAAGGGACCAAGTGAGGAACTTAGTTTGGGGAGGGGGGGGGGGGGGGGGGGAGGGGAAAAAAATCGATGAAACAGCACCTCCTAGTGGTAGAATACCAGAGTTACCGGTAGGTACAGTAAAATCTGAGACCCTTTTTGTGTAAAATCATTTTCTCTTAAATTAGAGTGAGTTAGCAGAACATCTCAGGATGATCACTGTAAGGTGTGTTATTGGAGTTCTTTGAATGTTCTGAATGCCAAATCAAAGATTAATATTAACCTTCAACATATAGGAACTGAAATCTTCCATTAATACAAGTAGCAAAGTGATCTTAGCAACCGTTGCACCCCACTGCCATGAGGTACAAGTGAAAGCAATTGACTCTAGGTAATGTGGTAATTGGAGACATGCACACAAGCTTTAGAACCATTGATTCATTAGCATCAAGACCAGAACCACCTGTGCAGCTGCTGTATACAGTTGAGATCGCTAAAGCTCCAGAAGTTAGGAAAATGGTAAGATTAATATTGAGTGTCAGCCGGGCAGTGGTGGCGCACGCCTTTAATCCCAGCACTTGGGAGGCAGAGGCAGGTGGTTTCTGAGTTCGAGGCCAGCCTGGTCTACAGAGTGAGTTCCAGGACAACCCGGGCTATACAGAGAAACCCTGTCTCGAAAAACCAAAACAAACAAACAAATAAATAAATAAAATAAAAATACTGAGTGTCATGGTTTCCAGTTCTGTAACCCATTGGAATCCTGTGGCCAGCCATACAGAATGTACCCCGAATCCTACAAGTCTTTGTATTTACTAAGGAGAAGGCTGGACAGCTGGGTCATTGCTATAAGAATTCTGCAGCCAGTCTGCTTAGGTTCAAAGTAGACTTTATCACTCACTTGGTGTGGGGCCTGGGCAGTTGATTCAGTCCTTCCTACCTCAGTTCTTTTCTGGAAAATATTTTTCAAACAGTAGTCAAGACATTGCTTTTAGAACTAAATGTGGAATACAGCAAATACAAACTGGCATGAGGGTGCACACCTAGAAGCTGGGGGATTGAAATGTCAAGGCCCTGGGCTTCAAAGAGAGCCTTTCTCTACCCCACACCCAAACTGTTGTGACAGGAAGGGTTCATGAACCCAAAAAGGCCACCAAGGAGCCGTCTCCGATGCAATAGCACTAGGGTTTCCTTTATTACAAGCTCGGGCTCAGGCTCAGGCTCTCCTCAAACCAACCCTGACACAGCAGGACTGGAAGGGAAGGCAGAGCAGCCCGAACCCTCAGTAAAGACAAGTTTTTATAGGAAAATAGGAGCGAGGGAGGGGGCATCCAGTCTGGCAAGCATCTAATAGAATGACTATAAGCCAACAGGTGAGTTCTCTGAAGCAAGACCTTATTTGATCACAGTTTGAAAGTACATCTGAAACAATCAGACTAATCTTTGATTAACTGTTGCTAGGAAGTAGCCAGGGAGGAAGTCTGGCCAAGGACAAGCCATGAGGTCCTTCCTTATATGGGTGCAGCTTGAGTTCTGCAGCAGGTCAAGTTCTCAGGTTTTTTTTTCTTTTCTTTAAGATGGAGGCCAGTCCCAGGATGGAGTAAGTTTGTTTGGCCTCTCAAAAGGAAAGAAAGAAAAGAAAAGACACGAAGGGGAAATATGTTGGTTAATCTCAGCTGTCAACTTGGTGAGCTCTAGAATCACACGAGGAAGTGGGCCTGTGGGACTGTCTGTGAGGGATTATTTTGATTAGACTGACTGAGGTAAAATTACTCACTCACTGGGCAGCACCATTTCCTGGGAGGGATCCTGGGCTGCATCGAAAGGAGAATGTGACCAGACAGGCAGCAACCATCCCTCTCTGAGTCCTGACTGTGGACACATGTGACCAGCTGCCTCACTCTCCTGCCTTCCTTACCATGATGGACTGCCTCCTGGCACTGTGGGCCAAAGACACCCCTTTCTCCATTAAGATGCTTCTGTTGGGTGTTTATGTCCTTTGTATGCACCCACGTGCCACAGTGTGCGTGCCACAACACATATGTGACATCAGAGGACAACTTACAGGAGTCTTCTCTCTGCTTGTGGGTCCTGGGGAATCAAACTTGGGTCATCAGGCTTGGCAGCAGGTTCCCTTGCCATTAAGTCATCTCAGCATCCTTTCTGGGGTATTTTATCACAGCAACAGAAAGGGAAGGAAGAGGACAGGAAAGGGGGAAAAGAAACAGGAAGAAAGGAAAAGGTACTTAGAACAGTGCTTGGCTTCCAGTTTCATACCAAGAAGCCTCAGCTGGGATTAACAGATACAACGCTGACTGCTACCGAGTTGCAAACTTTGGATTATCTTTGGCTCTTGGGGGTCATACAAGCTATCAACGGTGCTCGCTTGATTTAAGCCAAACTGCTGAGAATCGATCAACGGCAGTGTATTGCGTGAGGAGAGGAGACTGCAGATGAGAACAGAACTTCTGGTTCTTACTTGGCATCCTGCTGCATCGCTTGACTGTGTTGCAGTAAGCACGTTGTACCAAAATCAAAACAAGTAAGTCAATAAGAGATAAATAGACGCAGAATATCGCGACGCTTGCTTCTGCAATGCACACTTGTCCTTACAGCTCATCCTCTGGAATCTCTTTTGTACATTTACCATCCTGGACCTCTCAGCCCTCAGTAGATTTGCCCCCTCCCTCTCAGGCTAACCTTTAATGATCAGTAGATACTGAGTTCTGCATTCCCAAAGTACTTGTTGGTGCTGTGGCTGGTCTGCAAGATAAGTACACCGACAATCAGACATAGAAAGATGGAGGCCGTACACCAGGGAATTGGAGCTCTGGCAAGAGATTTCCATTGGCCAAAGAATGCTGGAAGTGGCCACAGTGTATTGCTATTGGGGCAGCATGCTGTCCATCTACACTTAGGTTATCAGAGAAAGTATGGCATTGTTGCCACTACAAAGTCCCCACCAGCTAGAGGACTGTATGGTTTAGTATGACTAAAGAAATCATCAAACTGCCTGATGGTGTATACAGTATCTTCGCTTATTTGTGTGTCTTAAACACAGCCTCGCAACTCTTAGACAAGTATCCTACTGTACTCTACCAATCAAGCCAGGTCTCTAGCCAACCTCAGTCTCTTTTGTTAACTGGAAGTATACATTGCTAATGACAGCTGACCTTGAACTCTTGATCTTGCTTTTCCTTCCCTGCCTGACAAATGTTAGGATTCTCATCTACTCAGACCCCGCAAAGGGTTTATTTCTCCTGTACAAGAGTCTTCTGGCTAAGGGAAGGCCAAGTTCTGCTTCCACGGTCTTTCAGGAACCAAAGTTGAGAGGGACTCTGTCATCTTTGATGTTAGGTTGCCAATGCCCTGGGCTTTGGCATCCAGCTGGTGCAACACTAAGGGAAAGCATGTAGGTAGAGAGTTGGGTCGGGGAGTAGCCATTCCAAGGAACAGTGCCCTTATACACTGACATTCTGCCAAACGGAACCCAGACACATGGCCACCACCCATCGATCTGTAAGGGAGGCAAGACAACATGAGTGCCTAGAGAAAAGTGTGGACAGCAATTTGGTAAAGAGGGTTAGTTCATGCCATCTACCATAAGGAAGCAAGAGAAGTAAGGATTGCAGATGTGTAGAGATTCAAGCTTGGCTTATGGAGGGGCATCTGCTGAAAGAGGTAGAATACCCAAGCAAAGGATAGTAAGCTGGGCTAAAGTTATCCCAATAATGAGGGTGAAAGCTGGCGGAGGAGTGGATTGACTCATTTAGGGCTAGGGGTGTTGGCCAGAGCCTTCTGGTAAGTCGCTTGTATATTCAAAAGGTTCTTGGTGTCTGCCTTCAGAGCTTGAAGAACAACACACCTCCTCCGCTGGGTGTGTGGTCATGTGACTAGTTCTGGCCAATGGCAAGATCGCAGCATTTCTACCAGGTAGAGTTATTTGTTGGCGTGAGCTTTCTAGAGGACTCTCTCCCTCAATTCCATTGAGCAACAATGTTTCAGAGAGATTCCCCCTTCATTAGCCTGGATCCTGCAAAAAGACAGACACATCATGCTGGGTACCAATACAGTATCTTGTCCTGAGTCACTGAGGATTTTTTAAAATTAATTTATTGATTTTTGTTTTGTTTTTTTGTTTTTCAAGACAGGGTTTCTCCCTGTAGCTCTCTGGTTGTCCTGGAACTGGAACTCACTCTGTAGACCAGGCTGGTCTTGAACTCAGAGATCTTCTTGCCTCTGCTTCCTGAATGCTGGGATTAAAGATATGTGCCACCACCGCCCAGATAATTTATTACATTTTATGTGAGTATATATATATATGTTGTGCAGCAGGTACTCTTACCTGCTGAGACATCTCACTAGTGAAGAACCTGATTTTTTTTTTTTCAAGACAGAGTCCATAGCTGTCCTGGAACTGACTCTGTAAACCAGGTTAACCTTGAATTCAAGATCCTCCTGCCTCAGCCTCCCAAGTGCTAGAATTAAAGGCATGTGCCACCACTGCCGGGCTGAAACTCATATTTTTTAAGTTTCATATTTCTGTAACATAAACTAGTTTATTCTGCCTGATAAAAGGCACTTTTTTGGTCCAGAGATCTCAGATGGCCAACAAGACAAACCACCAAACAACCAAGCAAAAGGCCCTGGCTTATTACAGATCATCATTTCTAAGAACTAAGGAATTGTGTTCTTCAACATAATGTATAAAGCCAAGCCTGGGTGCATGAGAATCCCAGCACTTGAGAGACAGAGGGAGGAGGAGTAAGGCTAGTTTTGGATATGTATTATGAGACTGTCTCCAAAAGAAAGAGAGAAAGGAGAGGGTGTGAAAGAGAGAGAGGTGAACGCTATGGCTCAGTGCGTACCTGGAATGCACAATGCCCTGAGCTCCACCCCCAGGTACCTGTAATCCCGAGCCCTAGCTACAGGCAGAAGGACCAGAAGTTTAACTACATGGCAAATTTGAGGCCAACCTGGGTACCTGAGACCATATCATAAGTAATTAATTTGTACATTATTGCCCCCAATACAAACCAAGGAGATATGCAAGGGGCTTTGGATTACTGTAATTAACACATTTTCTGAGATAACATCTCATGCATCCAGGCTGTTCCCCAACTTACTGTGTAGCCAAGAATGGCCTTAAATTTCTGATGCTACTGTTTCCACATCCCCAAGTGATGAGATTATAGGCCTGTGTGCCACAGCTCGGGGAGAGGGCCGGGGGGTGCTCAGCATAGAACTCTGTCCATGCTAGGCAAGCACTCTACCAACTAAGCTACAGCCTTAAATACTGATAAAAATCAACTCTCCATATAAAAACTCTAGATATGCTCTGTTCCTTAAAGGGTGGTTCATTTGCAGACAACTTCAAGCTACAAAGTGCTGAAGAGAGATATTAGTGGCAGATTAGTACCTAAAAATTCATTCCTCTAATCCCATAGCATCAGTGGTTTTTTAAAAAGATAGGAAGGGAACTGGGAGTTATCTAAAGCATTTTTTTAATGTAGAGAACAATTTTGGCTACTCAGTGTCTTCTGGTCTCTCTGGAACTGACTCCTGTATTAGACAGGAAGGGCCTGTTCACTGTGGATAGCTTCAGGGACACCCCCACACACACACCCTTGCACTGTTGTCTGTGTGCCAACTCTACATGATTTTCCCATTTGTGTAAGTCTACCTTGAGCTTCACCGAGTGATTTGACACAGAGGTACAAGGAGGAGGGAACCATGACCCTTTATGCATTCCTTAGGGTGAAATGAGAGGCTGGTCCTGGTTTATTTCAGCTGCATTGGAAGAGCCAGGTGTTTCCAGCCAACTGGGCCAGCCACATTAACCAAAGATTGCCAAGCAGTAAATTCCTTAGGTGCAGGCCCTGTTTTATTCACCGGTGAATAGATGATGCTTAACTTGCTTTGAAGTTGAGCAGTCTCTGGCTTGAACATTGGTTCTGAAACTTAATAACTAGGTATCCTTGGACACTTAAGGTCCTTTAATGGAGCCTCACAGCCTGTAAAACGACGATACAAATAAACGTCCACTCTTTTGATTTAAGGAAGCTGAATAAGACTCTCCTGTGTGAAGTTGCCAACGTTGCTCCAGTTGGCTCAGTGCTTGGAGAATCAAGGGTGCGTGGTCTCCCAAGATACTGTCCTTTTAGCAAAACGCCACAAGCACAGTACTTAGCGATCATGTCAAAAGTGGTTTTAAGAATTCCTTTGCCAGAGGCTGCCAGCGCTATAAAAGTTGTACAGTGTTTACCCCAGAAGGCTGGGTTTTCATTTTCATATCTGTAGTATTTGAATGTTTACATGTATTAACATTTAAAATAAGCATATTTTGAAGAGGAAAACAGGTTTAGCCAGCAGGGTTACCAGCTTTTTTTTTTTTTTTTTGCTTAGCCTTTCAATTCTTTCAGATACTACAAAAACAAGGATGAGAAAACTCTATAGTTATTACCTCTGTTAATATAGCAGCCCTTCCCACACAGGCCTGTGGGTTAGAAATGGCAAAAATAATCTTTTCACACGGAACTTTTAGGCTAGCTGCTACATCCTACCGTCACACCCGCTGATTCTTTGGGTGAACTGTTTATCTACATTTTTTCCCGCCCGGGGGCAACTAAGGCATAACGAGGAGCAGGTGGGGCTGGGCTGGGTTGATCCTCCGCCCTGGCTAGGTCTTTCCCCGTAGCCGGAACGCAAAAGCCGCTGCCTGCTCGACCAGGCCCGAGGGGCGGGCCCAGGCCTCGGCCTCGCCTCCGCCTGCCGCCCGCCGCTTCCCGGCCACTGTGCGGGGCGACGCCGCCAGCATGCTGCAGAAGCGGGAGAAGGTGCTGCTGCTACGGACCTTCCAGGGCCGGACGCTGCGGATCGTGCGCGAACACTACCTGCGGCCCAGCGTGCCTTGCAACAGCCCGCTGTGCTCGCAGCCCGCCGCCTGCCCAACGGTCAGGACCGGGAAGGCCGGGGCGGGAAGAGCGAGGGAGGCCGGGGCCAGAGAGGGAAGCCGGGGCCTGACGTAGCGAGGGCTACTGGGCGCGAGCGATGGGAGCTGAGGCCCAAAGAGCAAGGCAACCCCGCGGCCTGGCGTCGCGATGGCGGCGGGCACCCAGGAGGGAGGAGAGCCGGAGGCTGAGGAGCAAGGGTTGAGCCAGACCCCGCGGACCGTAGGCCGCCGGTGCGAGCTAAGCTATCTGGGCTTGGCGGAACCGGGGCACGCCCCGGAGCATCCTCGGTGCGTCCGATCGTCCCTCCTGGTGGTCGGAAGCTGGCAGCACCCGCCTGCGGCTTTAGGGGCGCTCCTCTCAGGACCAGCCTACTGCCGTGGCCGGGTCAAATGGGAGTCCCGGGAGCCTGCAAGCACCGGATGCTTCGGGTTTTTCCAGGGCACCTAAGGGATGTAGGCACCTCCTTCTTTCTTTCTTCCCCGAAAGTAACTACCGGCACCTTGCTCCTGAACTTATTGCTGGACATTGACATTGCCTGCTCTGCTCCTGCCAGTACGCAGAGCTTCCAGCCAGCATGACAGCCTCTTCATCCTAGGACTGGAGACTTAATGCTGGCCAGACTCCACCCCTCCCCATCCCTCTTTTTCAGGCAGCAGGTTGCTGTTTGCTACCCCTAGTGGGAGATGAACATGAGGGATGTCTTTTCAGAATACATGATTGAGGTCACAGCTTGGCTAAGCAGGTGTCATATGAGTGGAAGCCCTACCACTGCCCATGGGTGGTACCAGCACATCCTTTCTAGTACGTTCTCTTCAACCCTAGAACCGTGTAGCCGTGTGTCAGAAGCTTCAGACATGAATAGCCTTGGAATTATTTTTTTTTAAATCATTTTTTAAAAAGATTTGTTTATTTTATGTATATGGGTACACTGTTGCTGTCTTCAGACACACCAGAAGAGGGCATCAGATCCCATTACAGATGGTTGTGAGCCACCATGTGGTTGCTGGGAATTGAACTCAGCACCTCTGGTAGAGCAATCAGTGCTCTTAACTGCTGAGCCATCTCTCCAGCCTAGCCTTGGAATTTTTAGGTACATACATATGGTTAACACACACATATGTGCACTCTTGCCCTTACATATATGTGTATATATGTGTACACGTGTGTATATGTAGATAAAGATATAATGGATATGTAGGTATCCAATACAGTGCTCATGCATGTCCATGGTGGCTTAGTAGAAATTTTGCTTCTTCCAGGGATGTACTTGTTTTTAAAATATCAGTCATCTCCTCGAAGAAGTACTGGCAACGGTATAAACTATGTTGGGCTTGTATTTAATCACAGCTGGGGGGTGGGGGGGGGGGGAAACAATGAATCTGAACTTTGAGCCTCTACCAAAGTAGATTTGTCTTGTCTTTTAAAAACTTCAAGGTGAAATTAAGATGAGAAGTTATGTTGCAGCCCGGGAGTACTGCGACATTGAAATAGTCATAAACCAGGTTTGAAAATGTTACCTAATCGCTTCCGCTCTGAATTATGTTTCAGACGGGAAGCTCTTGTCTGCTGAAGTGACTCATTATGTGATCCCAGACTGGAAAGTTGTCCAGGATTACCTTGAGGTTCTGGAGTTCCCCGAGTTGAAGGGAATTATTTTCATGCAAACGGCTTGTCAAGCTGTCCAGCACCAGAGAGGCCGGAGGTATCTGTTCTGCATTATTTATTTATTTATTTTTAGTATGCACCCCCCCAGCCCCCTTTAGAAAAGGTCCCTTGTTAGAAGGAAAGAGGAGGAATTCATTACTTTGTCAGAAAGGATTTTTTTTTTAAACTAATTTGGTATTCTCTTTGCTGGTGGGGAATGCAGTAACATTTTATATTGTTTCAACACCTGGCCAAAAGATCTGACTGTAGATCAATAAACTGCAGTTTCCCCGGGATGTTACATAGTTAAGATTCTATGGTGAATTGGCTTCTGGTTTACATTTTTATAGGTAGCACAATTATTTCTTCTTTTTATTTTTGCTAATAATGTATATTATTTAATCTTATTCATAGATTGTTTCAGGGGCATCTCTTTCTTTGGAAAAGAATACTTTCAAATCTTATCTTCCTCTATTGTAGATACAAACTGTACTTACAGTGATTTATTCCACGAAATTAAAAAATACCTCATTCTGATTTTTAGATTAGTCCTGTAACTATCAGCCATAGTAATTGGATTTGCTGAACAAAACATTTCTAATTGGACCAATTTAAAATACTTGCCTTGTACTAAATAAAAGAAAAATTGCCCCTTTCTCTGCAAATACATTTATAATGCATTTTGCTTCATTTAATATTTGGCAACTTTGATGATCTGAACTTCTGAGAATAGCATGTTAGAATTATATATCCAAACCCTCAACATCCCAAGTTATTTAACAAGCAGAAACTGTATTTATTCTGTTTTTAAGGTGTTTTGGTTTTTTCAGACTTTGGTAGTAAAAGATAAGTTTTCTTTATTTGTATGAAATGATAAATTGTCCTTATGCTCAGATCAGAAAAATATACATTAGCTAGAATGTGCATGTTTGTTTTTTCAAATTGAATATTTTAAAATGAGCTTGAGGTTGATTTTATTCAGACACAGACATATAGATGTTTACACGCAGCCAGGTTTAAACACCGCTGCAGGTGTCGTATTTCAATTTCTTTTACTAAAATCAATTTGTTGTTACCATTTGGCTTGCTCACGACCGCAAGCCTCTGTTTTCTAAAATGTTTTTAATATTAGGATTGTTTTGAAAACCAATTCCTGGGACAACTGAAAGCAAAGAGCTGGAATTTAAATGTCCTTTCTCCTGAATGTTTCAGTAGTTAAGTTGATGAAGACTCGATAGATATTGGGTTTCCGCTGTGCTTTACTGTGTCTTAGGATTCTGTAGGGGAAAGCAAAAGGTGAAGAATTGGCAAGTAGGCTCCGCCCTCCTGATTTTTCACTAGAGGAGCACTTTGTCAGCTTGGCTTTAAGGTAAACCAAGTGCCAGGATATAGGCTTACTCAAGTGCAACAATATCAGCCCTGTTTCTAGCAGAAAACGTTCTCCTGATAACCAAGAGCCAGGTATAGTGACAGATACCTGTAATCCCAACAGTTGTAAAATAGAAAGTTCAGGAGTTCTGTGTTAGTCTCAGTTATACAGAAACTTTGAAGCCAGTACAGACTATATATATTAGACTCTGTCTTCACAAACAAACATGCATAATTGTATTGGTATTTAGCTATGAATCTATTTATAGTCTTAACATAAAGATAACATAAGTACTTAATAAGCTTTAAAACCAAATTAAACCCCTAAATTTAATAAACAGCACAGTAATATAAAATCATGAATATATTACCACAGTCCCTTGGTTTATAAAAAGAATTGGTTCTGGAACCCCAAGACTACCAAAATCTGCGCTGGTCAGGCTCCAGGTATAAAATGGCATTGGGAGGGCTGAAGAGATGGTCCAGCAGTTAAGACCATTTGTCACTCTTGCAGAGGACCCAGGTCTGATCCCCTCAACCACAGGGTGGTTCACAACCATCTAAAACTCCAGTTCCAGGGGATCCAATGCCCTCCCTCTTCTGACAACTGTGGTACCAAACATTTTCATGCTGCTCATGCAATCAGGCAAAATAGTCATACATAAAATAAATAAGTCTAATTTAAACTTTTTAAAAATAAATCAAATTGTATTGGGCTGACAAGGTGGCTCAGCATGTAAAGGAGCTTGCCACCAAGCCTGATGACCTAAGTTCAAGCCCGGGGGTAGAAGGAGAGAGCCAACTTCCTCAAATTGTCTTCTGACCTCCACCTGTACCCATCTCCTTCAAAAAGATAAGTATAATAAAAATTGTTTTAAATTAGCATGGTGTTGCAAAAAGTCTTTGCTCACAATCCTGTAGGCTCTAAGTCATCTCTAGGTTACTAAAACATCTAACCCACCCCAAGTGCTCTGTAAGCTATTGTTATGCTGCATTGTGTAGGAAACAGAGACAGGCAACCGCATCCATTGTTCGTACAGTCAGATCTGTTATTTCTAGATGGTTTCCATCTAAATGAAGTGCCCTCGGGTATGGAACATGAACGCACCGGGGACTGGTTCCCAGGCAATGTGGTAGATAGTGTTATTTTAATGAAATGATCAGAGTTGCATTTACCAACAGAGAGATGTAACCTGTAATCCGTTGTGTGGTTTTAGATTTTGATCTCAGGAATACCAATGCAGAGAACGCCTGTTCTCATAAATAAACCGTAGAGAACCGAAAGTCTTTGATGGTTGAGGATGGGCACACACCTGTCACCCATCAGTCTTCAAGTGCTTATTAAATGGAAGGGCACTCGGTGACTCTGCGAGGTCCCTCCCACGGTCATGCATCCAGATGTGCATATGCTCATCCAGATGTTTATCCAGACAGTGCTAGGACTGAGAACACAGCCATAAACAAAGGTAGATCCAGTCCGGAGAGAGGACAGACAAGCTCAGGAAATCTCGCCAACAGATGTAGAGCCACACCTGTAGCAGATGTTCTGAAGTACCAGGTCACAGCTGTAGCAGAGCCCCAACCAACCAGGGAACAAGGAAGGGCTTTGCTGAGTGAGCCGCCTGTACTGAGCACTTAAGGATGACGATGGTGAGACTAGGCAAGGGAGAAAGCTTTCTAGGAAAGGAGACTTCCGGCCAAGCATTCATGAGGAAGAGATGTGGTACACTCTAAGAACTTAAAGGATGCCGACCAGGGTGGTGCACCGTGCAGTCGGCAGCAAATCAAAACTAAAAAAAAAAAAAAAAAAAAAAAAATAAAAAAAAACCTTAAAGGACATTGGTCAAAGGCCTCATGGGCTTTGGGTAGGTCAAGGAAGGATTTTGTGCAGGATAGCATGATATCAGGTTCTTGTTTGAAAAGTCCTGGAGGAGGGACGGCTGGAGGCTGTGGCTGTGGTACAGATGGGGTGTTGTGTTAGCCTCTTTGTGTGTTACTGTAACAGAACACTTGAGGAAGGTTACTTTTCTCATTTTATAAAGCCACCAGTATTCAATCCTGATGAGTGTGAATCCTAACCACTTCCCAGAATCCCCACCTTTATGCCCAGGAGTTTGATTGACTTTCCACACTGAATATCTGACGAAGGGATGAAATTTCAGTGCAGTAGAGAACGCATTCGAACCATCTCCAAACTATAGTGAGAATACTGGCAGCTTAGACATGGGACGGAAGTGGGTATTCCCAAGACCTATTCAGTAGGTAGGAATCAATAACATTTCCCAAGTATGTAACCATGGGAACTGGAAGCATATCCGTAACCATGGGAACTGGAAGTACGTCCATGTGAAACTGAAAACACTAGATGTTCTAATGGATTCTTTTGATTTTAAATGTTGTGTGTGGTGTGTGTGTGTGTGTGATGGTGTGTGAATGTGTGTGCCAGGTTATAGGTCTGCACAGTCATCATCTTATCTACTGAGCTCTCTCACTGGTCCAACAGCTTAATTTGTGTAACAACAACCCAAGTGGCCTCAACTGGTAATATTTAAGAAAGCATGGTATATCCATAAAATTGAATATTATTAGCTATCAAAAGGACTGAACATGGCGCACGCCTTTAATCCCAGCACTTGGGAGGCAGAGGCAGGAGGATTTCTGATTCGAGGCCAGCCTGGTCTACAGAGTGAGTTCCAGGACAGCCAGAGCTACACAGAGAAACCCTGTCTGGAAACCCCCCCCCCCAAAAAAAGAAAAAAAGGACTGAACATATTACCACTTGGATCACCTTGAAATCATGATGCTAACTGAAAGAAGCCAGCTATATACATATATACATAAAAAAATTATATGTTGGAGCCAGCAAGATGGCTCAGGCACTTGCCACAAGCCTGACAACCTGGGTTTAATCCCTGAAACCACATAGTAGAAGGAGAGAACTAGTTCCTACAAGATTTCTTCAGTGCTATGCCATACACAGGCTCATACACACTTAGTTAAATCGACTAGCTTAAAAAATTTAATCATATAAGATTATTTATATAAGATGTCCAGAATAGACAAAAATACAGATAGAGGGGCTGGAGAGGTGGCTCAGCAGTTAAGAGCACTGACTGCCCTTCCAAAGGTCCTGAGTTCAATTCTCAGCAACCACATGGTGGCTCACAACCATCTGTAATGGGATCTGGTGTGGCTGAAGACAGCAACAGTGTACTCACATAAGACAAATAAATCACACACACACACAACACACACACACACACACACAGGTTAGTGGTTGCCAGAGGCTGGGGGCCAGTGGGGGTGGGGCTGACTGCTTAATGGACACAGGTTTCTTTTTAGGGGAATGTACTGATATGGAATTATCAAGGTGAGAGCCGCATAGCTATGAGCAAACTAAGATCTATTAGATCGTACATTTTCAAAGGGTGAATAAATTTTGTATGTAAACTAAATATGGGTAAAGCTATTTTATAATACATTTATCTACTTATTAATTGAGATGGAGGTCATGCTATAGCTCTGGCTGGAACTCACTATTTAGACCGTACTAGCCTAAAACTCACAGAGATCCTTCTGCCTCTCAAGTGCTAGTATTAAAGGTGTGTGCCACCATACCTGGCTTTTTAAAAATTATTATTTATAGGACTTTAGTAATGATTTTAGATGTGGGATGGGGAGGCGGTGGTGTCAGGGGTAGCACTCAAGTTTTGTCTCAGGTAACCAGACAGAAGCAGGACACTTAAGGCAAAGACAGAGGGCTATACACAAATCCCAGGGTGTCTGAGGTCTCTAAAAGAGCAGCGCTGATTTTAATCAGCATTACAGAGTGCTGTATTAGCCAGTTTTCTGTTACTGTGGCAAATTTACCTGAGGTCCCTAACTCACAAAGAAGAAAAGTTTATTTTCACACATAATTTGATAGGCTCCAGTCTATGAATTGGAGTTTTAGATGGTTGTGAACCACCCTGTGGTTGAGGGGATCAGACCCGGATCCTCTGCAAGAGTGACAAATGGTCTTAACTGCTGGACCATCTCTCCAGCCCTCCCAATGCCATTTTATACTGGAGCCTGACCAGCCGCAGATTTTGGTAGTCTTGGGGTTCGAGAACCAATTCTTTTTATAAACCAAGGGACTGTGGTAAAATATTCACAATTTTTAAATTGACAGCCTGCGGTCAGTCTCTGGGACACAGATGATACAAGGAGAAAATTAATTCCACTAAGTTGTCCTCTGACCTCCATGCACGAGCATGCACCTGGGCACAAAGTAGATACGTATATTTTTTATTATTCAAATTACAGCACGATTGTTGAAATACTCAAAAATGTAGTCCATAAATTCCATGAACCTATTGGCTAATAGGACTAGAAACATAAACGTAGCGAGACCATAGACACCTGAACGTAGGTGTAGGAGACAGATACTGATGAGTTCACTTCCCCTGTTTTTCCTTTTGCTCGCTCTTCCAGGGTGTCACCAGCAGAGGCAGGTGTTGCATCTGTGGGAAGGCCTCCCTCCATCAAATAAAAATAGTAAAAATGTCACCAAGCCGGGCATGACACCATGACCTTGCACTCCCAGCACTTGGGAGGCTGAGATGAAAGCTTTACTTGAACCCAGGAGTTCACAGCTAGCCTGGGCAACATAGCAAGATGCTATACCTCTCCCTCCTTGTCCCCATCCCCAAAATTCAGTCTAAAGAAGTTGCTTTTAACCATATCCAGGAAATGTTTGAAACATTTAGTTGATAAAGGTTTGGGGAAAAAAATTTAAGCCTGTCTGTGGAATTTTTTTTGTTTTCAGTAAGACTGAAACTTTTGTTTTATAAGCAATCTTATATAGCCCAGGCTGGCTCAAACTCCTTGTAGCCAAAGATGATCTTGAACATTTAATCTTCCTACCTCTCATGATCAAAACTGTGCTGCACCGAGTTCGGCCTAAGACTGAGATGCTTAAGATTGAAGATCTTGACTGCCAGCTGCTGCCTGTCCAGTGCTATGAAGCTTCTCTGTGCTGGCTTCACACAGGCTGCTGTCTGCCTGATTCTATCAGAAACACCGCAAAGCCTGACTAACAGAAATTATGACTGTATTGTATGTGTGCACTACTAAATTATAACCACAAGCCTACACATCTCCAAGAAGCCCTGACTGTCACACTCGGAGTAATTCACTGCCAAGTCCCTGTCCTCCCCATCGGCATGCTCCTGCCGTTTGTCCATCTCCTTTATCTGACAGACAAATGAAGCACACAGAACCCTCATAAAGTGGACGGAGAGGACCGACTCCACGGGGTTGTCCTGTACCCTCCAGCATGTGCTTTGTGGTGTGCACATGTCCCCACACACATCATATACACACAATTATATTAAGTACAGTTTAAGATGAAGGTAATGCCAGATATGAAGGCGTGCCTCTAATCCCAGCACTTGGAAGGCAGAGATAGATTCAGCTCTACGAGTTCAAGACCAACCTGGTTTACACAGGGAGAGCCTATCTCAAAAATAATAAATAAAGTGAAAGTGATATGTGTATGGCTGGCTGGCAGAGGGCTCTGAAGGCTGTAGTTTATTCAGGCCCTGGCCTGCATCATTGCTGACACAGGTGCCGAGCTTCCTCGTGGCCCTGATATGGGTTGAATGCTGAGGACAGAGTGAAGCAGCAACATGTCGCTGCCTCGTATGCTCTGTCCCCATCATCACATTCAGGCTACTTCTCTGCCTTCCTTCCATTTGTCTCAGGCCTGCTCCAGAAAGCCACACCAGCCCTCCCCTGTCCACACCAGCCCTCCTCTGTCCTTTCACGAATTTATTCCAGGGAGTGATTCTGTGAGGGTTTGCTTGTTGTTTGCAAAGTAGCATAGCTTTTTAAAAATTTTTCATGAAATATATATACATATAAAAGTCAACATTTTTTTGGAGGGTAGGGCTTTAACCCAATTGTAGAGTGCTTGTTAAGCACACAAAGCCTTGGATTTGGTTCCCACTGCCACGTAAACCAGGTAGGGGAGGCAGGAAGGTCACTCCATGTGTTTGACCTGGTGCTGGGCTATATGAGACTGTCATTTGTTTGTTTGGTTGATTGGTTTGGGATGTTTTTGGTTGGTTTGGTTTTTGTTTTTTCAAGACAGGGTTTCTCTGTATTACCTGGTTGTCCTGGAACTCACTTTGTAGACCAGGCTAGCCTCAAATTCATAGTGATCTGCCCGCCTGACTCCCAAGTGCTGTGGGTTTTTTGGTTTTTGGTTGGTTGGTTGGTTTTTGGTTTTTTTTTGGTTTGGTTTGTTTGCTTGTTTGTTTGAGACAGAGTCACTTTCCATAGCCCTGGCTGTTCTGGAGCTCACTGTGTAGACCAAGCCGGCCTGTAACTCACAGACAGATATCTGCCTGCTTTTGCCTCCTGAGTGCTGGGATTAAAGACATGTACAACCATGCCTGGGTGAGAACTTGCCTTAAAGAAAATAAAAATTGATATTTCCTTAATTCTTGAGTGTATAGTTTAGTGGCAGTGTATCTGTTGGTACCATTGTGTGCTGTCACCCCAAGCTCAGAATTCTTCCTCTCCCCACTGAGTTTGAACTACTACTCACTTCTCTCTCCTTGACGCCAACCCCTAGTAACAAGTCTGCTTTCTGCCCCTGGGTATCTACTCTAGATGCCTTACATAGCTGGAACCACAATGTTTGCCCTTCTGTGACTGGCTTACTTCACTCACTCTGTGTCCTAGTTCATCTATAAGACAGCGTGTGTCAGAATCCCCTTTCTAAGGCTGGGTAATATTGACATCGGATCATTTATTCCTTGTCATTCAGTTGTGTCTCTTCCCCTCCCTTTTAGCTGCTGTAAACAGTGCCGCTGTGAACACGGGTGCCCAGATATCTGTGTGAACCCCCATTTTGTTTGTTGGGTTTTATGGTTTTACCTATTTGTGTGCTTATTTATTCAATAGGGTTCAGGGTCCCCACATGCTAGGAAGTTTCCACCCAGCTGTGTCACAAGTCCCTCATGCTCTCTTTTAGACATGTACCCAGAAATGGGCTTGCTGAATCATACGGCAGTTCTGGTTTTGATTTTTATCCGGTCAGAATAGCTGTTTTGCTTGCTGTAGTCAGGCTGCTGCAGGTGGGGCCCTGGCCTGTCTAGATGGTGTCTCCTAGGCATTAAATGCAGCAGAGCTCACCCTCTCCAGCCAAAGGCCTGGCCTAGGAGGGCACTTGCTGAAGGAAGTATGTAAGCCAGAGTGGTCATTTGTCCACAAATAACCAGAGTGAGTATAAGGTCTTGGGTTGGATTCCAGCACTGCAAAGTCAACAACCTAACCCATTGCCTTTAAAATAACTACCTAAATGCTTTCTGCAGTCTCTTGATTACAGGGTCTAGAAATGCTCTTCCTCAGGAGCTAACCGATGGAAGACTTGCTGTTTGGAAATAGCTCTGGATCACATTGCTAGAAGGCTCTTGACTGGGATAACTTGTACTTTCTGTCAACTGTCTGACAGATGGGTCTATCTCTATTTTATTAAATCATGGAGACTGCGTAAATATAATTCACAGATAATCCATTAAACTTATTTACTTTGCATGACCTTTTCTAGGCCTGTCAGCTAACAGGAAATGTATTAATACTTAAAAATACCATTTGCTAACAAAGTGAGAACCAAAAAAAGGTGCCAAGCTTCCCTTGCCTCCATGTACTACAGCTGTAATAGGACCAGATAATGTAGCTATGTAGTAAAATGGCCAGGCACCTCTGAGGGAAAGCAGAAACAGCAGCCCAATTAATCTGCAAACTAATTAATGAGCCTTCCCTGGGTGCTGGCAACTAACAGGCAAAACTGAGAACCACTGACAGCCAGCACACCAAAGCCAATAGGAACCAATGCTTTTCAGGTGTGTGTGTGTGTGTACATTCATCTGTGTGTGTGCACATGTACCAGAGCACTCATACATGCCACAGTGTGCACGGAGGTCAGAAGACAGCCCTAGGTACTGGTCTTTGCCTTTCACTTTGTTTCAGACAGCACTGCTTGTCACCACTGCACACCCAGGCTAGCTTCTGGAGCTTTCCCCATTTCCATCCCCCAGTCTCCCAGCCTGAGCACCGGAATGCAAATACTCTCCCCTGGCTTTGCTTGGGTTCTGGGAAATTTGAACTGAGGTCTTCATGCTTGGGTGGCGAGCACTTCCACCTGCTCAACCATCTTCTCAGCCCTTATTTTGTCTCTTGAGACAGGCTTTCACTATGTCTCCCAAACCACCCTCAAACTCATGGTCCTTCTGCCTCAGTGTCCCTAGAGCTAGGATGCTAGGACGTTTCTTGGGTTTTAAACAGTCTGTCTCTCACTCTGCAATGCCTCGTCTGTGTTGATCCTTGGCAGGAGCTGGCAGGAGATGAGCGCCTGCTGAGTTAGATTTACTCTGTGCCCTGTGTTGCAGACAGTATAACAAACTGCGAAACCTCCTGAAGGATGCCCGCCATGACTGCGTCCTCTTTGCTAATGAGTTCCAGCAGCACTGTTTCCTCCCCCGGGAAAAGGGGGAAGCCATGGAGAAGTGGCAGACCAGGTGCGCCCCAACTCACCTCACCCTCCACAGGGTCCTCTCGAATTTCCTCATCTGCGCTCTTTGGGATTGCCATGTGCTATACAGAGTACGGCAGCAGCTATTCTCAGACTGCGGTAGCAAATGACTCTGAGGTGACAGTGTTTTAGGTGTGGCATCTGAACACACAATTGTTAAATTCGGAATCTCGGAGATGAAGGTCCCCAGCCTGAGACTCCCAGACCAGAGCAAGGGCTGGTAGGTCCCACCAGTGCTGTACAAGGCCTGACTTTGATGCCTTTCCGTGACTTGCTCAGATTAATGTCCTCAGCCAGGTCTCTAGATGGAAACCGTTCTAGAAAATGCAGTGACTTAGTTCAGGCCTGTCCAAAAGTACGGTGTGAAGCAAGCATTTGGGTGTGGGATGCTTGCAGAGAGTGGCTCCCCAGAGCAGGAACGGAAGCGATGGAAGTAGATGGGGGAGCAGTGGCGGATGTGAGGCTAAAGTGGGCAGGAGGCTCAACCAGCCCTGCTGGGGGCTTGGAGAGGCCCTGTAGACCACCTCACAAGGCGGCCCACGTGAGATCCCAGGCACTTAGCTAAGTGCCCCTAGGTGTTAATTCCGAGTGTCTTTGGGATGGAGTTTAAGTGCCACAGCCCTATAGAGAGTGGGGACTGTGCAGAAGGGACCTTAAAATGCGTGTGCTTCACTGAGAATGCACACAGTCCTGAACCAGTTCTCCAGACCCAGACTAAAGCTCTCGGGGGATCTTCCAGGCTTATCATGTGGTTTCCTTTCAGGTTTTATTGGATTGCTGGCTGAAGCTGGCTTTTCCCTCAGCGGATGCTTGTTCCTCCTCTTCCATAGTGTTGCTGTCATTTCCCATGTGCCCTGTAGCTCAGCCTCTAGTTAGAAACTGTTACAAAATGACGGAGTGGAGGAACTGAAAATGTTGCTCCGGGGACTGAACTTCTAGGAGGCAGAGATGGGAGGTGCTTTCTGATTACTGTTTGTCTCACAGGGCTCCAACCCCCTGGTCATCTAGAGTAGATACCCAGGAGTATTTGTTGTGTAAAGAACAAAAGAAAGAAAGAATGACTGGTTAGCTATATGGACACAGGATGACAGTGTGAGCCAAGTGTGACTTCTGAGCAGCAGCTCTGTGTTGTGCCTGGGTTGCTCATCTTCCTTTGCTGTCCCAGGAGCATATACAACTCAGCTGTGTGGTACTATCACCACTGTGAGGACAGGATGCCCATCGTCATGGTGACGGAAGATGAAGAGGCCATTCAGCAGTATGGAAGTGAAACAGAAGGCGTATTTGTCATTTCTTTCAAGGTATTTCCAGTGGCACGTGTTATACACACACATGCTCATGAGAGTTGCATGCACACACACACACACACACACACACACACACACCTTCAGTCCAGATCCTTTGGCAACACAGAAAAGAGAACGTGGACTTCATACCTGAAATCCCAATATTAGAGGTGCTGAGGCAGGAATCTTACTGAAAGTTTAAGGCCAACCTGGGTTACAGAGTGAGAATTTGTCTCATAAAAGAAGAAGGGGAGCCGGGTGTGGTGGCGCATGCCTTTAATCCCAGCACATGGAGGCAGAGGCAGGCAGATCTCTGTGAGTTCGAGGCCAGCATGGTCTACCAAAGTGAGTTCCAGGACAGACAGGACTACACAGAGAAACCCTGTCTGGAAAAACAAACAAAACAAAAACAAACAAATAAAAAAGTGGGGGGACACAACAGAAGGAGACTTTAAGATGGTCCATTTTGGGATCTAGTGAGATGGCTCAGTGGTTTGGGGCACTTGTTGCTCTGACAAAAAACCTAGATTCAGTTCCCAACACCCACATAGACCTCTTCTGACTTTCTCAAGCACTGGGTACGCATGTGGTACACATACATACAGACATGCAAAGCTTCATACACATAAAGAAAATAGATTTTAAAAAAGCAGATGGTTGGTGACCAGGTGTCCTTGACCCTAGCAAATTCAGGCTGACTCCTGAAACTGTGGGGAACAAGCACTCAAGAGCAGCCCAGCAAGCCTCTGCTACAGTAAACTGTGTTGTGTGTGTTGTGTGTTACATGCGTTGGCATAGTTGTGTGTGTGTGCATGTGTTACTGTGTGGTACATGTGTGTATGTGTACGTGTGTGTTAGTATTGGGTTGAGCCTAGGGCCTCACTATACTAATCGTGTACTACCACTGGCCTATACCTGCAGCCCTAAGTCATGTGTGTGTTTCCACACGTGATGCTGGTATGCTGGTGTCCGGTTAACACTAGAGTGCCCATGGTCTCATGGCAACTCAAGGGCGACCTTGAACTTCTGCTCTTCCCATGGAAAGTGGAGACTTAAGTGCCAAGATTACAGATGTGCACACCACTCAGTTTGTGTGGTGCTGGCAATCAAACCCAGGGCCTCACACATTCTAGACAAGCATCCTACCAACTGAGCCCCTCCCTCAGCCCCTCAAGCCCCCCTCCTCTTCCACATTGGAACAGTGTGTGAGCAAGAGTGGGAACACTCACGGAGTTAAGATGTGGCATCATTTATATGAAGGCTGTCGGGTTACAGGCATGTCATTTTATCAGTGACAGTTGCTTCAGGCTGCCATAGCACTGCTTCCTTCTATCTCTTAAGAACCTTTCAAGGATCTGGCTGACTGTTAATCTCTTCATAGATGGCCGGTCTCGCTTGTCTGTCCACTTGGCCAATCAAATCTACTGACCGATTACATTTTCTAAAGCAAAAACCAAGACAGCCTCCATTACCCTGTCAGTCTATAGAATGTCCAGCTTGATTTTGAATTGTAGATTCCATAAAGGTTCCCGTGTGCATGAATTCTAAAGATTTGCCAATAGAATTTTCTTGACTGTGCTATAAAATGTGTTCTGGAGTGCCAGAGAATTCCAGGGGCACCAGAAATTAATGACAGTGTCACTTGGTTTTTCTGTTGCAATATATCATGTCTTGTTCCCGCAGAGGACAGTTGACTAAAATTACATTTTTCTACTTTTTTGAGAATTACTTTCCTTTGTAGTCCAGTAGTATAGGACAGTTTTATTTTGTAGAGCAGTTCTTGAGCAAACTGTGTGACCGAGGGCCCCGTAGAGGTGAATGACAGCAGGGAAGGAGACTGGCAAGCTCAGATGAGCAGGAACACAGAGTCTTCTCTGGGGACTTGAAGTTAGATGCAAAGACCCAAGATGATAAATTCTTCATGAAGAGGTTGTTTCCTAACAAAAAACATGGTGCTAAGTGACGGGAACACAGTCGCCATGCTCGGCTTCGCAGTAGTGTGCACAGACCCTTTAGGAGGATGTGACACTAGGGAAGTGCTGGCTTCCACAGAAGGATGTTTTCTCTCCTTGATAATCTGAAAGAAGGTATCTTAGCCTTGAATCGAGTTGAAATCATGTGTAAGGATGTAAAAATGCATAATAGGAGATTTTCCTGAATGTCCTTTGTAGACCATCATCATGTTCAGAAGCGAGATACATGGAAAAATCAGATTGCTCTCTCTCTCTCTCTCTTCTCTCTCTCTCTGTGTGTGTGTGTGTGGTGTGTGTCTGTGTGTCTGTGTGTCTGTGTGTCTGTGTGTCTGTGTGTGTATGTGTATGTGATGTACAGGTGCATATACGGAGACCAGAGAACACTGGATGACTTGTTTTATCTCTTCCTTACTTATTCCCTTGACATAATTTACTTAGCCTAAAGCCAACAAACCCCAGCAATCCCCCTGCCTCCACGTCCTCACTGCTCAGCACAGGCATTGCAGGCATACCTGCAGCCAAGCCATACTTTTTATGTAGGTGCCAGGGTTTGAACTCAGCTCTTCATGGTTCTTTGGTGGTGCTGGGATGAAGAATCAGCATCTGACGGTATCTCTCTTTGCCATTAATAAACTCAGAATTACCTGGACAACTTTTGGCCAGATTTAAAAGCTGCCCATGAGCTCTGTGACTCCATCCTTCAGTCTCGCCGGGAAAGGGAGAGCGAGAGTCAGGAAACTCATGGGAAAGAGTACCCGGAACACCTTCCTCTGGAAGTACTGGAAGCAGGCATCAAATCCGGACGCTACATCCAGGTAAGGGTGACAGTGAAGGGTGAGCGTCGGCAGCAAGCAGCATAGTTTTTCTCCTCTCAGCTTGCCTTCCACTCCAGGGCTCTAAGTCCAGTGGCTGGCCACAGGACAGGCTTGCATAAGCAGAGCTGCCCAGCTCAAGGTTGTTTGGGAGTCATTTCTTTACAATCCTTAACAGTCTAGTTCTAAGCTGCCCAAGTGTCACACAAGTATACCGGTGTGGAGGTGACAGCAATGTCATCATATTTGTGAATTTATCTTTATTCCTTTGCCGCTTCCCTGCCCCCTCTGGAGGAAGGCCTCTTTGTGATTCCCCAGGACCCAGAGCCCAAGGGCTACTGGGGTTTAGGAAAGGACTCTGATGCAGTAACTCCTCAGCTTTGACCGTTTTACTCACATTCATTTCCTGTATACTTGTGTGGCTACGTGCAGTCGTGTGTATCCGCCACAGTCAAGAGTCAGAGCTACTCTGCCGAGGAGTCTGCATTTCTAACTGGCAACTCGGAAGTCTCTCATGGCGGCCGGAGCTTGAGTGCACCATGCTGAACAAAGTGCAAGCCTTGGTGTAACCAGGACGCCCGGCCCTGCTGGTGTAACTGCAGGGTAGCCCAAGCCAGCAGTGTCGTCTCAAGAAAAGAAGCCATAGTGGTTAAGATGGGGGTCACTGTCTGCTAAGGAAATGATCATTTCATAACTTTTTAAGAACTATGTCAGGAAAGGTCTTTGTTTACACTGATTTTTGCTTATGATTTTAGGGAATTCTGAATGTCAACAAGCACAGAGCTCAGATAGAAGCTTTTGTTCGCCTACAAGGAGCCAGCAGTAAGGACTCAGGTTCGGTACCATATATTTCCATTCTCCCTCTTTTTTTTTTTTTTTTTTTTTTTGAGACAGAGTTTCTCTGTGTAGCCCTGGCTGTCCTGCCTTTTATAATCACATTATCCAGTCTTAAGGCACGGGAGCAGTGCTAGTTCACCCCCAACCTGGCACAACACAAGAAGTTTAAGCCAGTGGCACCTATAACCCCTGAGGCACTAGGATCACAGGTCTGAGGCCAATGTCGTCTACATAAAAAGAAAGAGAAGAAGAAAGAAGCTGTTTGACTTACTCTTTAGAAGGAAGAAATTTGTTTTGGAACAGGAGTGTGTGTGTGTGTGTGTGTGTGTGTGTGTGTGTGTGTGTGTGGTATGTGTGTGTGTGGTATGTGTGGTGTGTGTGTGTGTGTGTGTGTGTGTGTGTGTGTGGTTTATGTGTGTGTATGTGTTCTAAGCAACAGAACTAACGGAATTGACACATATATTAAACAGAGACTTATGAGGTTGGCATATGCGCATGGTAGTCCAACAACAGCTGGCTCACACACTGGAGAGCCTGAGAATCCAGTACCTGCTCCATCCATGAGCTAGTTGCCTTAGCAGTCCTGAAGCGGTGCTGGAGGACTGGACGATTCCTGGAGCGCTGCCGGTCTTCAGTCTACGGTGGAAGCCTGAAGAAGTTCGTTCTAATATCAGTGAAGGCCGCCGAGGCAGCAGGACAGTTGGACTTACAACTGAGGGTGAAGGCCACAGGCAAACACAAATCCGTGTCCTCTCACCTGGCTCCCACCAGAAGGTGCCACCCACGTTAGGGAGTGTCTTTCTCCTTCAAATAATCTGATCAAGAAAATCCCTCATAGGAGTATCCCGCTGCTTATGTTTTATTGATTTCAGAAGCAGTCACATTGATAACCAAGATTACACATGGGGGGTATACAGGTACACTCTCCATTATGTGCACTACTTTTGGAGGCCAGAGGTTGATGCTGAGTGTCTCCTGTGTCATTCTCTACGTCTGTGTGTGTGTTGTGTGTGTGTGTGTGCCGTGTGTGTGTAGTGCAGTGTATTGCATGTTTATGTGCCTCTGGCTGGGACTCAGGTTCTCAAGTCTCTCACTGAATGTGAAGCTTGCTCTTTTGGCCGGCCTGACTGGCCAGTGAGCTCCCGAGATCCCCCTGTCTCCAGAGTTATAGACATGCACCCCACACCTGGCATGTGACCTGGCTCCTAGGGATCCAGACTCAGACCCTGCTGCTTGTATGGCAGGCACTGTACCCCCTTCACCCATTCCAGCCCCCTGCCCCAGGGAGAAGGAAACGGCTCAGCAGAATGACTAGACTTGAAAGGTGGTCCGTTTGAAACGCCTCCTGCTGCGGTGTGGTACCACAGCCGTTGACTCCCTGCGTCTCTGTGCTGCACACAGGCTTGGTCAGCGATATCCTCATCCATGGCTCGAAGGCTCGGAACCGCTCCATCCACGGAGACGTGGTGGTGGTGGAGCTGCTCCCCAAAAGTGAGTGGAAAGGGAGAACCGCCGCCCTGTGTGAGAACGACAGTGACGACAAGGCCTCGGGCGAGTCCCCGAGCGAGCCCATGCCCACAGGTGAGCCCGCCCCGAAGTACAGTTCTGCCCTGACTTTGTGTGTGTTTAATGAAAATTGTGTGTATTCAGCATGTATAATGTGATGCTCTAATATAGGTATACATTGTTGAATGGCTAAATCCAGAGACGGCTCAGTGGTTAAGAGCACTGTCTGCTCTTCCAGAGGTCCTGAGTTCGATTCTCAGCAAACACTTGGTGGCGCATAACCATCTGTAATGGGATCTTCTGGCATACGGGCATATAAAGAGCACCCATGTATAAAATAATAAATAAATAAATAAATAAGTAAATAAGTAAAAAGAACATATGTATTACCCCACACCATGGTTTTTAAAAAGTAATCTTTTAGCCGGGCGGTGGTGGTGCACGCCTTTAATCCTAGCACTTGGGAGGCAGAGGCAGGCAGATTTCTAAGTTCGAGGCCAACCTGGTCTACAGAATTAGTTCCAGGACAGCCTGGGCTACACAGAGAAACCCTGTCTCGAAAAACAAAAACAAAAACAAAAACAAAAAAAAAAAAGTAATCTTTTAAAAAGTGTTTTGCCTATGCATATGTGTCCGCGCATGTCTGGTGCCCACTGGAGCTAGGATATTGAATACCCTGGAACTGGAATTATAGATGCTTGTGAACCATCGTGTGGGTGCTGGGTCATGACTTGTAAGTATATAGAGCACTGCTGTTACTAAAATAAGACATGCTGTCTGCGTTATCGGCCTCCACTGTCTGCAGTCTGGTTCACTGTTGTTGTTTCTAAGGTCAGGGATTGAACTCAGGACCTCAGATGTACTGAACACATATTTGCTCTGCCGCTCATCTGCCCTCAGTTCTATAGGAGTATTTGCTTGTTTTGCTTCTTTTTTTTTTTTTTTTTTTCTGTGAACAGGCACAGGCTGGGATTCAAACTCGGGACTCCAGAGCGCGGCGACTGCAGCGAAGCGCCACCGCTGGCAGCGTTTTGCTTCTTTTGAGACAGGGTCTCCTGTAGTCTAGGCTGGCCTCAAACTCACTGTATTCAAGTTAATCCTCCTGTCTCTGCCTCCAGAGCACTAGGATCAAAACCATCCCTGACCCCACACAGGTCTACCCTGACTTCTTCAGCACCAAAGACACAAAAGGCTCCTCTGGACACTGTACGGTTCCCAGCTACTGCCTTCTTTTTTCTCTGCCTCAGTTTACGTAACATTTTCCCTCCCCATTCTCTGCTTCCATTCTGTAGAACCTCACTCGCTTGCTGATCTGACATTCCTCTTCCTCTAAGTCTCCTTGTATCCAATTTCCCAGGATGCTCCTGCCCAAATGCCGGTCAGTTCCTTGTGCTCACTGTCACCATGGGAACAGCTCGTGGACGTGCCGCTCTGGACATCGGGAAGCCCAGGCTCGCTCACCTGCTGCCTGCCTGCCTGCCGGTCTCAGCTTCTGTCCTGGTTCTTCTCTCCCACTGCTTTCTGGGTGTGCAGTGCCCTGCCCTGGGCCTCCTGCTGTGCAGTCTCTAGACTATGTTCAGTCTTTGACTTTGTGTCTCCAGCCGGTTCCCTTACCTCTGGTTGCCTTTATGGCGTCTTCCCCTGCTGTCCAATGGACATCTCTGCCTTAAGACGCCTCATCAGAGTCCTGACTTCTCACTGTGGAAACCAGCCCAGAACCAATACGCATGGAAGTGTTTACAGGGCACTGAAGGTTAGAGTTTAGACATGTACCTGCAGCCAAAGTCTTTAATTATTCTTCAATATTCTTCAGACTTCTTCAATCCTTTAGTGGTAATCATTTGTTCAAGTTATATAAATTACTGTCAAACTCGAAAACAAACAAAAGGCTCCTGATGTCTGTCCCGGAGCTACGTTCCCTCCAATGTTCCTCAGCCCAGACCTTACTCAGGTGCCCATGGCAGGATCATCCCGTCAGCTCCTCCTATAAACTCGAGTCAACTGGCAGGTGGCTCAGTCGGTAACGTGCATGCAACGAGGACCTGAATTTGATAGTGAGAACTCACATTTGAAAAGTAGACATAGTGGCACATGCTTGTAATCACGGCGCTGGGGAGGCGGACACAGGAGGATCGCTGGAACTTGCTGGCAGCCATCTTAGCCTAAGGTGAGGCTTCAGGCCAATGAGAAACTTCATCTCAAAACTCAAGGTTTTGATTCTTTGGCTCCAAAAGAATCTCCCGGAGATTGATGCTGCACCTTGAACCACACACCACACAACACACACACACACACACACACACACGAAAAATTTGTGGGGGGAAAAAAAGCACTTTTTAGCTACTGTGGTCATCTTTTCCTGGCTTCAGTGCTGTGTATTAGACTTAGGATGTGTATCCTTTGCTCTGCCCTCTGGACCAAGCGTGTGGAGCTGTTGAGAGAACACGGGTGACCTGGAAGCACACAGCAGCTAGGCGAGGGGTGAAAATGCAGACGTGGATCGCATACCTCTAATCCCCGCACTGAGGCAGAGGCAGGTGCGAGTCATGCAGACCAGGCAGGCGGCGGGGCGGCACCACATCTATCTATCACCAACAGCCGGGGCTGCATAGAGAAACAATTACAGGCAAGTGAAGGGCCAGGCCTAGTAGCTGTGCTTCTACCTCAGGACTGAGGAGACCGAGGCCAAACTTGTCTCAAAAAGCAGTTGAACAGAGCGGGTGTGGTGGCACACGCCTTTAGTTCAGCATCTGAGAAGCAGAGGCAGGTGGATCTCTGTGAAGGTTGAGGCCAGTCTGGTCTACATGAGTTCCAAGACAGCCAGATTTACACGGTGAGACCCTCACTCAAGAAAGCAAAACAAAAAGTGAGTACCTAAGTCAGGATGGAAGCTGTCGGCTCCTCCCAGCATCCCAAGCCCTGAGTTCCAGGACGCGATGACAGAAGACGATGGGAATGTTTTGAATGTCATGCAGACAAAGTGATGCTGATATGTTTGTTCTTGTTTTGTTTGAGACAGGGTCTCTCTATGTAGCCCAGGCTGTCCTGGAACTCTCTTTGTAGACCAGGCTAGCCTTGAACTTATAGAGATCTCTTGCCTCTGCCTCCCTAGTGCTGTAATTTGAGGCATGAACTACTACACCCAGCTGACGATGGTTTTTTTTTTTTTTTTTTTTAAGTTATTCATCATTTTTTTTAAATTAGATTTAAAGTGCTAAGAAAGCAAGTTCTCAAACACATTGAGCCGTGTGCTTGAGACAGGATCTGTGCATTTCTTGTTCACGTCTTTGCCCCTCCACTCTCACAGCCCAAAGAGGTGATGACTGACCAGTTAGTGCCTTGTTACGTTTTGTCTTCCTTAAGGTCGAGTGGTTGGTATCCTTCAGAAGAACTGGCGAGATTATGTGGTGACGTTTCCATCCAAAGAAGAGGTCCAGTCTCAGGGCAAAAACGCTCAGAAGATTCTAGTTACGCCGTGGGATTACAGAATCCCCAAAATCCGCATCAGCACCCAGCAAGCAGAGGCCCTCCAGGTAGCTGCCCCGCGCTTCTGTTCTGCCAACGCCTTTGCCGGCTTTCAAGCAGCACCAGGAAGCATTGTTATTTCCTTTGCATAAGAGGAAATAAATTATTGATGGTATCTGGCACTCTGAGATACTGTTTTTAAACATTCTAAATATATAAGAACCATCTATTAAGTAGTCCATGGTTAATAAATGAAGGCCATAGAGAAATTGTCCTAGAAAGAGCTGTGTAGGACAAGCTGAGCGAACATACATTATCCAGCTGTCCGACTCAGAAACTTTCAATACACACAGTTTGCCAACACTAACAAGCTTCCTTCCAGGGAAAGATACAGAAATATGATCCGAGCGTCCTCAGGGATGATACAGTCAGTGTAGCTTCACAGATCCATTATCTGTTTAGGACTGGAGCCCCAGAGAGAAGGCATAAACAAGAAAGACAGAAATTAACTTTTACTTGGGGCAGAGAATGGAGGTAATGCTTGAGTTAAAACTGCTTTGCAGGTTGTAAATGAGACACTAGAGTAGAGTGTCCCCAACTCCATACTTTTGCCTCTGGAAGCTCCCCGTGGGCTCTGAGGCCAGTTAGGACCCTTGTACTTTGCATTTCCAAGATGTCTGGATTGCTGGACAGTGGAGAGGTCCACCTTGCACGGATACTGTCTTTCCTGCCAAGGAGCAGCTGAAGACAAAGAAATTAGAAAGTAATCCCCACACTAGAAGTTGAGACTGTTGTTTTATTTTTATTTATTTATTTTATTTATTTATTTATTTTTTTTTGTTTTGTTTTTGTTTTTTTTCGAGACACGGTTTCTCTGTATAGCCCTGGCTGTCCTGGAACTCACTCTGTAGACCAGGCTGGCCTCGAACTCAGAAATCCACCTGCCTCTGCCTCCCAAGTGCTGGGATTAAAGGCGTGCGCCACCACTGCCCAGCTGTTTTATTTATTTTTTAAGATTTATTTTATTTTTAACTGTAAACGTGTGTGGGTACGTGCACAAGCCAGAAATGGGTGTCAGGTCTCCTGGCGCTCCAGTTACCGGGATTGTGGGCTGCCTTATGTAGGATCCTCCAGGAGAGATGCTTGCACACAGGGGATCCAGCTCAAGACTTGCTTCAAAAGTTAATTAGGACCCTACATTATCGGGTTATACCCTTTGTGTTTCAAGGGTTAACTGAAGTATGTTACAATTGACTTTCTTTAGCAGACTAAAATTTCTGTCCCAGTTGTTTAAGGAGAGAGGTATACCTCCTTTCAAACATCAGCCAGTGGCTTGCATACCAGCAAGCCATCTGAAGATGTGGCAAAGAACAACCAGAGAGCAAAACAAGCCACTGCAGGCTACTGTCTGCAGGCTGGCCTGTGTGTGTGCTCCGCACTGCTCATCTGGTTACTTTGATGCTTCCGATCTCGGGCCACTTAGCTCCAGCTTTGGTTCACATTGTATCTTTTCCCCTTTGTATAGGATTTCAGGGTAGTGGTGCGCATCGATTCCTGGGAGACAACATCAGTGTATCCGAACGGACACTTTGTGCGGGTCCTAGGGAGAATCGGTGACCTGGAAGGGGAGATTGCAACCATCCTGGTGGAGAACAGTATTTCTGTGGTCCCCTTCTCGGAAGCCCAGGTCAGATTTCCCTGAGGCCTTTGGTCCAGAGACAGAGACATGTATTTCTTATGCTTCTGTTGCTGTTTTATCTTAAAGAAAGATAAGACGTGTGTGTGTGTGTGTGTGTGTGTGTGTGTGTGTGTGTGTGTGTGTGTAGGAGAGAGAGAAGAGAGAGAGAGGAGATTGTGTGTTTGTGACTGTGTGTGTGTGTGTGTGAGAGAGAGAGGGGGAGAGATTGTGGGTTTGTGAGAGAGTGTGTGTTTGTGAAAAGTGTGTGGTGAGAGAGAGAGAGAGGAGAGAGATTGTGTGTTTGTAGATGTGTGTGTGTGTGAGAGAGAGAGAGAGATGTGTTTAGAGAGTTGGGAAGATGTGTATGTTGTGAGAGAGAGAAGAGGGAGAGATTGTGTGTTTGTGAGAGAGGTGTGTGTGTGTTGTGAGAATGAGGTGCTATGAATGTGATGTAGGAGAGAGAGAAAGAGGAGAGATTGTGTGTTTGTGAGAGAGTGTGTGTGTTGGAATGTGTGTTGTATATTTTAGAGTGTGTGCGTGTGCATAATGTGCTGCAATGTGGAGGTCAGGGGCCAACATCTAGCATCACCCTTAATCACTTTCTGCCTTACTTTATTTTTATTTTTGTATGTATGTGTCTATGTGTGCATATCCACTTGGGGAGCCAGAATAGGATGTTGGTTCCCTTGGATCTAGCTGTTGTAAGCTGACATCCATCGGTGCTGAGAATCAAACTTGGGTCCCTGGAAAAGCAGCAAATGCCCTTAACTGCTGAGCCCCTCCGCCTCATTCTTTGAGACAGAATCCCTCATTGAATGTGTAGCTCACTAAATTAGGCTGGGGGCAGTCAAGCGTCAGCCCTAGGATTACAGGTGTCCCGTGCTCCCAGCTTTTTATGTGGGAGCTAGGGGTCTCGTGTTAGTGTGGCAAGCCCTGTACTCACTGTGTCTCCTCACCATCCCTGAAAAGATGCCATACTGTGCAGCAACCCACCGGCTAAACTAAAGTCAACTCTAAGTATAGACTGAGTTTCTTACAGCCTCACAGCTCCCAAAATTTTATATTTTCCAGCTATGCTTAAAATGGCATGTCAGGGCCTTGAAGGCAGTGCCCAACCCTAGCCCTTGGCATCCATGATCACCCATTCCCTCCTCCTCTTCCTCCTCTCCTCCTCCTCCTCCTCCTCCTCCTCCTCCTTCCTCGGGGTCTTTTTTATATTGTTTTGAGACAAGGTAATGCTATGTAGCCCTGGCTGGTCTGGATCTCAGAGATTCGCCTGCCTCTGCCGACGGAGTGCAGGGATTGGAGGCGAGCACCACCGCACCCGTCCTGCAGACCCAGCCAAGCTCTGCCCTAACTAGAGATGGATGGGTCAAAAGGTCGGGCTCATTATGAGACGCTCTCTGAACCTTTACAGAAAACACAGGTCAGTGAACATGAGGCACCACTGACTCCTCACTGAGGTCGCTCTCAGCCATAAACCTCCTTTGTCACTCTCTCGTGGTCATAGCCATCGTGTGCGATTATGTTCCGTTTGCCCTTTTCACTTAAAATGCTTTCTATATTGACATAGCCTACTTATTTTTGTAGTTAAGACAAATTACTGAAATTAATTTACCCTAGTTTGCTTAAACATTTCTCAATTTTTGGACATCAGTAGTATTTAATTTTTCAGTATGAGGAAAAAGTGTGCTTGAAACATTTTTTTTAATCAGTGTTGCCTTTTTTATTCTTTTTGATCATCCCCTCGGAATGTCGTCCTTAAAGTTAAATCACCAAGCCAAAGAGCATAAAAAAACCTAACTAGGTTTGTTCTGTATTGGCAGATAGCTTTCTAGACAAATACTGTCCCGGTGTGAATTACCATCAAGAGTATGTGGGTGTTCCTGTTTTCATTATAGCTTCTGACAGAACAGGAGTCACAATAAGAATATTGTAAACTATGTTACATTATTAAATTTAGAATGTTTTACATAATTAAATTTTTATGTTTAACATTAGTTTCTGAAAATTATTTGTTGGCTTGCTTGGCACCTCTTAGTGAAAATGTGAGACTAAAATGAAATAGGAATTGGACTTCCCAGGGCTACAGTCTGTCCCCTGTAGCCTACTTAGCTTCAGATTGATAGCTTAAACAGGCAATCATGGAGGGAAAATGCCCCAGATTAGTCGTATTTAAATTATCTTTTAAGAAATAAGCTTTTATTTGGTGGGATTGTGTAGATTTTTTTTTTCCCCAGGGCTTGACTTGAGTTAAAAGCCCAACTCATGGCTTGTGTGGAAACAGGATGCAATGTGTACATCACTTTTACCCGTTCATTCTTGCTCCAGTCCCATAGCTGATAAGGCTGTCAGAAGTCATGGGACATTTCCTAGCAGACTGTAAGGTGTTCAATGTTGTCTTTTCCGCTGACTCCTGACTTCCCAGAGCCCAGCCCAGTGCCTGACACTTGTGAGTCACCTAACAAACAGTTACTAATCAAAAGAAGGCAGATAAGGCTGGCAAGATACTTAGTCAAGTACCTACTGTGCAATCATGAGGCTCCAAGTTCCAACCAGAACCCACATAAAAGCCGGGAACAGTGATGCTTGCTTGTAATAGTCCTAGTTCTGAGAAGAGGAGACAGAAAGAGTATCCTTAGGATTTGATGGCCACCCAGTCTGGCATCATTGGAGCCTGCCAGGCTAGGTTACAATGACTCTCATCTCAAGAAACAAGATAGATGGTGTCTTCATGAATGCCTGATGTCTGAAGAGGCCAGGAGAGGACATAGGAACCCCAGGGACCAAGGTTACAGACAGTTTTGAGCCACCATGTGGGTGCTGAGAATCGAACCTGGGTCCTCTGGAAGATAGCCATCGCTCCAGCCCCTCTGAAGAGAGTGGGTTTTTACAGAACCTTGTGGTGCTTGGGTTCCTGAATATTTGGTCTGTGATGCAGATGTGTGAGATGCCAGTGAATACACCAGAAGACCCTTGGAAAGTGAGTCCCAAAGAAGAACAAGAACGGAAGGACCTGAGGAACACCCACCTTGTGTTCAGCATCGACCCCAAAGGTTGTGAAGATGTGGACGACACGCTCTCAGTCAGAACCTTGAATAATGGCAACCTGGAGCTCGGGGTCCACATCGCTGACGTCACACACTTTGTGGCCCCCAACTCTTACATCGATGTTGAAGCCAGAACGAGGTAACCCTATCGGAAGGCAGCACTGTGCCTTCTGAGTGTTTGTATCTGTGTTAGTTAGCTCATGATCTCTAGTTTGCGCAGTCCTGTAAATCTTTCTGAAGCCCCACCTTCAGGAAAATAGTACCTTGATTAGTTTGTGTCCTTTCTTAACCTTTTACGCATCGTTTGTTTCCTCCATACATGTAATACAGTATTCTGAATAGATCCTAGACCGTTATGCCACCATTTTTCTCATACAACCAAGATTCGTGTCACTTTTACTTTCTGCATCAGTGGAGGAATATTGAGCCAAAGCAGTGCGACTTGGTCAAGTGGGCACGAGGGAGCCATTTCATTAGGCAGCGGCTCTGCTTTATGAGGAGCGGTAGCCCCGGGGAATCCAGCCCTGCTCTCCCCTGTTTACCTCCTGCAGCGCGCACAGCAGTGGCAGTCAGCAGTTCTGCTGGCTGCTGAAGGTCGGTTCCGTCACTTGTCATTCCAGGGCCACCACCTACTACCTAGCCGACCGCCGCTATGACATGCTGCCTTCCATCCTCAGCGCAGACCTCTGCTCCCTCCTGGGAGGCGTTGACCGGTGAGTCTGACTTCCCTGTTCAGAGCTGCCTCTGCCCCAGGTCCGGTGCGCTGTCACCTGCAGTCCACGCCCCCACCCACTGCTCTCCAGCGCCTCTGTCTGCTCCCCGCCGACTTCTTCCCTCCCACATATACTTTCAGGGACTCCCCCTTTCTTTCTGTTCTGATGTTCGCTTTCTGAAGCCGTCCACAGGCTGAGGACAATGTCGTAAGCTCTCCAGTGGACGCTGCTCTTCAGAAGGCCCGTGAGACAGCTTGCGGAGTTTCTGTTTATTAATGAACACATAAGTCAGCCACTACAACACTAATAAGCTCCAAAAGATAGAAGGCACCTTCCTATTATTTTTTCCTGGGTACTGATTTCTTGAATATCTTTTCTATATTTAATATACACATACATATATATACATATACATACATATATACATATATATACACACACACACATACACACACAGGACAGGAGAGAGAGCATGTCTATGTGTGCATGTACACATTTATATATAATTTGTACACAATGTTATTCAGCACTTAAATTTATTTCCTTTTTTTTTTTTTTGAGACCAGATGTCAGGTATCCTGTTCTCAGATTCAGTTGGGAGCAAAGGATTACTGTGACCTTCTGAACCTTCTGCCTCCACCTGCGTGTGCACCAACATACCCAGTTTATCCAGTGCTGGGGATCCAGTCCAGGGCTTAGTGCTAGCTAAGCAAAACATGGTAGCAGTTGAGCTGTATCCACGACCCCTCTGTTCCCTTTTTAAAGATTTATTTTATGTTATGTGTCTTGAGTCGTTTTGCCTGCATAAGCACCACGTGTGTAGTGCCTGCAGAGGCCAGAAGAGGGCGTCAAATCCCCCTGGAAGTGAACTTTCAGACAGTTGTGAGCTACCATGTGGGTTCTGGGAACTGAACCCAGAATCTCTGGAAGAGCAGCTGGTGCCCTTATCACTGAGACAGGAGACTCTCAGCGGCACCGTTCTCCCTCTTCGCCTCTCTGCCTCTCTGCCTCCCTCTTTTTAAGTACTTAAATATCTTTGAGGAGAATTTTCTAAAAGCATAACCTGTGCGGAGCCACGGGCATCTGGTTTGGCTCCATACAATCAGATTGCCTTCATGGAGGCTGCAGCAAGCTGTCCTACAGCAGTGAGTGCAAGAGTTTGTCCCCACAGCCTCCCTGCACTCTATGCTGGCCTTTCATGGAAGTCAGTTTGCTACACAAGTAGTGTCTTAATTTAAATTTTCTCCTCTGTGCAAAGCTGAACATTTTGGTTAAAGGATACTCTGTATTCTCTGTGGTGAGCTGCTTCACTGTCCTTACTTTTTCTATTTGAGTCTGTGATTTATTACTGATTTATAAAAACTCTTTTATACTAGGTTAACATTGAGCCTTCTAAAATGTCTAGTGAGTTATAAATACAGGTCTTGTCTTAAAAAATGTTGAAGTGCAAATGGCTCTTTGCTAAATGAGCTTTTTGTTAATTAGCCTATCATCAAGATTGATCCCAAGCTCAGTGTCATCTTGTAGGATTTAAAGTTTTATTCTACTTTCCTGGCACTAAACACATCTGACTCATTTGATGCCAGGCCTTCCTAAGCAAAATGGAGAACTTTAAGGTTTTTCATGTCCTGTGTGAACTCACTGCAGAGTCTTTCAGAGTTTAACAGAACCATTGTGACTTTGTTGTTGACACAGGTTACATAGTGAGCACTATGTATCCCTGGCTAGCCTGGAACTCCCTAAGTAGACCAGGGTGGCCTCAGACTCACAAACATAGGCCTATCTTTGCCTCTCAAGTGCTAGATTAAAGGTGTATGTCACTACAACCAGCCTGACTTTGTTTTTAACATTAAAATATGTGTGTGAGCATGTGGATAATACATACATACATACATACATACATACATACATACATACATGAAGAAGGGGGGTTGTTGTGTAATATAATGATTAAAGGAATTGTACTGAAGGTCTTTAGCAAGGTCATTTCTTTCAAATTTGACTCAAAATCAAGTTCTGCTTGCTTCTAAAATAGACTGGAAAGGTGGCTCAGCGTTAAGAGATTGGCCACTCTCCAGACAACTCTAACAACCCAGGTTTGATTCCCAGCATCTATGTGACAGATCACAACTGCCTGTAATTTCAGTTCCAGGGCATCTGACGCCCTCTTCTGGCCTCCTTGAGCAGCAGACAAACACCTCATGTTCAGACATACATGCAGACAAAACATCCATGGATATTAAAATAATAAATCTTACAAAAAAGAAATGGAGCCCTACAAGATGGCTCAGTGGGTAAAGACAGCGTGCTGTGTCTGAGTTTGATCTTCAGGACTAACGTGGTGGAAAGAGAGAACTGGTTCTCACAAAATGACCCCTGACCTCCACACGTTTGTCAGAATACTCACATGTGCAACCATACACATAAACATACACAAAACAACTAAATGTGTAACTTTGCAAAGACTGGGATAATGATACTTTTGATGATGTCCCTGGTTTTACAGGTACGCTGTGTCAGTCATGTGGGAATTAGATAAAACCTCGTATGAAATCAAGAAGGTGTGGTATGGCAGAACCATTATCCGATCAGCTTACAAACTGTTCTACGAAGCAGCCCAGGAACTGCTGGACGGAAACTCCAGCATTGTTGATGAAATCCCAGAACTCCAAGCCTTGGAAGAGCAGAGCCGACAGGCCAAACTAGAGGAGTTAGTGTGGGCGATTGGAAAGTTGACAGACATAGCTCGCACATCCGAGCAAAGAGAGACCGCTGTGGTGCCCTGGAGCTGGAAGGTGTAGAGGTTCGAGTGCAGCTGGATGACAAGAAGAACATTCATGACCTCATCCCCAAGCAGCCCCTGGAGGTTCATGAGACAGTGGCTGAGTGCATGATCCTGGCCAACCACTGGGTGGCCAGGAAGATCTGGGAGAGTTTCCCCCACCAGGCTTTGCTGCGCCAGCACCCTCCTCCACACCAGGAGTTCTTCTCAGAGCTCCGGGAATGTGCTAAAGCAAAAGGCTTCTCCATAGACACACGGTAATCTGCTTCCGAGGGGGCGGAGGGATGGCAGAGAGTAGCCATGTGTTTGCTTATCTTAGGTCATTCCTAAAACATGGCCTGTAGCCAGGCACATCGGTGCATCAGAGCCTGAGGCACTGGGTCACCAGTCTGAGGATGGGCTACTTAAAGAGGATTTTAAAATTATGCTGTTGCCAAGCACAAGGTCCTAATTAAAATACCTTTTGTCAGTTTAGCAAATGGGTTTTTTTTAAGCTTCTGTCTTCAAGCAACAGAGTCTGCGGTCATTGGTTGCATGCTGGTCACTCTGACCAAGGACTTTCAAGCATCCTCTTGGTTACTCCGTAGAATGCTGAGGTGGTGGCCCAGTCAGTCATAGTTTACTGCTGGGAACTTTAGTCTGTGGGGTTAAGGAGCTTGCTCATAAATTACCTGTTGGTCCGGCAGGCCAGGACTTTCATCCAAGGCTGTTAGTTATGCCTAGAAGCTCCGCTCTGTGGCCGTTTCCCAGGCTGCCTGTGTGTTCACTGACCTCGCCCCTGCCTTCTCTCTTCTTTCCCAGCCAGCTGCTCGGAGTGATGTCATGTTCCTAGTTTAGGTCTGCTTTTTGTTGTTGTTTGTTTGTTCTTTGAGATTGGGTTCCACCATGTTTCTCTGGAGTGCCACCATGCCAGTTGCTTTATTTTTTAAAACTCACTCTGGCTTAATGTTTCTTGATAAATAAAAAACAAAAAGCCCATTCTTTGGCTGTATATGATGCTTACAGTTGAGTGTATTAAGAATGAAACTGCCAGGCAGTGGTAGCACACACCTTTGATCCCAGCACTTGGGAGGCAGAGGCAGGCTGATCTCTGAGTTCGAGGCCAGCCTGGTTTACAGAGTGAGTTCCAGGACAGCCAGGGCTATACAGAGAAACCCTGAATCCAAAACCAAACAAACAAACAAAAAAAGAATAAGCCCACAAAAACCTGACCAGCTATTTCAGTCAAGCATTGACTTAGCCATGTATTAATGGAACATTATTCTATACTGCTAAATGTGCATCTCTGAGTGAGAAATGGCTCAGACTTAGAGCAAAATGCTCTATGCTACTTGCAGAGGACCAGGCTTGATTCTCAACCCTCAGAGGACAACACAAAATATACATGAAAATAAAATACTTTGATTAATAAATTAAAACTCTTAGCGGGCGGTGGTGGCGAGCTATTAATCCCAGCACTTGGAGGCAGAGCAAGGCGGATTCTGAGTTCATGGCCAGCTGGTCTACAGGTGAGTTCCAGGACAGCCTGGGCTACACAGAGAACCCTGTCTCGAAAACAAAAACAAAAAACAAAAAACTAAATAAAAAATTTAAACTCTGAGCCGAGAGGTGGTGGTGCACTACCTGTAATCCCAGCACTTGGAGGCAGAGGCAGGTCTCTGAGTTAGAGGCTGCTGAGGCTACACAAGAAATTCTGGCTCAAAAGAAAAAAAAAAATGTTTTTAACTCTTGACAATCTTTCTTTGTTTAAACTCTAAAAGCAAACTAGTATTGAAAAAAAAAAATGTGGGTAAGATAAAGTTAACTGCTGGCATCTGAGGATATTTAAACCCAGGAGTGGAAAGTGTCACTTGTAAATGGCCTCTGGGGACCCATGGAGGCTTCTCTGTTTCTTGTCAGGTCCAATAAAACCCTGGCTGACTCTCTGGATAGTGCGCATGACCCCAGCGACCCTTGGTGAACAAGCTGCTGCGCTCCATGGCCACCCAGGCCATGTCGAATGCACTCTACTTCTCCACAGGATCCTGTGCAGAGGAGGAGTTCCATCATTACGGTGACTGACAGCATCGGCTTCCCTATGGCTTAACCTTGAGCAAGTCTTCTCCAGAGGGCTCTTTGTTCTCCATTCTGATGTTCTGCTTTCCTTCTGCAGGCCTTGCATTAGATAAATATACCCACTTCACGTCTCCAATAAGAAGATACTCAGATATTGTGGTACACCGACTATTAATGGCAGCCATTTCAAAAGACAAGAAAATGGAGATTAAAGAAAATTTGTTCAGCAACAAAGATCTTGAGGAATTATGCAGACACATCAACAACAGAAACCGAGTAAGGAGGAATGGTAAACTCGTCCCCATTATCTCATGAGCGAGTTACCAGCTTTACTCCACCCAAAGAATGCAGTACCATATGTTTTTTGCAAACTCCATAATTATTGTAACCAGTACTCTTAATACAAGTGTTCTGAGATAACATGAATTTGGAGGATGTTGTTGTCATTTGTTTTTGATACAAGGTCTCATTATGTAGACCAGTCTGGCCTCTGCCTCCAAGTGCTGGGATTATGGTCATTTTTTTTTTTTGTGTTTTGTTTTTTGTCATTTTAGAGGTCTCACATGTTTCCCTGGTTCCTGGAACTCAAGGTGACTCGTCCGGCCTTCATCCAACTAATAGGCTACGCCACCATCAGCCCGGCTTGGGATTCTTTCTTAACCACCAGCCTGGATTTATGTTTTGCTTTGTATTTTTAGAGTGAGAACTCACATGTTTTGCAGCTGAGTTCACTTAAGGAAAATCAAGTACCTCCCATAGCCTCTCTGTGCAATCATCCAGCTGCATTAGGAGGCTTGACAACAGATTTAGCTGAGCTGTCCTAAAGGTAGAATATAGAGGTTCAAACTGGATATGGTTACCCAATATTTGAGCTGAACACACAAAGTTAAGGTTGAGGCTAGTGGTCTACATTAACAGATTATGCAGGCATGTGGCAGAGCTAGTCCTGCACTAGAGCAGAAACGGCAGATCTCTGCAAGCTCGAGGCGAGCATGATTAATATAGTGAGTTCCTGGACAGCCAGGGACTACATAATAGTGAGATCCTGTCTCAAGAGAAACAACAACAAAAAGTTAGCATTGTCTGTAATTTAATAGTGAGTATCTCTGTGCAATGATAGTAATTTTCATCTCTTTAAAATTTCTTAAATTACATATATATGTGTATGTTGAATATATATATTCAACTGAAAGTCAAAGGGTAGTTTGTGGGAGTTGGTAATCTTCAACCATCTTCATCCCAGTATGGAACTCAGGTTGTCAGGTTTAAAGGTTAAATGCCTTCAACCACTCAGCCATGTCATCAGTCTGAATATTCATGTGTGTATGTGTGTGTGAGACAGAGACAGAGAGACAGAGGCTATTTGTATATAATGGCACATGTGGTATCACAGGATAACTTTCAAGAGTTGGTTCCTGCCTTCCACCTTGTTTTAGAGACGGTCTTGTTTCTGTTGCTGCACTGTGCACTCCAGGACAGCTGGCCACTACAGCTGTGAGCTTCTGGTCAATTTTCCTGTCTTTACCTCCCACCTTGTGCTGGGAGTACTGGGATTACAGATGTGTGCCGTCATGCCCAGCGTCTCCTTGGGGCCTGGGGATTGACTCAGGTGATCAGGGCTGCATGGAGTGTGCTTTGCCACTGAGCCTGCCTTCTTATTTCATCTGCTACTCTTTGTGTTTGAGGCCAGATTGTTCTGTCTCTTCTTTGGTTTAGTTGAGACAAGGGCTTATTCTGGGTGACTAAATTAAAGTCGATCCTCCTGTCTCAGCTCCCAAGTTCTGGGATTACATGCAGGTGCCACCACCACACACTTGAATCCTGGCTTCTTAAAAGCTGTTTCTGTGGGAATGAGTTTCGTGTTTCCTCCTGGAAGGCAAGGGACTGTTGTCATGCTTTGGGTTCTTACAGGCGCACAGCGTTCTCAGAAGCAGTCCACCGAGCTCTTCCAGTGCATGTACTTTAAAGACAGAGACCCGGAAACTGAGGAGCGCTGCACAGCTGATGGAGTTATTTATTCCATCAGAACAAATGGTTGTACTTATATTTATACCAAGGTATGTTACTTCTCGTGCACTGGTTAACAAGAAACCATAAACAATACCAGTGTAGACCACAAATGTTCATGTATGTAACTTACTAAAGTATTTACTTAGACGGGGGGTGTATAGCGTATTGGTGGATTGCTTGCCTAACACATCTGAGTGCTGGATTTGATTATCCTCCATTGACACTTGCCTATAAAGCAAGATGATCAGAAGTTCAAGGTCATCCTTAGCTATATAATGGTTTTGATGCCAGATTGTGCTATGAGACATTATGTCAATAGAATATAAGCTTGTCACGTGGCACAAATCTTTAATCCTAGCACTCAAGAGGCAAACACAACCAGATCTCTTGAGTTTGAGGCCATACAGGGCACACAGTGTAGACCTTCTCAAATAAACTCTATAGATTCACATATACAATGCTACATATATATATACTTCATGAAATTATTGTTATGTATATAGTATAATATACCGTCAGGGAATAAAGGGAGCAATTGGGAGTACGTCCCTATCAGTTTTAGGACTTTTCTCAGCTAGCAAAGTATTGTTTCTTATCTGTTTTTGTAAAAATGTTTTTGAGGTAAACCACAGGAAAAGTGGCTAAGTATAGTAAGGTCTGCATACTGAGTATACATTATCTGTTTCCTTCCTGTCAATGATGGAGGTTTGGGATTAAAGGTGCTGCTTACCTGAAGAATAAAGATGGCTTAGTGATCTCCTGTGGCCCAGAGGGCAGCTCCGAATGGAAGCCAGGATCCCTACAGAGATCTCAAAACAAGATCACCTCTACCACAGCTGGAGGGCAGTCTGTTACATTTCACCTATTTGACCATGTGACAGTAAGTCTGTGTACTTTCAATGTTCTTTCAGTGTAAAGGGAAAAGGCCATGATATAGTAACATGTATTCTCCGTGCCAGGTAAGAATTTCTGTCCAGGCCTCTCGCTGCCACTCCGATACAATCAGGCTTGAAATAGTAAGCGACAAACCGTACATGATCCCAGACGCAGGACTGTGTCATCAGAGCTCCCTGCTGCTGAAGAGTGAGTTAGTGAAGGAGGTGACGAGATCCTGGAGGAAGCGCAGCTTGCACAAGAAGTCAAAGGCAAGGTGATTCAGGAAGAGCATCAAGAATACTGCCAGACAAAGGGAAGAAGTCTGTACACGCTTCTGGAGGAGATAAAGGACCTAGCTCTTCTGGATGTTTCCGACAGTTACACAATGTGAAATGCTTCCATGTCATTAAAGAGCTTTGTCCCTTTCAAACTTAAGTTTCGTGTCACTTGATGCTCTAGCTAAAGGAAACTGAGTACTTCACATAGGCATATCTCACTCAAGTAGAACTAGCTCCCTATACAAACTAGTTTCTCTTTTTTGTTGTTGTTTTGTTTTTCATGACAGGATCTCACTATGTAACTATGGCTATCCTGGAACTCAAGGTCGGTCTTGAATTCAGAGATCCACCTGCCTCTGCCTCCCAAGTGCTGGGATTAAAGGCGTGCAACACTATGCCTAGCTACTAACAACTGGCTTTTCAGCAGTGATCAGTGATGGTGCTGTAAAAGGCAGGTTGTTAGTCTCTTTCTAGTAAATCCAAAATTAATTGTCTTGCCTCAATTCTTAGTTTTTTAAAAGAGGGTCTCACTATGTAGCCTTGGCTAGCCTAGAACACACTATGTAGATCAAGCTTTTGGGTTTTTTTTGGTTTTTGGTTTTTTTTGGTGTTTCAAGACAGGCTTTCACTGTGTATCCCTGGCTGTCCTACAACTTACTCGGTATACTAGCCTGGCCTCGAACTCAAGCGATCTGCCTGCTCTGCCTCCGCCCCCCCCCCCCCGGGTGCTGAGATTACAGGCGTGTCCTGCCACTGTCTAGCTCAAATGAAGTTTACTTCTGTAATTTTTACAGACATGTGTGTGTCACAGGCCCCTCTAACATTAAGTAAATTTTTAGCCATCTTAGGTAAGACAGTCCTGTCTACCTTTCTTCTCCAAAATTCTTATTTACGCTTTCCCAGTTGTTCTGGCACCAGCTGGAGATAGGGCATAAGAGTGGCGGGCTGCACCCTAAGTCTTGCCGCAAACTCCCTTCCCACCCTTGAATTCTATAGTGTGAACCTTCAATGGCCAGGTACCAAGAGAAGCGTTCCCAGACTCAACTACTAGAAAAGTAACTTTTTCCCACCTGCCCTTCTGCAATCCAGTCAGTGAAGGAGTCTGGAACCCTGATCATACCTTCCTGGTGATCTTCTGGCTGTTCAATGTCGAAACAATGGGCCTAGCTTCTTCATTCATTCTTCTCTGGCCTATCACTGAGATAGTTCCCATGAACCCACAGCAATTCACACAATCTGTGCCCAACTTCCTGGCGTTTCAAACCACCTTTGTTACTCCCAATTTACCTCACGTCAGTCCAAGATGTCACCTATCCTGGCTTAAAAATAAGTCACCATAGCGCCATCATTACCCTTCCCCTAAGGAAGAGACGAGGCCTTCTTTTAGTCCTTGTCATTAAAAGTTGTCTCCGGTCTTCAGTCTTTTCCCCCAACTCATGAGAATATGCTGCCGTGAAGTAGACCATAAAACATGGTGCTTTCTCAGCTCTAGTTAGCCCTTCCGCCATGCTCACAGAGCAAGCAAAAACTCCAGTCAAGCTCTCTCTTCATCTGGCCCATCACCTCTAGCCTCCTAGACACCATCCCCTATTTTTTTTTTTTTTTTTTTTTTTGGTTTTTTGAGACAGGTTTCTCTGTGTAGCCCTGGCTGTCCTGGAACTCACTCTGTAGACCAGGCTGGCCTCGAACTCAGAAATCCGCCTGCCTCTACCTCCCAAGTGCTGGGATTAAAGGCGTTGCGCCACCACCGCCCGGCAGCCCATATCTTTATTTCCTAAATATTTCCGGCATCCCTCTACCGGCTGACAAGCTTCACATGACCCCGTACACGGTCCCTCACAATCTATCCAAGCTTCTCACCAACAAGTCACTCACACGGAGGAGCATCCTTTTTCTGGCTGGAGTTCACACCACGGTCTAAACACCCACAGCCCTAGCACATTCTCCACTACGAAGTTCTCTGAACTGCCTACCATCATCTGGAGGCGTATCAATTTATGTGATCTTTAAATAGTGACTCTTGCAGCAGGTGCGTGCACCACCTTCAATCCAACACAAGGCAGTCTTCACACGCTGAGGCTTAGACAGACTTCCAATAATGACAGAAGAAAGACCATGATGTGCAAACTGTCCTAGCACGTGAGGCAAACCCAGGACATGATCTCTGATTCAACGCGACGGTATGAGTGTCTCACAGACAGTCATGACCTTACACTTCACTAAAGTATACACTGTGTACAAATCATGTGAGAACAGATCTGGAGTTGTTACAATTATTTCTTTATAAAACCGACCTAATATTCAGTGCATATTTACATTTTAAATCATTACCCAATTCAGTGAGAATTCAATGCAAACTACAAAACAGCTTATAAAGTCAGACTTATACCGGACACCTCAAATAATAAATAGACTTACTAAAATAAGTAAGAAACAATTTAAATAGTCACTGTATTTTAAGCAGGAGTCCACAGAAGTCTTGTAGGATTCTGTTGTAGAGGGCTGATGACTGTGACAGTTCTGGATTAGTCTAAGTTAGGAGGGTCTGGCTGTGGCTCCTCAGCTTTGCGCTGCTCCTCTTCATGTGCACTGGCAGAAGGAACAGCTTGTGGGCCGTCAGCAGTGTCTCTGTCTAATCCACTTGACTCTTCTCGATCCTCACCAGCACTGCTCTCAACTGTCACGTCTGATAGAAAAATCAAATCATTACTACTCATTAGAAGCAACTGATCCAATCTTGATAAATATAAATCTCTCCAAAAGCTTACTTGATAGAAATCAAATCTATAATCACCTAATTATGATAACTAAATATAAATATAAACCAGTTTTCACACATGCATAAAAGCACACTTAAAATGCCAAGGGTCCTGGGAAGGTGCAGCTCAGTCTAGAATCAAATCAGATCAGCAAGCATGAGGCCCTGGATTCGATCCTGGCGCTCTCACACACAAAAGTGTCCTGAAATATCATATTCAAACTCTTCATTCTTACTCAAATGTAACTTCTCATTCAAAATGAAACTAGAAAGAGATTTAAAAAAAATTAGAGACAGGCCAGGCAAGACTACTCCGTGGGTAGGGTAAAGGTCAAGCCTGACTGACCCAATGGTGAAAGGAGAGAACAGGCTCCCAAATTACCCCGACTTGTATGTGCAGCTACACATATGCATACCCACACCCGCACATACAAAGGCCTGCTAATCCCAGCACTTAAAAGAAACCTTAAAATACTTATTTGTATTTAGGAAAATTTATAAACAGAAAATGAGTCTTAAATCCATTGTCAGGTAAACTTTGAAATGGTAAGAAGCCACTGCTATCCATCATTATATTTTCATATGACTTTTGCGGGGGGTCTGGGGGGATATTTTACTTATTTACATTTCAAATGTTATCCCCTTTCCCAGTTTCCCCTCTGCAAACCCCCTATCCCATCCCTCTGCCCCTGCTTCTATGAGGGCACTCCCCCATCCACCCACCCACTCCCATCTCACTGCCCTGGCATTCCCCTGCACTGGGTCATCGAGCCTTCACAGGACCAAGGGCCTCTCCTCCCAGTGATGCCAGGTAAGGCCATCCTCTGCTACACATGCAGCTGGAGCCATGCAAACCCCTTCAGCTCCTGTGTAGGTATATGCGCATGACCACAGGAGCTCCTTGAGGTCAGAACTTGCGCTGTAGACCAGTCTGGCCTTGAACTCACGGAGATCCACCTGCCTCTGCCTCCTAAGTACTGGATTAAAAAGCATCCACCACCACTGCCCAGCTGGATGAGACAAGACACGGCATTTACTATAGTTCTTTTTTTTAGGTATTTATTACTTTTGTTCTGTTGTTTTTTCAAGACAAGGTTTCTCTGTGTAACAGCCCTGTCTGTCCTGGAAATAACTTTGTAGACCAGGCTGGCCTCAAACTCACAAAAGCTTCACCTGCCTCTGCCTCCTGAGTGCTGGGATTAAAGGCTGTCCAGCTGAATGAGACATTTTACAACAACATAGTATATCCTTACTATAGTCCTTTTTTATTTTCATTTATCTGTATGCACACATGTGCAGGTATCCAAGGAGGCCAGAAAAGGGCATTGAATCTCCTAAACCTGCAGTTTATAAGCTATTGTGAACCACACAATGTAGGTGCAAAGAACAAAACTCAGGTCCTCTGTAGGAGCAGCAAGTGCTTTTATTCAGCCAAAACATTTGTATACATTGAATGAATGAATGAATGAATGAACCCACAAAAATGTAATAGTTTCGGGGATGGCTCAGGTGTTAATTAAGATGTTCTGCTCTTGCAGAAGACCTGAGTTCAATTCCCAGCACCAACATTAGGCAGCTTACAACAGCCTATAACTCTGGGCACCTAAACTCACACACATATAATCAGATATATATTAGACACATAATTAAAAAAAATAAAATATAGTATCTCTGTTCTGTACCCAGTTGTTTTAAAAAAAAAAAAAAAAAAAAAAAAAAAAAACAAGTAAGCAAACAAGCAAAAAAACCCAGCAAATTTGTGCTGGGATACACTCCAGAGTAGAGCAAAGGCATTAATATGCATAAGGACTTGGGTCCAACTTTAGATACCAAAAATAATAAAATAAAAACAGGAAGTTTAAGGCAATTTTTAAATTGGGAAAGAGATACTACAGGTAAGTAAACTATATAAAGTAAACTATATAAAGTATATAGTAAACTTAAAAAGTACAATCCAAAAATGGGACAATGTAGTACAAAGCATGGTAGGAGCCAAGTGCATAGCACACCTGTAAGCCATCGCCTTAGGAGGCCGAGGCAGAATCAGTAAGTGGATAAATGGAGAGTTAACTGTAACTTAGGAAGACCTAAACTCAAAATAAAAATTTAAGGAAGACGGCAGGGCGGTGGTGGCACACGCCTTTAATCCCAGCACTTGGGAGGCAGAGGCAGGCGGATTTCTGAGTTCGAGGCCAGCCTGGTCTACAGAGTGAGTTCCAGGACAGCCAGGGCATACAAGAGAAACCCTGTCTCGAAAAGAAAAAAAAAATTTAAGGAAGAGTTGAGTGAAAGTTCAGTGAAAGAGTGCTTACTCAGCTTGTTCTAGCCCTGTTTCAATCTCCGATGTCTGCCATCCCTATAAAAGCATTTCAGTGCCCATTTACATCACAGAGATTGACTGCTAATCCTCGGTGAGTACAGACATTACATTCACTATTACCACAAGCTGGTGCAGCAGTGCAAGTCTATAATCTGAGCTCTCAGGAAGCTGAGGAAAGAGAAGGCCCTGTCTAGGTTGAATAGTTTAAGGCTAGCCTGGGCAACCCAGTGAGACCCTGTGTAGCTCAACAATACAGTGCCTGCCTAGTATGTATAATGTGCTGGGTTCAAGCCCCAGAACTAAAATGTATTGATTCCATAATAATAATTTTTCTAAGTATGATCCTAAAAATACATGTAAAGTACTGTAAGATAAGAAGTTGAAGAATATCCTGTTAATACATTGGCACTATGAGAAAGTCGCCCAGTAAACCATCGCATTCTTTAAGGACTCCAAATAGCAAGCACACAGACACTGACACTCTCTCTAAAATATATACATACATAAACTTAACATCACTTTTCTATTCCTAGAGGTATTATTTCAAGAGATAGTAAAGAAGTTAAAATTTCTAACATGCCCTTGATATTATATGGTAGCTCATAAAAACCAGCATAAAATTTACCATTTTCTAGGGACTGGCTATTACTCAGTAGCTTTGCCTGCCTTCTTTCCAAGGCCAGCAGTTTATTTCTCTCAATTCTCTGTTGCTGCTCTTCTGTTAGGCTTCTACTTGATTCAGAAGCAAACTGGTTGCCGTCAGATGAACTTGTCAGAAAGGGATCAAATCCAGCAGCGGTTACATCGAGGCTGTTAGTTTCCTCTACTTCATCTGTTTGGGAGAAAATAAAAAGTTACTACAACTGTAGTATTAGATGAGTTAGAGAAAGATGTTACACAGCATTCACCTGAACTTCAAGTGTTAGAGGGGCCTGACCTGAAGAAAGCATCTGAATGTGGCCAGCACTGGCTGATTCAAGTAAAAAAAAAAAAATTTACAAATTACTCTTATAGTAAGCTGCATGTTGCATCACATGGACACGAAGACAGCTCAGTTGGTATAACCAGCACAGAGCCCTGGGTGTGGTCTCCAGCACTGTATAAATTGGTTGGTGGACACTCCTGTAAGCCCAGCATTCGAAGACAGAGGCTGGGAGCGTCAGCAGGGGTGAGCTCAAGGTCAGCTTAAGACGCTGTCTCAAAAACCAAACGAGGTAAGAAAGTCAAATTTGGAGTACAAACCTGTAATTCCAGTACACCAGACAGAGGTGGAGGCAGGGGATGAGAAATTCAAGGCTCTACTACCTGGCAAGTTTAAAGCTACCCTGGGTTACTTGAGACCTGACTTTTTGGTCTAGTTTGGTTTTTCATGACAGGGTTTCTCTATGTAGCCCTGGCTATCTTGGAATTTGATCTATAAATCAGGCTAGTCTTGAACTCAGAGATGTGCCTGCCTCTGCCTCCAGAGTGTTGGCCACCGCCACAACACCCACCTGGCCTCAGATGCTGTCTTTTTTTTTTTTTTTAATGGCATAAGGCTTTAATCCCAGCACCTGGGAGGTCTACAAAACATCCAGGAATAGAGAGAAACCCATCTCAAATAGCACCCCCCCCCAAAAAAAGAGGAAACAGCAGGAGAATGAGTAATGAATGAGAAGGATGTAATTTTAACAGAGTAGTCAGGAAGATTTTAAATGAGTTGATATCTAAGCAGTTTGAAGAGGAAAAGAAAACTATTTTTATCCAGGGGAAATTCCAGGTTTTTACTCTTAATGAAATAAGCTACGGTAACGTTAAGGCAGAAGACTGACTCGACTGACAATTGATCTATTAGAAATATAAAAATCTGGGCTGGTGAGATGGCTCAGCTGTTAAAGCACCAACTGCTCTTCAGGAGGTCATGAGTTCAAATCCCAGCAACCACATGGTGGCTCACAAACCATCGGTAATGAGATATGATGCCTTCATAGGGTATGTGAAGACAGTTGTGTACTCTGGGCTGCAGCGAGTGGGCCAGAGCAAGAGGGAGAAGGGAAGGGGAGGAACCTTAGCGAGGTGACAGTGGTGCCACCCATCCAGTACCGGAAAGGCAGAGGCAGACAGACCTCTGAGCCGGAGGGCCAAGACCAGTCTGCAGAGTGAGTACCAGGACAGCCAACACTACACAGAGAAACTACTGTTGGGGATGGAGAGGATCTAATCTAATGCCCTACTCATTTGGAGAAAAACAATCACAAAGCTGGGCCAGTCTAAGCCACATAATAAGTTCCAGGCCAACCAGGCCACAGAAATGAAATAGCATCCAAGAAAGATAGCTAGAGAAACAGCTCAAAGCAGTGCTTGCCATATGCAAGATCTAGTCCAATACTTAGTCCTAAGGAAGGAAGGGTTAGAGGAATGAGACTCACTAAGCACAGTTCATGGGATTCTAATTTCTATTTGGATGTGTGCATCCTTGTGTATAAAACCAAAACTTGGAAAGTTAATCTTGCCGGGCAGTGGTGGCGCACTCAAACTCAGAAATCCGCCTGCCTCTGCCTCCCAAGTGCTGGGATTAAAGGTGTGCGACCACCGCCTGGCAAAAAGAAAAGTTAATCTAGTCCTATTTTCAAATCATTCTATTGAGTATTAGTCCAAAACTTTCTAAGTTACATTTATTTATCACGTGTGGGTGGGTATTTATGCATGTGCACATGCATTCTATGGTACACCTATGGAGGTTAGAGGACAATTCACAGGAGTTGGTTCTCTCCTCTACCAGTGGACCCCAGGGACCAAACTCTGGTTGTCAGGATTGGTGACATTACCTGCTGAACCATCCATCTCACCAGCCCCAGTCCAAGCCCCAACCCCAGACTTTTGGAAGAATTACTCAATCACACTTGCTTGCTTTAGAGTTTACAGTAATATATTCTTGATTAAAAATAAGATTTTTATACTAAGATAAAAACATACATATTAATAAGATTAATTAAATACTCAAACATTCTGTGTGTGGATGTTGTAACTACATGTTTGTCTAAGGCAAGGTCAACATCAGGTGTCTTATTTCTACTTATTTTTGAGACAAGGTCTCTCACTGAACCTGGAGCTCAAAACTGAGTTAGACCGGATGCCCATAGCCCTAGGTCCTTGCTGTCTCTGCTGGACTGTGTCATGCACTACCGCTGGTTTTCACACGGGTGCTGGGGATCCAAGCTCAACTCTCATGCTTACAAAGCCAGCACTTTACCTACTGAGTCAGCTCCCCAGCCCCAACACATTTGGTTTGGGGTCTATTTGCTCAATACATAGATACCTGGGATCCCAGCACTCAGGTTCAGACAGGATTCTGCTTCAAACAAGGAAGCAAAAGATGAAAAAAAAAAATAAAGATCTCTGATTACAGCTTTCCTATGTACTTCACATGTCGAACATGATTCTTCTAACGGCTGTTAATGTATGTCTATGTACAAGGCATACATCCCAAACCATTTTGGCTGACCTCTACTGCTTATAAACCACCTGCCATACCTTCTCTACAAAGCGTCCTCTTCCCAGTTAATATAACTTTTGTCCACTGCATCTCACTCACAAATTGAATTACAACACCTGTCAAGCTACTGATAATGTTATTTGTCTAACTCAACCTGGACACTATAAACTTAGGGCTTAATTTTATTCAGCTCAAGATAAGTGCTAATAAGTAAATCAACTAACCCAGGAATACAGGCTCTGGTATTTCATACCACAGTAATTATTTTGACATGTGCCAAATTGTACACCATCAATAAATACCATCTTTTAAAAGAATTCAAAATCCCAGACTATTTAACCAGTGGCTCTAAACCCATGGATCCGAGGGGTGTCCAACACCCCCTCACAGGGATTGCCTAAAATCATCAGAAACACACATATTTACATATGATTCACAACAGCAGTAAAGATACAGTGATGAACTAGTAACAAAGTAACTGTACGGTTGGGGGTCACCACCACATCACCATGAGGAACTGTGAAAGGACGCGACACTGCCACGGTTGAGAACCACTGATTTACACAGTAAGAGGATTCGGTGTGGCGCTCATTATCACGACTCGCCGTATACATTACTAGTTAGAGTAAGTGTAAGGGTCAGAGAGACAGCTCAGGGTTAAGAGCACGTGCTGCTCTTACAGAGGGCCACAGGTTGGTTCCCAGCACCCATGCTAGGCAGCTCACAACTTCCTATAAACCCAGCTCCAGTATTTCGGGTAACTGCACTCACACATACACATATACACATACAGATGCACACATAAATAAACACACAGTTTTAAAAAGTTTTAAAAATCTTTATGTATGGAGCCATCGCACAGAAAATCTGACAACTATACAGACCCTGTCGGCAGGAACCATCTGTTTTGATGTATGTGACTGTCTACGGTTGCATTGTACAACTAACAATGCAACCAATACCAGGTACAGTCACGCAGGTCTTCCTAAAGGCTAATCATGGATCTGGCTCTTTGGATTCTCTTTTAAACAGGGTCTTGTATAATTCAATTAAGCCTCAGATTCACCATGTAGTCAAGGATGGCCTTCAACTTCTGAGTCTCCTCCTTCCACCTCTCAAGTGGTGGGAAAACAGACGTGTTATCTATCACACATAGCTCAAGTCTACAGGTTCAATGAAATGGAAATATTCATCAACTATTCTACCTAATTTCCCAGAGCCAGTTTTCCTAATGGTTTCTATGCATATGAACACTCTAGTTTAATATATATATGTACAGACAAGAACTGTAAAGCATCAATGAAGTCAGTAAGTTCTCAAACAAGCTTCACAACCTCTGTTCAATCCTGGAACCTACATGATGGAAAAACTAACTCTAGAAGTTGTCCCGATTTCCACACACATGCCATGGCACACAAGACACAAACAATATAAATGTTAATGATACTGCAATCGTATCTTTTTTGACTATATGCATGAGACAGGGTCTCAGTCCACAGTCCTGGCTGTCCTTGGAGCTTCTTATACAGAGCATGCTGGCCTCACACTCAGACTGCTCTGCCTGCCTCTGCTTCCTGAGTGCTGGGATTAAGAGCATGTGTACCATGCCAGGCAGTGGTGGCACACACCTTTAATCCCAGCACTTGGGAGGCAGAGGCAGGCGGATTTCTGAGTTCGAGGCCAGCCTGGTCTACAGAGTGAGTTCCAGGACAGCCAGGGCTACACAGAGAAACCCTGTCTCGAAAGCCAAAAAAAAAAAAAAAAAAAAAAAAAAAAGAACATGTGTACCACCATGCCAGGCTACCATCATATTTTTAGGAAATAAATTTCAAGAGGGAGTCAAGGAAAGTAACATGGACTTGAGTAAAGTACAATGATATACACACAAAAATCTCATAGTAAAGCATATTCTTTTAGAAGGAGAGAGTGAGATAGGATCTTTCTAAGTAGCCTTGGCTGTCCTGGAACTCAGTATGTACCAGACTGGCCTTCAACTCACAAGATTCATCTACTGCTCCCTCTTAAGTGCTGAGATTAAAGGCATGTGCCACCATAGCTGGCTGAAACTCATTCTTTTGCATGCTAACTACAATACTAAAAAAGGAACAAGTATCAAATATAAATATTACTGGGCTGAGGAGATGTCTCAGTAAATAAAAGCACTTGCTGCCAAGCCTGATGACATGAGAGACTGACAAAGTGAAAGGCTGTGGAAGGTTGTCCTCTGCAGTTATACTCACATTAACAAGTAGGAGCTCACTACACACAAACACACAACTACATTCTAGATTTGCCCAATTCTAGATGTAACTATTAACTACACTGCAGTTACATAAATATATTAGGTTAAGACCTCAGTTGTATATAATAATGCCTACACAAGCTAGACCCATTTCTAAAAGCTACCTTGTAATAAGGTGAATAAACTTGTAATTACCATTATTGTTAACAAAATCTTCATGTACAATAGGCAGATCAAGTCGAATTCGTTTTAAACAGGTCTGAAAAAAAAAGACATTTTTTCCATTTTTATCAATAAGTTGGGAAGGGAACAATCATTTATTCATATCTGAGAGAGCTGTACTTCAAAAAATTACTATTAATGTTCCTGTCTTAACGAGACAGATTTCAAAAGGAAGACTCCTAAACAGCGATTCAACCTCAACTAAACCCATCCTGTACTACTTAGCATTGTGAATGACATTCACGATAATCACACCTACCTGAACCTCCTTTTTATTTCCTAGGTTTTCAACTCTGTCAATAAAATCTTCAAATTGCAGCTTGGGGAATAGCCTGTGTGCCCAGTGCTCCATGTGTCTGATTAGCGTTTTCAAGTCTTCAGCCTGACACATAAAAATAAAAATGCTGAACAGAAGACTCAATCTCACAGCTGACCATGTCAGCAGATTTTAGCATTTAAAGGTAATGCCAAAGTCACTGCTGTCATATTTATAAGGCTAAGAACCTTTAAGAAAGAAACAGAAAAAGGTCAGGAAGATCATAATCTCAGAAAGCATTGAGAAAAAGAATGCTGGATACAGGTTTTGATTCAGACACAGATTTTTAGAAATCAGGAGAAAATAACACAGTGCTGGGAAGACAGTTCTGGGGGTTAACTGGGTGGGAATGAGCCTGAGAACTGGAGTACAATCCCTAGTCCCACATTAAAAACAAAACAAACAAAAAACCCACAGGCGCAGTATCTGTGCTGGCTAGTCTTATGTCAACACAGGCTAGAGTAACTGGAGAGGAGGGAGCCTCAATTGAGAAAATGCCTCATTATAATGGGCTATAGGCAGCCCTGAGGGTTTTTCCTTAATTAGTGATTGATATAGGAGGGCCTAATCTATTACGGGTAGAGTCATTTCTAGGCTGGTGGTCCTGAGTTTTGTAAGAAAAAAAAAAAAACAGGCTGAGGAAGCCACGGAGAGAAACCCATTAAGCCGCACTCCTCCATGGTGTCTGCATCAGATCCTGCCTCCAGGTTCCTGCCTTATTTAGAGTTCCTGTCCTGACTTCCTTCAGTGATAATGAAATAAATGTTTTCCTCCCCAACTTGCTTTTGGTCATGGTGCTTCATTACAACAATAGAAACCCTAACTAAGACAGCAGCAGACCTTGTAATTTTAGTGCTAAAGAAACAAAGACTGGGCCGGGCGGTGGTGGCACACGCCTTTAATCCCAGCACTTGGGAGGCAGAGGCAGGCGGATTTTTTTTTTTTTGGTTTTTCGAGACAGGGTTTCTCTGGGTAGCCCAGGCTGTCCTGGAACTCACTCTGTAGACCAGGCTGGCCTCGAACTCAGAAATCCGCCTGCCTCTGCCTCCCAAGTGCTGGGATTAAAGGCGTGCGCCACCACCGCCCGGCTGGCAGGCGGATTTCTGAGTTCGAGGCCAGCCTGGTCTACAGAGTGAGTTCCAGGACAGCCAGGGCTACACAGAGAAACCCTGTCTCGAAAAAGGAAAAAAAAAAATTAATTTTAAGTTCAAAATTAAAATAAACAAGTATAGAACTAGACATTATGCCATATCTTAGAGACACTATGATCAATATAAGCAGTGTTAATTCTAATAAACCTTAAAAATGACTCTTTAAGGTGGTGGTGGGGCTGGAGAGATGGCTCAGCAATTAAGAACATTTACTGCTCTTCCAGAGGTCCTGAGTTCAATTCCTAGCAACCACATGGTGGCTCACAACTATTTGTAATGGGATCCGATGCCCTCTCTTCGGTGTGTCTGAAGACAATGACAGTGTACTCATATACATAAAATAAATTAATTAATTAAAAAAAATAAAAGAAAAAAACAAATTAAGGCAGTGGCTGGTGCACAAGCCTTTAATCCCAGCACTTGGGAGGCAGAAGCAGGCAGATCTGAGTTTGAGTCCAGCTTTGTTTACAAAGTGAATTCTAGGATAGCCAGAGCAGCACAGGGAAATCCTGTCTTGAGAAACTTAAAAAACAAAGAAAACAAAACAAAACAAAAAAAAAAAAAAAAAAACAAAAAACCTAGCAAAGTCATGTTAAACATGCTGGCAAAAAAATGAAACTACACAAGATGTTCTCTTAATTCTTCCAAGTGCCCTTTCTCTTTCACGGCAGCTGTTTCTCTAGAGGTGATGATTAGCAGTATATATTCAGAATATATATTCTGTGAAATACTCACAGATTCTTAAGAACATAATCGACCCAGTTTCACTGTTACTTTTTTCATCTCATTTTCTCCTGTTTTTATTTTTTTACTTATTCACTTTACATCCCACTCACTACCCCCCTCCTATTCACCCCCTCCCACAATTCTTCCTCCACTCCTCCTCTCCTTCTCCTCTGAGCAGGTGTGAGGCCTCACAGGTCTCCCCCCACTCTGGCACTTCAAGTCTCTGCAAGGCTAGGAGCTTCCTCTCCTACTGAGGTCAGACAAGGCAGCCCAACTAGAAGAACATATCCCATGTACAGGCAACAGCTTCTGAGATAGCTCCAGCTGTTTGGGACCCACATGAAGACCACGCTGCACAGCTGCTACATATGTGTGGGTACTGTTTTTCCCACCACTTGGGAAGCAGATGAAGGTAAACAGATCTCTGAGAGTTCAGGGCTAGAGCATTGTGGTCACTGTTCTATTGCTGTGAAGAGACACTTTGACCAAGGTAAAGGTAACTCTTACAAAAGAAGGCATGTAAGAGTGTGTGGGGTGGGGATGAGGGTGTGTCTCAGTAACAATTTCAAAGCTTCTAGTCATTATCATCATGGTGGAGAGCATGGTGGCATACATGCAGCAAGAACTAAGCGCTACATTCTGATCCATAGGCAGAGAGAGAACAAGACAGGCCCTGGCATGAGCTTTGGAAACCTCAAAGCCCCACCCCAGTGATACACTTCTAACAAGGGCACATCTTCCCAACCCTTCTAATCCTTTCTAATATTGCTACTCTGAGGACTAAACATTTAAATATATGGCATTCTTACTAAGACCAACACAGCTAGCCAGGGCTGCATCTTGCTACTTTGTCTCAAAGATTTTTTTGAATAAAAGTCTACAATAAGCCAGCACTGGGGTGTACTCCAGTAGTATTGTTTAGCAGTGTTCTAGCATTTGCCCTGGATTCAATGCCCATTGCTAAGAAATAAAGATCAATCAGACATTTCTTACCTCATGACCTTTCCCTTTGAATTTCGTCTTATCAAACACATGCCTTAAGGCTGGAAGCCCTCTCTCTGAAGTCAATCTGTAAAGAGAAATATTATTTGAATTTCTAACCATGTGAAAACCAAGACCATGAGAAAAAACAATTTCCTCCTGAATTAGAAAAGAAAATGTTTAAAGGAGAAAAAAAATCTTTACAGAACTCTTATCTGATCTCCAAATCACTCACCAAAGCTTGCAATAGTAGAAGAGAAACACTAACTATGTAGAAATCTATAAATGTATCAAAGTAAATGCCCATACCTCGTAGCATCTAGCTTAGGTAGATTCCTTTTAACTGTTCTCTTTGGCGGGACAGGAACAGGTGCTCCACTCCCTGATCCTAGTAAATTACAGACCAAACTTAGTGCTTACAAACTGTTCTCTGACCTCCATATGCACACATAGGAGCACCTATGTGTGCCCACATACATTCAGATACACACAAATAATAAGTAGTTATTTTTGTTCGTTTGAGACAGGGTTTCTTTGTGTAGCTTTGGCTGTCCTGCAACTTGCTCTGTAGACTAGGCTGACCTCAAACTCAGAGATCCTCCTGCCTCTGCCTCCCAAGTGTTGGGATTGAAGAAAGGAATGTGCCACCACCGCCCACCAGTAATTTATTTATTTTTTTTAAATTCAAATCTTATTTGCGAAATGTATCACTTCTCCACACCGCCCCCCTTCCCTTCTCCCTCTCACTCTGGCCCCTCTTGCTTCAGCCCAAAGTTTTGGTTTTTTGTTTTTTTTTTTAATTTTTATTTATTATATGTAAGTATACTGTAGCTGTCTTCAGACACCCCATACGAGGGCATCAGATCTCTTTACAGATGGTTGTGAGCCACCATGTAATTGCTGGGAATTGAACTCAGGACCTCTGGAAGAGCTGTCAGTGCTCTTAACCACTGAGCCATCTCACCAGCCCAACATGTATCATCTCTAAGCTAATCTGACACATAACTATGTGGGACATTTCAGCAGGCTACAGCAGGATTGCCAGAGGAAGGTTAGCCTGGGATACACTGTGAGCTAGCTCCTGTCTTAAAAACCAACAAACAACCGAGCTTGGTGGCTCACACCTTTGATCTTAACACTTGGGAGGCAGAGGAGTTGGATCTATGGGTTTGAGGCTACAGAGTCTGCAGGACAGACTGAGCTGTACGGAGAAATCCTGCTTTAACAACAAACAACAAAGTAAAGGGCACTTCTGTGGAATCTTGTACAGACCTTCATCGGGTTCCCCGTCTGCAGGATCTCTCTCTGGAGAGGCCGGAGGCGGGAAGGGAGGAAAAGTTTCATCCTCTACCTGGTCATAATCTGGTATTTCAAACAAGCCGTTTTCTTCTTGCTCTAACATCTTTTCCTCCAGGAGAAAAAAAAGTTATTTTTATCCAGCCAAAACAGTCTTCCTATCACACAATCTAGTTCCATCCACAGTGAAAGCCATGTTACAATCACTTAAGCCACATTTCAAATTAATACAAGACTTCTAAAGTTAACACAAGAGAAGATAGTGTGAAGGAGAATGACTCATCAGAACTGAGTTATAATACAGACCCCACCATTAAATAACTACATGGTTTTAATATCTGTGTACATGGGTGTTTTGCCCACATGTATGTCTGTGTACCATATGCATACAGTCCCTGTGAAGACCAGAAGACATTATACCACTGGAATTCAAGTTACAGTTATAGGTGGGAATCAAACCCAGGTCCTCTGTTAAGAAATAAAGCATGTTCTTAACCACTGAACCAGTTCATTCTTCCAACCTAGACCATATTGTGGGGCTGCAGATTCCTACTGTCCATTTGCAGCTTTCAACTGTCTCAAGGGCATTTATTAACTCATACAGAAAACTAAAACTAAATTCCTTTCTGGTGGACTGGGTGTCGGGGGAGATAGAGACAAGGTTTCTCTGTGTAGCCCTGTCTGTCTATCTGTTCTGGAACTTGATCTGTAGACCAGGTTGATCTCAAACCAGGTAGATCAGTCTGCCTCTGCCTCTGCCTCTGCCTCCCGAGTACAGGGATCAAAGGTGTGAGCTACTGCCACTGCCACCACCTGGCTACAAAATTGAATTTTCTTTTTTTTTTTTCTTTTTAAGATTTATTTATTTATTTTATGTATGTGAGTACACTGTAGCTGTACTTCACACACACCAGAAAGAGGGCATCAGATCTCTTTACAGATGCTTGCGAGCCACCATGTGGCTGCTGGGAATTGAACTCAGGACCTCTGGAAGAGCATTGATGCTCTTAAGTGCTGAGCCGTATCTCCAGCCCCAACACTGAATTTCTAAATGCCCTTGATTCAGTGACATCCATCAAGCTGTTCAAGTTAAAGACAAGTTATCTTTGACACTTCCTCCCTATATTCAATATAACCTGTCCATTTAACTTCCTAAATATTCCTTTAATATCTGTCCTAATCTCTATAACCACTTCACAACACGTCTTGCTTGTTTCAAGCACATAATTATTTCCATTCACTTCTGCCTCTTTCAATGAATTCTCACTACAGCTGGATTGAACTTTTGAAAGTGTAAAGCTGACATCATGCTAAAATTCAGTTTAAGATCCAACGTAGCTGGATGTGATGGTGAACACGTTAATCCAAAGCACTCAAAAGGGAGAGGCAGATCTCTCTGAGTTGAGGCAGTATAGTCTATATAGCAAGTTCCAGGACAGCTAGAGACAGTCTCAAAAAAAGAAAAAAAAAAAAAATTTTTTTCAGTAGGGAAAAAATAGGCTTTAAAATACGCAGATCTGCCCGGCAGTGGTGGAACACGCCTTTAGTCTCAGCACTTGGGAGGCAGAGGCAGGCGATTTCTGAGTTTGAGGCCAGCCTGGTCTGCAGAGTGAGTTCCAGGACAGCCAGGACTACACAGAGAAACCCTGCCTCAAAAAACAAAAGAAGAAAAAAGAAAAAAAAAAAAATTAACAGTAATATGCAGAGGTTTTATAGGAATCATCATTTCTCTATTAGGCTTTATTTATTTAATGCTAGTCTCCTATATTGATTGTGGCTCTCTTAGGACAAAAATCAGGCAGGTCTCTTTGTTTTTTCACCATTATGTCCCAAAACCTGATACACAACAGGTGCCCAATATACATTTGCTGAGGAAAGGACTGTAAAAAGAATTTAAAGCCAGGAACTGTAGTCTTGACACTCTACAGTAAGAGTCTACAGCAGGAACCAGAAGGCCAGTCGGGGGACAGAACTCTTGTCTATACACACAGGGAACATACAATACAACTGTAGGCTAACTTGGTAGAGGACCTGGCTAGAATCCACAAAGCCCTGAGTTCAATTCCCAGTACTCCATAAACTACCTTGGGAGGTACAGGGAGTGCATGGACTTGTAAAATCCCAGTCCTCAGAAAGAGACAAGAGGATCAGAAATTTGTTATCTTCAGCTATGTGGCTGGGCCAACCACAGACCAGCTTGGGCTACATGAGGACTCCTATTTTTTAATTAAAATAAAAATCTCAGGGCTGGAGATATGGCTCAGCAGTTAAGAGCACTGACTGCTCTTCCAGAGGTCCTGAGTTCAATTCCCCAGCAACCACATGGTGGCTCACAACCATCTGTAATGGGATCCAATGCCCTCTTTTGGTGTGTCTGAGGACAGCTACACTGTACTCATATAGATAAATATAAATCTTAAAAATAAAATAAAAATAAAAATCTCAGGCTGGAAAGATGGCTGGGGGTAGTGAAGAACACAGACTGCTTTTGCAGAGTACCTGAGCTCAGTTGCCAGCACCGCCCTTGGACAGCTCACTAATACCTGTAACTACTGCTTCAGGAGCTTGGATAGCTGGCCTCATGTGCACATATCCCCCCACGATATACTCTTTTTTTTTTTTTTTTGGTTTTTCGAGACAGGGTTTCTCTGTGTAGCCCGGGCTGTCTGGAACTCACTCTGTAGACCAGGCTGGCCTCGAACTCAGAAATCCACCTGCCTCTGCCTCCCAAGTGCTGGGATTAAAGGCTGCGCCACCACCGCCCGGCCACGATATACTCTTAAACTTCCAAATTTTCCTCAATTAAAACTAAAGATATGGGCTAGAACGATGGCTCTGCAGTTAAGAGCACTGACTGTTCTTCCAGAGGTCCTGAGTTCAATTCCCAGCAACAACATGGTGGCTCACAACGATGTGTAATGGGATCTGATGCCCTCTTCTGATGTGTCTGAAGACAGTGACAGCATACTCATAAAAAATAAATCTTAAAAAACAAAAACTAAAGATATTATACTCAGAATACATCTAAAACACCCCCAAAATGGTTAAATTTATTTTTTTTTTTTTTTTTTTTTTTTTTTTTTTGTTTTTCGAGACAGGGTTTCTCTGTGAAGTCCTGGCTATCCTGGAACTCACTCTGTAGACCAGGCTGGCCTCGAACTCAGAAATCCGCCTGCCTCTGCCTCCCAAGTGCTGGGATTAAAGGCGTGCGCCACCACCGCCCGGCTAATTTATTACTTTTTAATTTATGTTGTTGTGTGTACATATGGGTGCATTATGTGCCATGGGGAGATCAAAGGACAACCTATAATGACAATTTTGGTTTCTTTTTTTAAAAAGCACGTAAATATTATGAATATTATGTTTTCGTTTTAATTCCCGGACTTGAGAATGGCTGCTTCAGACTGTCCACAGCAGCTGATATACCTTGCCTCATGCTCTAAGAGGGGGGTGATTCTGCTAACTGCAGATATAGCTTCTGCAATTGTGTGCTGTTCAGAATTCTGGGGACTTTTCAGAGGGTATATAAAGGCCAGGGTTGACTGCTTGCTGTTGGTCGTGGCTTGTTAAGTAGTGGTGAGCAAAGACAGGAAATTACATATGCTGACATGAAGATCAAACTTGCCCAAGAACCCTGACACCCCTCACCAGCAGAGTAATGATAATGTTGCCCCCCTTTCCTTCTATCTTTGTTTTTCTCTTCTTTAGGGGGTTGAAAGATTAAGGGTAGGGAAAGGTAGAAGAAAGAAGAACCCACAAAGTAGCAAACGCTATGACTCTGTAGAGTCAGTTCTTTCCTTCCACCCTTACATGAGATCCAGGGGATCAAACTCAGAAAGGCTTGCTCCCCAAGTTCTAAGTTCTCCAAGTACTAGCCGTCCCCAGTTCTAAATTTCTGTGACCATAAATATATAAAAAAAAAAAACAAAGTACAGGCTCCTGATATTAAACTGCTAAGTCATTTGAGTAAGTTTCATTTATCCGTTAAATTTGAGAACCAAGGGCTAGAGATTATAGCTCTACCTTAGACCCTTCGGCCTGGGTTCTAGGCCCAGAACAAGCACCTCAACCTCCAAACACCTAGTAAGTACATTCAGTGCCATTCTAATGGGAGTTTGAAAACAGGATTTAAAACGACAATAACCAGCAAATAACCAGTAAAGCAGCAGGAGGCGGGGCTCATGCACCCTCCCCCTAAAGGAAGTCCTACCATCCTAACTCACGTCCCACTGTGGGTACCATCCCTAAAAAAAGAAAATCTCACATCTCCCTTCCCTCCTCGCGCGCCTTCTCCTCATCCTCCCGCCATCCTCAATCCCGAAGCTTGCCGCGGGTCGGTGCCCGCGGTGGGCGGCCCGCCATCCTCCGGCCTCCCGCCCGCTCCGCCCGCTCCTCCTCGGCCCCGCTTCCGCCTGGCTCCTGGGCGCGACCCCACCGCCCGCGCCCCCGCGCCGGGATCACTCCGAGGCCTCCGCTTCCAGAGCCGCCCTCGCAGAAACGGGTCTCACCTTACCCAAACGGCGGCCGCCGCCAAGCGCGCCAACAACGCCTCTCGCGAGACTCGGGATTTCTCCGCGAGAAGTGCTGGGAAATTTGGCGCCAAGGGTTCGCACCGAGGCGTGGGAGGAGCCCAAGGGTCGGAGCCCCGCCCACCTCGCTCGGAGCCCCGCCTTCCCACCCCCTTGAGCAGCAAGAAGTTCGGAGTTCTCATCCTCTAGGCTGTTTATTAGCGTCAGAGACGGGTCTTCAGATTTAGTAACCGAATGGTGGAAGTCAAGTGTGATAGTGCACGCCTGGAATCCCAGCACTCGGAGACTGAGGGTAGGGGGATCGCCACAGGTTCCAGGGCAGCGTCTACAGTCTTTCACACACACACACACACACACACACGCACGCACGCACGCACGCACGCACGCACGCACGCACGCACACACACACAAAATATGGTTCTCTGTTTTCTTTTAAAGTATTGAATCCAGTGCCTTTAATCTCAGACAGATCCCTGGAAGTTCAAGTCCAGGTCTACAAGGCAAGATCCAGGCCATCCAGTGCTACACGGTGAGACATTGTTAAAACAAATAATAACAAAAAAGGGAGTTGAGGGCTGGGGAGATCGCTCAGAGGGTAAAGGACTTCCCCACATAGCATGATGACCTGAGTTCAGATCTCCATTACCCTGGTTAAAAAACAACTTGATGTCGCCCATAATCCCAGTAATGGTTGCCATTTCCTGAAACAGGCACCACAGACCCATTTGGAGTTAAGGTTACAGGTGGGGGGCATAGTCCAATCCTTGGGAAACAGGTTTACTTATAAACAGGAATGAACCAGTTTGTCGTTACTATAAGATGGCTTTTAAGTCTAAGAGGGAGACAGGCTGGTTCATCACTTGCAGAGAACCCAGGCTTTGTTCCCAAATCCCACAGGGCTACCACAACCACCTATAACAACTCCAGTTCCAGAAGACCTGGTGCCCTCTTTTGACCTCTGGGGGCACTGCACACACCAGTGCACTTACATGCAGGTAAAAGTCAAACAGAGAAGATAAAAATAAGTACACCTTAAAAAAAAATGTAATTAGGACAGAAGCAATCCCATAGCAGATAGAAGCACTTGTCACCAAGCCTGACTGAGCTCATTCCTGGGGACCCACTAAGTGAAAGGAGAAAACACACTCCTGAATGTTGTTCTTTAACCTCTGTATGTGGACCACAATACATACACACACACACACACACATACAACACACACACACATAGAGGAACAAACACACGATTGATTGATTGATTGATTGATTGATTGATCGATGATATAAATTTTTTTCGAGACAGGGTTTCTCTGTGTAGCCCTGGCTGTCCTGGAACTCAATCTGTAGACCAGTCTGGTGTGGAACTCAGATCTGCCGGCATCTGCCTCCCGAGTGCTGGGATTAAAGGCATTCACCGCCACTACCACCACCACCCAGGGATAATACAACTTTTAAAACTTTAAAAATACAGCCAAAAAGGTGGCTCCGCCATTAAGAGCACTTACTGCTCTTCAGAGAACTGGACCTGGGTTCCCAGAACCTACATGGTGAAATAGAACCATCTGTAACTCGTTTCAGGAGATCTGCTGCCCTCTTCTGATCTACTCAGGCACCAGCGACACAGGCGGAGTACACAGACATTCATGCAGAGAAAAATCCATACACATAAAATAAATACACGGTAGAACTTTAAAAATATTTTTGATTTATTTCTCATGTACACCATGTTCTGTCTGCATATATGCCTGCAGGCCAGAAGAGGGCACCAAATCTCAATAAAGATCGTCGGGACCCCACCCCCCACCCCTGTGTGGTTGCTGGGAATTGAACACAGGAGCTCTGGAAGAGCTGTCAGTGCTCCTAACCACTGAGCCATCTCTTCAACCCCCTTAAAAACATTTTTATCTGTTTTATTCTAATGTAATATTTAATACATACAAAATAATAAATATTTACAAAATATGTTCCATAGTGTCATGGCTTATGGCTAAGAGGTAGAATGCTTGTCTAACACCCCGATGAACCTGGGTTCAACTCCCAGCATCACAAAAAATAAATAAATAAATAAATAAGAAAAAAAAAAAAAAAAAGAAAAGGACCAGAAAAATGGCTCAGTCCTAAAGGGCACTTGCCTGTGACCTGAGTCTGATTCCTTAGGCCTAAGACTAGAAGGAGAAAACAAACTGCCACAAGTCGTCCACTGACCTCCAGTCATGCTGTGGCATACAGGCACACACACACACACACACACACACACACACGCTCACACGCTCACACTTAAATAAATAAATGTAAATAAATAAAATATAATCTTATTGTTATAAAAAATATTTTATAGTTGTGTGGTAGCAGTGAACAGCTTTAATCCCAGCACTTGGGAGGCAGAGGCAGTCAAATCTCTCCGTTCAAGGCCAGCCTGGTCTACAGAGTAAATTCCAGTACAGCCAGGACTATTCAGAGAAACCCTGTCTCGAAAAAACAAACAAAAAACAAAAAAAAGGACAGAATGTTACAAACAACTTTATTATTTTAAAATTAAATTAATAAATGTAATTTTTTAAAACAAAAGCATCATGGCATATCATCCAACCTGACACACAATTAATGTTTTCGTCTATGTCTGAATCTTTCCCATTCCTCGGTACCTTATGCTTCAAATGCTCTCTAGTTTCTTTCCTTTTTTTCCTTTCTTTGTCTTTTTCTTTCTTTCTTTTGGAGTCTTGGCTGTCCTGGAACTCACTCTGTAGACCAGGCTGGCCTCGAACTCAGAGATCCGCCTGCCTCTGCCTCCCAAGTGCTGGGATTAAAGTCGTGCGCCACCACTGCCCCCAACTTGGATAATCTTTAAACATTAGAGTCTCATTTCTGCCGGGTATTGCATGGATGGCGGGATGGTGTGGGCTCAGCCAAACATTGTGGAGACAGTGTGGAAGATTGGCAGAGCCATCTCCCATGCTGGCGTCTCATGGGTGCTTCTGGCCTGCCTTAGCGGAGCACCGTCAAGAACACGCCTCTGCTCGTGGCCTCAGGCTTTGCCTAGTCGGGAGCATGGCGGCCCCATAAAGGCCCATGGAGGCCAGCAGTGTGGTGTGGGATCCCCTGGTTGCTGTAGTTGCAGATATTTGTAAGCTACCTTCCATGGGTGCTAGAAACGGAATGGAACTCTGCAGGACAGTACATGTTATCAATGAATGAGCTGTCTCTCCAGCCCCCATTTATCACTCCTTCTGAAAATAGCTAAGGGATATATGTATAATTTCATATATTTTATTCATTATCACTTGCTTTCTTCAAATTATTATATTATTTTTAAAGATTTTTTTTATGTGTTTTGCATGTGCGTATGTGAGTAATATTTGGCCAAAGAGCACAGAAGAGGTCACTGTGTCTCTCAGAACTGGGGCTACAGGGAGTTGTGAGCTACCCTGTGGATGCCAGGGCCTGAATGAAGAATCTCTGGAAGAGGAAACTGTGTTCTGTAACCCCCAGTAATCTCTCAAGCCTCTCTTTATTTCTTTGTTCATTTTTTGTTTGTTTGTTTGTTTGTTTGTTTTTATGTGTATATGTTTGTTTGCCTGCACATGTGTCATGTACATACAGGTCCCCAAGGAGGCCAGAAGGCCTGGAATTTCCCTGAAGCTGGAATCCCCAGTAGTTATAGGCCCAGTAGTTATAGGCTAGGAACTGAACCCTAGTCTCTGCAAGAGCAGCAAGTGTTTTTAACCACTGAGCTACTGTCCAGCTTTGTATCCTCTGTTGTCACTTTGTGTTGTTTTATTTGGGGGTGGAGGGAGGTGGGGTTTTTCTTTCTGTTTTGATTTGTTTCTTTCCTTTTTTTTTTTTTTTTTTTGTTTTTTTTGTTGTTGTTGTTGTTTTTTTCAAGACAGGGTTTCTCTGTGTAGCCCTGGCTATCCTGGAACTCACTCTGTAGACCAGGCTGGCCTCGAACTCAGAAATCCACCTGCCTCTGCCTCCCAAGTGCTGGGATTAAAGGCGTGGGCCACCACTGCCTGTCTGTTTTGTTTCTTTTGTTCCTTTGTTTGTTTCATGTTTTTTTTATTTTAACATGGGTCTTACTATGGAGATGTGGCTGGCTGTCCTGGAACTTACTGTGTAGACCAGGCTTGCTTAGAACTCACAGAACGGGACCTCTCTCTGCCTGCCATCCAAAGGAGAACCTGAAACTGAAGACAAGCACCACCACACCCTGCACAGCTGATAGCACTTGCCTCTGACGGTCATAAACCACACCAGGGTGTATGATTTCTGTTTGGGCTCACTTTTTCCCTTTCATATTTTATTCTGTAGTGTCTCCATGTCGTTTTGTTTAGCTATCACTCAGAAAATGTTTATGGTTGTACACTACACCACAATTTATTTATTTATTTATTTATTTATCTATCTATTTATTTATTTTTCAAGACAGGGTTTCTCTGTATAGCCCTGGCTGTCCTTGAACTCACTTTGTAGACCAGGCTGGCCTCAAACTTAGAAATCTGCCTGCCTCTGCCTCTCAAGTGCCAGGATTAAAGGCGTGTGCCACCACCGCCCCTGGCAACCACAATTTATTTAACATCCCTTTTATTGGTGGATGTTTAGAAGACTTGTAGTTGATTTCTAGTTGTGCAAGTGTGTGCAGCACTGCCTCTGACCATGTGTTTGTATGCAATACATATATATTCATTTGAGGAGCAAAGACCTGAAAAGACCAGAGAGAATGGGATCTAGGTCGCAGATGGAGAAGTTGGCTTTCACTCCCTTAGAAGCTCATGTGGAGGAGTGTTAGGCTTGTGAGAGAAAGCCAGGGTCTGAGAAGATGTCCAAGTCACACCAGGGTTGAGGTTCTGTGGAGTAAATGCATTGGAGAGAAAAAAACTTAAAGGAAATAAGGTATTTGCCAAAAGTGATTGCTAGCCCTTGGGTCTGCACAGAATGGCGATCGAGGGGAGAAGTTTAAGGGAATTTAACATCTCAGTGGGGCCTAGAGGTTTCTTTCTGGGATCGTTGCCAGCAACAAGCAAAGAGTTTCAGATTCTGCAGTTGGAAACTGTACCCACTGGAGGTTACAGAGGTTAATTGTATCGAAAGGAGTTTCCCTTCTCTTCATAGGTCAGACGCAATTGACCCGAATCCCCATTACTGCTATGGGGGCCCTCCTGGGATCCCTGCAGTTTCAGTGAGGTTCTCATAATAACCTTGGCCTCAGAACGTGGGACTTCTCTTCCAATTTCAATAATGAGTTCTGAGACTTACTTTCTGGAGCAGGATGGCCTCCAAGTCACAGAGATCCGTCTGCCTCTGCTTCCCAAGTGCTGGAATTAAAGGCATACCCCACCATGCTCAGAGATGTTTTTTGAACATTTATTTGTTTTTTTTGGTTTTTTTTTTTTTTTTTAGGTTTTTTCGAGACAGGGTTTCTCTGTGTAGCCCTGGCTGTCCTGGAACTCACTCTGTAGACCAGGCTGGCCTCGAACTCAGAAATCCGCCTGCCTCTGCCTCCCAAGTGCTAGGATTAAAGGCATGTGCCACCACCGCCCAGCTTTTTAAAGATTTATAATATTAAATAAATGAAGTTGTACAATAAGAATCTATTTGGCGAGTGGCTTCTTTCATTCTGCTTGGTTACTTTAAGATTCACCCATGTTGCTGGGTGTCGGTGGCGCCACCTTTAATCCCAGCACTTGGGAGACAGAGGCAGGCAGATTTCTGAGTTCGAGGCCAGCCTGGTCTACAAAGTGAGTTCAAGGACAGCTGGGGCTATATGGAGAAACTGTCTTGAAAACAAAAGTTTAACTTTTATTTTTAATTATTTGTGTGTGTATGTGTGTAAAAGAGAGAACTTGGTGAACATGGATGCAGTGCCAGTGGAGGCCAGAAGAGGGCGTTGGATACCTTCCAGATAGTCACAGCCATTCAGCTAGGCTGGTGGGCCAATCCAGCAATCCATCTGTCTCTAGCACCCTAGTGCAGCATCCTGTCTGTCTGTCTAACTCCCTACTTCTCTTTTCTCCGCGGGCAGTGAAATAAACCAATTTAAACCAGAGTAGAGTATACTAAAGGCAGGTTTATTGGGAAGCTGCTCTCAGGCGAGTTCACTGACCCCAAGGACCGAGGTCGGGGAAATCACCACGGGGATTCGGAGTTCGGGAGGAAAGAGATAAAGGGCATGCTGGAAGAGAGAGAAGGCGAAGTGGAGAGGGAGAGAGAAGAAGAGAGAGGGAGAGGGAGAGGAGGCGATGGAACACACAAAACATCTGGAATACATAGGGAAGAGTCTTCTGGGGAAGGGCAAGCCCAGTCCCTGGTTTGGAAAGTTCAGGGTTGGGGGCAGGAAATACCAGGTAGGAACTGAGAGTTGCTGGGAGAACCTGGAGACCTGGTCTGCTTTGATATGTAAATAAACCCTCACTCCCTTAGTCCTGAGGTCCCAAACCTACCTACGTAGGGATCTATTTATTTACCCCGTGGGAGCTGGAGGTCCAAACGCAGGTCCTCAATTGCTGTTGTTGTTCTTTCGGAAACTCTTCGATCTGTAAACCCGGCTGGCCTTGAACTGCCTCTGCCTCCGAGCGCTGGGATTAAAGCCGTGCGCCACCACCGCCCGGCTCGCCTGTCAACTTCTTACAGTTTCTCTCAAGTGAGGAATAATCACAGTTGTGTGTGGGTGTGTGTGTGTGTGTGTGTGTGTGTGTTGGTGTGCCGTGCGTGTGCGTGTGCGTGTGTGTGTGTGTGTGATAAGTAATGCTGAAATGAGTATGTGTCATACACAAATCTGTGTGGGGAGCAGATGAAGTCCTGAGAGAATGCATATTGTTGACAGGGGCACAGTGCCTCAGCCCCTGGAAAAGAGCAAAGCTTTCTCTCCTAAGTGTTGAGGAACAACTGACCTTTTGCTAAAACCAGTGTACAGAAAGTCTTGTAGTAGGTTCCTCTTCGTGGATATTTATAGCCTGAGGCTGCGCTAACAGAGAAGTCCCATGGAAACCAGCTAACCCTTCCTCTTTGTATTCCACAGAGAAAGTGTGCGAATTTTCCAAGTTGTGTAGTAGGTGTCCTTCATCAGCAAGCAAAGCCCATAGGACCCCAGCTTCTCTGCCTGTGTGTCTGTTGTTTCTTCCATTGTCTGAGGTTTCTTCACTTCTGTGTTGACTCAGTCAGGTTTCCAGGACCTAGCCGTGCAGGATGTAGCATATTTGCACATTGTTGTGAAATATAATGCTGTTGTGAGGGGGAGGGGCACCTCTGGCAAGCCATGCCAAGGTGTGCTGCTGAGTAATGATATCATTCACAGATCTGGGCTCTAAGGGTCTATTGGGGGAGAGGAAGAGGCAGACGAGTGGGCATCAGATGAGACAGGCAGATAGATGAGGAGAGCGTCTTCTCAGCAAGAGCACACTATTTACACACACAGAGAGAAAGAGAGAGAGAGAAAGATACACAAATACACAGATACACACATACACAGTGGGGAGAGAGACAGACAGACACACATACATAGAGAGGGAGAGAGAGAAAGAGAGAGAGAGAGAGAGAGACATACACAGCGGGGAGACAAACAGACAGACAGACAGACACACACACACACAGAGGAGAGGAAGAAAGAGAGACAGAGATAGACAGAGAAAGAATGCCAGGAACAGAGATTGGAGCCTGAGGTGGCTGGCAATCATTTTATCCAGCTTCACACACCTGTCCTACCTGGAGGCAGCAGTCCATGACATAAGCAATTGCTAGGTCCCTGAGGGCAGGCCAGAGGAATCACCTGTTGTCTAACACACAACTCATGATTATTCCTCCAAAATTAATTTCTAAACTTTATCTGCATCAGGAATATAATAGGAAATTACTTAAAAATTTTAATTAATGTTTGTCTTCATTTTTAAATATTTTATTGTATTTTTATTTATGTGTTTTGATTGCATGTATATATGTGCACCACTGCTGGTCTGGAAAATACTGTATAGACCCAGGTCGACCTTGAATTGGCTCTACCTGGGATTAGAGACTGTATAAACATGCAGACAGGAGCTAAATTTTAAACATTTTTAGAACTGTAATTCATTATTTGGATGTTTATGGTCCTGTCAATCTTGCAGCTGCTCTTTGCTGAATAAGTTCAGGTGTGAAGCCAGAGACAGATGGCCCCTGCCTCCTAAAAGATACAACTGCTTCTTCAGTTCCTGAGGTCAGCAATTCCAACTGCAATGAAACCACTGGGGTATTGTGATAACCATTTTTTTTGTTGTTGTTTTTAAATTTATTTTTAACGTGCATTGGTGTTTTGCCTGTATTTATGCCTATGTGAGGGTGCCAGCTCTCCTGGAACTGGAGTTACAAACAGGTGTAAACTGCTATGTGGGTGCTGGGAATTAAACCAGGGTCCTAGCCTCTGAGCCATCTCTTTCAACCCTTGATAACCATTTTTTTTTTTTTTTTTTTTGGTTTTTCGAGACAGGGTTTCTCTGTATAGCCCTGGCTGTCCTGGAACTCACTCTGTAGACCAGGCTGGCCTCGAACTCAGAAATCCGCCTGCCTCTGCCTCCCAAGTGCTGGGATTAAAGGCGTGCGCCACCACCCGCCCGGCTTGATAACCATTTTTTTTAATTATTTATTTTATGTGTATGAGTGCTCTATCTGCATGTACACCTACACACCAGATCCCATTACAGATGGTTGTGAGACACCATGTGGTTTCTGGGAACTGAACTCAGGACCTCTTTAACTGCCGAGATGCCGAGCCATCTTTCTAGCCCCTCGATAACCTTTGTTTGTTTGTTTGTTTTTTTAAGAGACAGGGTTTCTCTGTGTATCCCTGACTGTCCTGGAACTCACTCTGTAGACCAGGCTGGCCTCAAACTCAGAAATCTGCCTGCCTCTGCCTCCCAAGTACTGGAACTAAAGGTGTGCGCCGCAACTGCCGGCTGCGATAACCATTTTTAATAGTTACTTATCTTTAGTTTAAAGAGAGATGCCTCCAGCAAATGTGAGCTTAGCCACTGTCTGAGGATGTGGCCTAAACCAGGCAGGATGCCAGGTCCTGTGGCACCGTTGGAGGAGCCCAGAACAGGAAACTTGCCCTGGATGGCAGATGTGCCGCTGTGGTACTTTGCATTGTTTTTTGTTTGTTTTGTTTGTTTGTTGTTTTGTTTTGTTTAGTCTTGTGTAGCACAGTGAATGAAGATAATCCAGGCATACCAGTATCTTTGAGGGAAATCTTACTTCCTTTGCAATCCAAATCCAGGATTCCCAATCACCTTAAATTTTCAAATCTGGTCAGAGATTAAACAGATCCCCTTTAACCTCTTTGCCAGAGGATTCACCCAAATGCTCGTATGGCTGCCCCGCCCCTTCTCCTCCCTATCATGGCCTTTTTCTACTCTGTGGGAAATTCCTTCATCATCTTCTTCCTGCCAAGTGCTTTGCAAAGATTACAGACAGGAAATGTAGACGGTGACTGTTTGAACTGCAGCGGTCTGGAGGCTGTGAGAAAAGCGGCTCAGGCAGAACTTTTGGTTTCCTCAGGACAAGGCACTGAGGTGCATTTTTTTACACACCAAAGCAGGCCTGGCTTCCAGGTTCTCCGAGGGATCCCTCAGTCCCAACCTGGTGTACCCTGTGCCCAACCCTGAACTTTCCAGACCCTGTCCCTTCCTTTCCCCATGGTGACTTCCCAGTCCTTGGTCCCTGTGGCTAGTGAACTCTCCAACTCAAGAGAGGAGTTTTCCCAATAAATCTGCTTTTAATATAATCTAATCTAGTTTAAATTGGCTCACTTCATGGGTGGCGGAGGAATAACCTATCAAGAACCACTGGATAGTGGAGAGCATTTCTAACTCAGTCTTGCTCAGAGTTAGGTTAGTTTATAGAACACTGAGAATTTGTCTGAGCAGATTGTCATTTCCAGTAATGAACTGCAAGACACATAATCCAGGACTTGTTCATATTTTAAGATATTTTGAAACTGTAATTATTGGTACCCGGATGTATTTTATAGTTTTTATTGTCTTCAAGGGGCAAGAAATCTCTTCTTTACAACGTGCCAGATTACTATACTGGAACACCCCATAAAATATGACAATTGTTTATTTACAATGTGTAATTCAGCAATTCTGCCACCCAAACAGGTTACTTTGGTTGTCGTAGGTTTTACGCTGTGAACAGATACCGACCAAGCAACTAAAAAAAACATTTATTGGGTGGTGTTAGGTTTAGAGGTCATCCCTTACATAGTGAGGAGACTGAGGTTCTACTCCCTATTAGGCTGCTAAAGAACCGTTCCAGCAGCTGGATTGAGGCTAAAACCCACTCACAGTGACACCTATTCAACAAGGCCCACCTTCGATAGTGCCTCCCCTGGCTAGCATATACTAACTATCACAGCTCTTTTCTTGGGACTTTCTTTGAATTAAAACCCCCTTTTTTGGGGGGAAAATTTTGAAGAATTGATACGGGGAAACAAATATTTAAAAAAAAGGTGGGAGATTTGGGCTGGAGAAAAGGGCTCCCATTTTAAAAGCATTTGATACAAACATAGACAAAAAAGGGCATAAGGTTAAAAAAAAAAAATAAAACTCTCTCCAAAAAGGGAACCCAGGGGAGAGAACAAAATGGTTACAAAAGCAATTGGGCGGGGGTGCAGTTTTGGTTCTTAAAGCATTTTTGCTTACCCAATAAAAAGCAAAAGCCTCAATCAGGTGACCCCCTTTTTCTGGGGGAAAGGGAATGCTATGCTCACCCCGCCTCTGGGGAAGAAGAGCTAACCACCCTTTGGGTTTCAAAAATTTGGAGGACAGCTTATACAAAATGATTTCCCCTGTACCAAATAAAAAAAATATTAAGCATTGCAAAGAGTCAGAATTTTGGGGCCCGATAAAACCCAAAGGTGGCTTTTCCTCTTCCTCATATTAAAAAAACTTGGGCCTGCTATAATCAAAAAATTTCTTTTTTTAGATGTATTTTTTGTTTATTTATTATGTTAAAAGGGATTTTTCCCTTTTTTTTTTTTATTTTTTTTTTTTGTATTTTAAGAAAAAAATTTTTTTGGGGGGCCAAAAAAAGGGTTTGGGTTTTTTTCCCCAAAAAAAAATTTTTTTTAAAAAAATTTTTAAGGGGGGAAAAAAAAGGGGGCCTTTGCAAGAACAGCCGGGGGACTGGGGTTTGGCTCAGCAGGGGGAACACTTTCTGTTCTTCCAGGGGGGTTTTTTTTTTTTTAAAAATTTTTTTGTTTTTTTAACCCCCTTTCCCCCCCTTTTAAAAAACCCCCCCCCCCATTTCTGTCTGTCTGGGTTTTTTTCCCCGTCCCCCATCCCCCCATCCTCCATCCATCCCCCCCAAAAACTATCATTGGGTTTTAAATTTTTTTTTTTTGGGGTTTTTTTGGGGAACCCCCCTTTTTTTTAAAAAATCCCAAACCCCCCAAAAAACTTTGTGGTTTTAAAAAAAAAAAAAAAAATAAAAAAAAAAAAAAATTTTTTTTTTTGGGGTTTCCCCGGCCCCCTTTTCCCCCCCCCCCCCCTTTTTTTCCCCCCTTTTTTTTTTTTTTTTTTAAAATTTTTCCAAATTTTTTTTTTTTTTTTTTAAAAAAAAAAAAAAAGGGTTTTTTTTTTCCCCCCCCAAAAAATTTTTTTGGGGGTTTTTTAAAAAAACCCCCCGGGGCCCCCCTTTGGGGAAACCCCCGGGGGCCCCCCCCCCGGGGGGGGGGTTTTCCCCCCAAAAAAAAATTTGGGGGGAAATTTTTTTCCCAAAAAAAATTTTCCCGGGGGGGGGGTTGTTGGAAACCCTTTTAAAAATTTTAACCCCCTTTTTTTTTGGGGGGGAAAAAATTTTTAAAAAAAAAACAACCCAAAAAAAAAAAAGGGGGGGGGTTTTTTTTTAAAAAAAGGGGAAAAAAAAATTTTTAAAAGGGGGAAAAGGGGGGTGGGTTTTGGGCAAAAATTTTTTAAAAAAAAAAGGGAAAAAATTTAAAAAAAAAAGGTTTTTAAAAAAAAATTTTTAAAAAAAAAAAAAAAAAAAAAAAATTTTTAAAAAATAAAAAATAGGGATGGGTAAAAAAAAATAGATAGATAGTTTGATAGAAAAAAAAATTAAAAAAAAATTTTTAAAAAAAAAATTTTTTAAAATTAAAAAAAAAAAAAAAATTAAAAAAAAAATAAAAAAAAACCCCCAAAAAATTTTTTAAACCCCTTTTTTTTCCCCCTTTTTAAAAAAAGGGCAAAGGGCCCCTTTTTTTAAAAAATAAAAAAAAAATTTTTTATTTTTTCCCCTTTGGGGTTTTTTTTTTTTAATTTTTTTGGGGGGGGTTTGGTTTTTTGGGGGTTTTTTAAAATTTTTAAAATTTTAAAAAAGGTTTCCCCCCCAAAAACCCCCCACAAAAGGGGGTTTTTTTTTAAAAAGAAAAAACCCCCCCCTTTTTTTTTTTTAAAATTTTTTTTAAAAAAAAAGGGGTTTTTTTTTTTGGGGGAAAAAAAAACCCCGGGTTTTTGGGAAAAATTTTTTTAAAAAATTTTTTTGGGGCCCCTTTTTTTTTTTTTAAAAGGGGGGCCCCCTTTTTTTTTTTTAAAAAAAATTTTTTTAAAAAAAAAATTTTTAAAAAAAAAACCTTTAAAATTTTTTTTAAAAAAAATTTAAAAACCCCCTTTAAACCCCCCCTTTTTTTTTTCCCCCCCCCCCCCCTTTTTAAAAAAATTTTAAAACCCCCCCTTTTTTGCCTTTTAAAAATTTTCCCAAAAAAAAAAAAAAAAAAAAAACCCCCTTTTAAAAAATTTTTTAAAAAAAAAAAAAAAAGGGGGGGGTTTCGAAAAAATTTTTTTTTGGGGGGCCCGGGGGGTTTTTTTGGGAAAATTGGAAAAAAAAAAAACCCAAAAAAAAAAAAAAAAAGGCCCAAAAAAAAAAAAAAAAAAAAAAGGGGGGTTTTAAAAACCCCACCCAAAAAAAAAAAACCCCGGCCCCCAAAAAAAAAAAAAAGAAACCCCCCCCCCCTTTTTTTTTTTTTTTTTTTTTCCCCTTTTTTTTTTTTTTTTTAAAATTTTTTTTCCCCCCCCCCCCAAAAAAAATTTTTTTTTTTCCCCCCCGGGGGGCCCCCCCCTTTTTTTTTCCCCCCCCCCCCCCCAAAGGACCAAAAAATTTAAAAAGGGGGGGGGAAAAAAAAAAAAAAAAACCGGGGGGGGGGTTTTTTTTTCCCCCGGGGGGGGGGTTTCCGGGGCCAGGCCAACCGGCCCCCGGGGGGGCCCCCCGGGGAAAAACAAAAAAAAAAAAAAAAAAAAAAAAAAAAAAAAAAAAAAAAAAAAAAAAAAAAAAAAAAAAAAATTTTTGGGGGGGTTTTTTAAATTTTTTTGGGGAAAACCCCCCCCCCGGGGGGGGGGGGGGCCCCTTCCCGCCCCTTTGGGGGGGGGTTTTTTTCCCCCCCCCCAAAACTCCGGGGGGGAAAGGGGGGCCCGGGGGGGAAAAACCCCCAAAAAGGGGAAAAAAAAAAAAAACCCCCCCCCCCCAAAAAAAAAAAAAGGGGGGGAAAAAAAAAGGGGGGGGGGCCCCCCTTTAAATTTTAAAAAAATTTAAAAAGGGGGGGGGGGAAAAAACCCCCTTTTAAAAAAAGGGGGGGGGGAAAAAAAAAAAAAAGAAAGGGTTTTTTTTTTATTGGGGTTTTTTTCCCAATTTTTTTGGGGGTTTTTTTTTTTTTTTTTTTTTTTTTTTTTTTTTTCTTTTTTTTTTTTGGGGGGTTTTTTAAAAAAGGGTTTTTTTTTTTTTTTTTTTTTTGGGGTTCCTATCACCCACATCAGGTAGCTCACGAGTCACTTGTAACTCCAGCTCCAGAGGGCCCTGACACCTCTGGCCTCTGTGAGCATGTGTACTCATGTACATATAACCAACATGTAGACAACAACACATAAACATAATTTAAAAGCCGGGCGGTGGTGGTGCACGCCTTTAATCCCAGCACTTGGGAGGCAGAGGCAGGCGGATTTCTGAGTTCGAGGCCAGCCTGGTCTACAGAGTGAGTTCCAGGACAGCCAGGGCTACACAGAGAAACCCTGTCTCGAAAAACCAAAAAAGAAAAAAGAAAAGAAAAAAAGAAAAACAAAAAAAAACAAAAAAAACAAAAAAAAACATAATTTAAAGAATAGTGAAAATAAATATATATTTTTTAAATTTAGGGGTCCATGGGCCTGTGGGTATGGGAGAGCTGTCAGGTTGACAACTAACTCAGCTGCCTCCCTAGGCCCAGATCCAGGGCTTTGAGTTGGCCCATCCTGACATCTTCCCCATCTGTGAACTGCTGGAGTTTGTGAAGGGGCGGGTCCTGTGGAGCCACAGGGGCAAGATCTCCATGACCTGGGCAACAGTGGAATGTCTGAGAGTCTCAGTTAGAGTCCAATATTGATGGTGTAACAAAAACCAGAGGCCTCGAACCAGACCAGTGACTCACTGCCCTGAACATTTGCAAGTGAAGCTGTTTGGGCAAAAGGGTGTGCTGTGTGACACACTGTGACTTCTGTTGCCACTATGATAACCTAATACGAGAGGTGGCAAAGATAGAGGAAGAAGGGAACAAGCTGAGCTGAATGAAAGCTTCAGTTTATAGAGGAGCAGGCTGATGCCCAGAGGGGTCAGAGAGAAGGGTTTTCTTTCTGATTTTTTTGTTTTGTTTTGTTTTTCTTTTCTAATTTTTTTTTTTTTTTTGGTTTTTTTTCAAGACAGGGTTTCTAATTTTTATTTCTATTTTTTTTTCTCTCTGTGATGGAAGTTGCAAGGGAGAAGGGTGGATGTCGAAGGACTCGGGGATGATACGTGGGATTGGGGTTCATGATGTGAAATTCCCAAAGATTCAATAAAAAAATTACACGCTACAAAAATTTAGAGGGCTGCTTGCCGCCAGGCTGACAACTTGATTTTAGTCCCTAGAAGTCACATGGTGGAAGGAAAGAGCTGAATCCTGAAGGTTGTCCACTGTCCTTTGTGAGTATTCCGTGGCACGCGCACACGCAAGCATATATACACAGCCCTGCATGCACACACACACACACACACACATGCACCCAGAAGTAAAAATGCTTAATTAACTTAGGTTAGTCTATATGTGTATATGATGTATAAATGCCTGTGTGTGTAGGTGTGCAAGTCTGTGTACGTAAAAGGACACAAGAGGAAGATTCTGAGTACCCTGTTCTATCACCTTACCCCCTGAGCCAGAGTCTGTCACTCAGCCTGGAGCTAGGCTGATAGCTCCCCAAATAGCACTGGGGCTACACCTGGTTTCCATGTGGCTTCTGGGAATTCCGTGTGCTTGAGCAGCGAGTGCTCTCATCCAGAGAGTCATCTCCACAGTGGGAAGCTTGTGAGTAGTTTTATATTTTTTTGTAGGAGTTCTGGTCAATTTTCACAATGTCCTACAGCATAGATGAATGTGAATGAATATGCTGTTTACCTGTTTACTGTTGATGGACATTTGGACTCTTTCTCCAAAGCTATTACAGATGGTGTTGTTACGAGTCGTGCCTGAACATAAACGTTGATTTCTATAGGTATACAATGTATCAAATAGAATAGCTGTGTGACAGGGAAGATGTGCCATTTTAGTCTTACCAAATACTGTCAGGCAGACCTCCAAATGAGTTGAACAAATTTATTTACCTAGACTTGGTGGGAGGGAGCTCTGGGGGGGAGGGGATTTGTCTTATTAGTGCTTCTATTGCTGTGATGAAACACCATGACCAACACGCCATTTGGAGGGGGGAGTGTTATTTTGCTTACACTTCCACATCATAGTTCATCATTTGGGGAAGTCAAGGCAGGGATCTGGAGGTAGAACCTGAAGCAGAGGCCGTGGAGGTATGCTTACTTTCTTGCTTGCTTGCTTATTATGGGTTGCTAGCCCTGTTTTCTTACGCCATCCAGGACCACCCATCCAGAGTTGACACCACTCAGATCAACACCAACCAAGAAAATGCACATAGCTTGTCAAAGGCCAATCTGGTGGTGGCATTTTTTTCAGTTGGAAGTTCCTTTCAAAACGATTCTAGCCCGTATCAAGTTAACACAAGAGCCGGCAACCACAGTGTTCCCTGTTGTTAACAATTGTTGCTGTGAGTCGTTTTGTTTTTCTAGGATGCTGGCACTCAAACTAGGGCTTCACAAATGCCTGACAGGGTGTGTACCACTGAGCCACATCTCAGCCCAGATGTTAACGTTGTAGATGAATCTTTTGTGGGGGGAATTACAAATAATGGAAGGGGGAGAGAGAAAAGAAAAAATAAATAAAATAGACCCTTTTGCCTAAGATCATTGGCTTATATTTCTAAAATTTATAACTTTTTTTTTTTTTTTTTTTTTTTTTGGTTTTTCGAGACAGGGTTTCTCTGTGTAGCCCTGGCTGTCCTGGAACTTACTCTGTAGACCAGGCTGGCCTCGAACTCAGAAATCCGCCTGCCTCTGCCTCCCAAGTGCTGGGATTAAAGGTGTGTGCCACCACTGCCCCGCTAAAATTTATAACTCTCACTGGTTGAAATTCCTGGACAAGCCATCCAACGGTGGCGCACCGCTCTAGTCTCTGCGCTCTGTCGCCTAAGTGCTGTGTCTGTCCCGAGTTTGATTCCGCTGTCCTTCAGTGGGGAGGGGGGGAAGAAATTCCTGGACAAAGAAGCATTCTTGTCCGATATTTCATCACATGGCTGTACTGCAGACGATGAGGTCATTTCTCTTCTGCTTATATCTAGGTGGTTTCAGATTTTAGCTATTTAAGCTATTTGTGGATCATTCTGTTACCATGGTTTTCATAATTCCCCCCCAAAGGAATTACTGAGTCAAGTTGTGCAAATATTTTTTAAAACCAAATTGTTTCCCAGAGAACCTTTATAAATGATTCTTCTCCCCGCAGATTATGTTTACATGAAGAAACCCCGCCCACGCCGCTGTTTACGTAGCTCCTGCGTGTTAGACGCTGTGCCTTCGCGGTTTCATTTAGGACATTCGATCTGTTGTTGTAGCATAATGCTCATGTTATAGGTGAACTAGCTAGGTCCAGGGATGGGAATTGTCGTTGAAAGGCAGACACGGAAGTACTCTCAGGTACCACTCTCCCAAATTCGTGTTCTTTGTAAATTTTATCTTACAGCATTACATGAGGCTACTTTTGTGCAAATGCTTAAAGTACTTCGAACATATTACTGGTTTTGACATTGAACCTCAGGAATAGATGTCTGAATTAAAGGTATTCCTCATGATACATGTTCACAGTGGTTGTCCTTTTGTCCTTGTATTTCTTTGATCCTCATATTGGAGAGTTTTCCTTTTTTTTTTTTTTTTTTTTTAATAGAGTCTTCCTATGTCACGCCAGCTAGCCTGGAACTGTGCCGCCTAAGTGATGAAGTTAAAGGCAGGTAACCGAGTGTACAGCTACATCTGCAATTTAATAACACTGTGTACACACGGGGTGAAGCCTATGAGACTGTCTTGTCTTACCACTACAGTAACCCCTTATATTCACACTTGCACTTAATATTTATGAAATTCCTCTACTTGGGCTGGAGAGCTGGCTAGCGGTTAAGAGCACTGGCTGCCCTACCAGAGGACCCAGTTCTCAGCATTGACAAACCCACAACACATGGCTCACAAACACCTGTAACTGCATTTCCAGGAAATCCCACACATTCTCCTGAATCTGGTACACAGGCATACATGTTGGCAAAGCACCCTTCTGTATAAATTAAAATTTAAAAAAATTCTAATTTCTAATTCTCACCTGTATAGACACCATTTATATTATGCACTCAAAAGCAGTATATGGATCTGGGACTGGAGAGATGGCTCAATGGTTAAGAAGTCTGCCCTTTCAGAGAAACCTTGTTTGATAGACACAGATTAAGACAAAAATACTTATATACATAACAATAAAAATAGTTTTAAAAAGGGTATATGGAGCCAGGCAGTCGTGGTCCATTTAACAACCCAGTCCATTCGGGTCAGTCAACAGAGTCTCCAGCCCAGGAGTGAGGATACACGCTTCCAATTCCTGCAGTGTCCTTCACTGTATCCTGCTTACTGGAGCCCAATGTTGAGGCACCACTTTGTACCCGCCCGGAGCTGCTCCAGGTTTGGGGGCCACTATGTCCCGGCCTGAGCTGCTGCTTTGGCCTGTGGGTCAGGGTCTAGCAAGAGAGAGAGTGGGGAATGGAAGGGCGAGAGATGCGAAGAATGGAGACAAGACAGAGAGTCTGTTCAAGACTTGTTCCTCGTTCCTTTTGAAAGGAAATCATGTATATATATATAAGCATTAGCAGGGGGACACAGCTGAAGACACTTTACCACGTGCACCTTGCAGCTGGGGGCACCAAACAACAAAACAAGATATGGGAGAAAAACATGATGTTTATCAGAGTGTGCTCAGCTGTTGTAGGCTGTTGAAAACAAGTCTCTTGTCAGGGTATATGGCTTGAGATGGCTGCAAAGATGATAGCCACTTTCTGCCAGAAGTTGGCTCCCAACAGGTCCATACCTTTAAAACCAGCACTCGGGATCTCTGAGTTTGAAACCAGCCTGGTCTACTACAGAGTGAGTTCCAGGACACCAAGGGCTACAGAAAGAAACTCTATCTCAAAAGAAATTGGGCAGGAAAAAAAAAAAGATGTGTTCTGGCTCCTCTCTAATAAAACTATATCAGAACTATCTACGCTGGGCACATGCCTTTAATCCCAGCACTTGGGAAGCAGAAGCAGGCGGATTTCTGAGTTCGAGGCCAGCCTCATCTACAGAGTGAGTTCCAGGACAGCCAGGGCTACACAGAGAAACCCTGTCTCGAAAACAAACAAACAAACAAAAAACCCAGAACTATTTCATAGTCTAATTCTCCAGGCACACAAACGCACATGAGTGGTCGTGGGCATACACACACACACCACACACACACACACACACACACACAGAGGAGAGAGAGAGAGAAGGAGCCAGATATGGCTGTGGCCATTTCTCCCTCCCTTTCTTCCTTTCTTCCTTTCTTCCTTTCTTCCTTTCCTTCCTTCCTTCCTTCCTTCCTTCCTTCCTTCCTTCCTTCCTTCCTTCCTTCTTTTTTAGTATTTTTGGTTTTTCAAGACAGGGTTTTCTCTGTGTAGACCCGGCTATCCTCAAGCTCAGAAATCTGTCTGCCTCTACCTCCCAGCCAGGCAGTGGTAGTGCACACCTTTAGTTTCAGCACTTAGGAGACAGAGACCATTAGATATCTGTGAGTTCTAGGCCAGCCAGCGATACTGTAAAATCCTATCTCCTACTCTCCCTGCCCTCCCTGCCACCCCTCCCCCAAAAAGGTATGTGGCTGGGGACATAGCTCAGTAGGTAAAGTGTCTGCCTCAAAAGCATGAGTTTGATACCTAGAAAACACATTTTAAAATGCCAGGTATGTCGGGCAGTGATGGCACGTGCTTTTAATCCCAGCACTCCAGAGGCAGAGGGAGACAGAACTTGGTGAAGGAAAAAAAAAAAAAGATGCCAGGCTTGAATGCTTGATGGCCAAGCGCTTGAGAGTAGATAGGCCATGGACCTAGAGAGAAACCAAATACTATCGATTTGCTAAAGGAGCTTTTTTGTTTTTGTTTTTGTGTTTTTTTTTTTTTTTTTTTGGTTTTTCGAGACAGGGTTTCTCTGTATAGCCCTGGCTGTCCTGGAACTCACTGTGTAGACCAGGCCGGCCTCGAACTCAGAAATCCGCCTGCCTCTGCCTCCCAAATGCTGGGACTAAAGGTGTGTGCCACCACCACCCGGCTAGGAACTAAGCTATTAGTGAATCCTAATGACACTCAGGTATACCCATAGGTATACTCAGCTTCCTCCTGCAATAGATGGGATATCTCCCTCACATCCCTCTCCTCAGGGCTCAGGGAACTTCAGAAGAGGAGATGGAAAGAGTGTAAGAGCCAGAGGGATGGAAGACACCAGGGAAACAGTGTCTTCTGGACACAGCTGGACTGACGCACACACAACCTCAGAGACGGCATGACAGGGCCTTACAGGTCCAAGCCAGATGGGCTCCCAGAGCTGAGAGGGAGAGGTGGATGTGAGGTTCATCTCTAACCAAGAAGCTATCTCCAACTGACTTCTGCTTGCAAAGGAAAAATTGATTCCTCCAATGGAGTCTCACTGGGCATACAAACCACACCTAAGGGGACGATCCCATGCCCAGCTGTAGACGGCCAATACAAAACAAAGTCAACTGTATTTTTGGTAATTTTTTTGTTTTGTTGTTGTTTAGGTTTTTTTTTTTTTTTTTTTTAGATATTTTATTTATTTACAATACAGATGTCACCAGGTGGTGGTGGTGCACACCTTTAGTCCCAGCACTTGGGAGGCAGAGGCAGGCAGGTTTCTGAGTTCGAGGCCGGCCTGGTCTACAGAGTGAGTTCCAGGACAGCCAGGGCTATACAGAGAAACCCTGTTTCGAAAAACCGAAAAACCAAAAACCAACCAACCAACCAAACAAACAAAAAAAACAATACAGATGTCATCCCCTTTCCCCCTTTCCCCTCCCTAGAACCACCATTCTATACCCCCTCCTCCTTTATGCTTTTATACCATTTTGATTACATGCATGTATTAAGGTCAGTTCTAGGTTGAGGGTCTAGCAATACAATAGATGCAAATAGTCAAGGAACAAGCAAGACAATAAACACAAATAGTCAAAGAAGAAGCAAGGCATTAAACCCAATTACGTGAACACTGTTTCTAAAGGCTTATCAGGATGACCAAGGTATCTGAGCCTACTTCCCTGACCTAGCCCTGTTTAGGATTTTTTTTTTTTTTAAACCTGATTATTCTTTTGCTTGTATACTATGATTTCTGAATTTGTGTTTTTATGTGTGTGTATGTCTGTATGTGTTTGTGTTTCTCTTGCTTTTTTCTTCTTTGTTTTCTTTCTCTATCTCTCTTTCTCTCTTTCTTTCTGCCTGTTTATTTTCTAACGAGAGAGTGAAAGAAATCATGGAGTTAGAAGGGAAGGGGAAATGGGGATCTATGAGGAGATGAGAGAGAGGAAACTGTGATCAGAATATATTCTATGAAAAAAAGTTAAAAAATAAAAAACAAGCATGGTGGTATGCATTGTAATCTCAACCCTGGGGAAATGAAAACAAGAATATATCTGGGGCTCCCATAAGCCAGCCTAGTCTAATTGTCAAATTCCGGGTTTCAGTAAGAGACCTGTCTCAGCAAACCAAACCAAACCAAACCAGAAAACAAAACAAAAACAAAAACAAAAGAAAAGTAAAAAAGTAAAAAAAAAAAAAAAAAACCCAAGATGGACAACTCTTCAGGAATGACATCTGAGGTGTCCTCTGTCTCCCATACATGCACACATGTGCATCTCATCACCTCCCTAGCACACATAAAGCCATGTGCTCATGCAAACACACACACAAAGAAAAATACTATGAACAAATAAAGTAGGATGCGGTGGTGCTTGGAAGGGTGAGACAGGTGGACCCCTGGTTCTCATTGGCCTGCTTGGAAAATTAAGACCCAGTCTCAAAACATGGTGGCAGTACCTGAAGAACACGGTGAGGTGACTTCTGGCCTCTACACTCATACTGGCATGCAGACTCACATATATTCACAAAGTTGATTTCAAGTTTAAAAAAATGTTGAGGGCAAGATGTCCCTGTGTAGATCTGCCTGCCCTGGAACCCAATAAGTAGACTAGATGTGGCTGGCCCCAGACTCACAGAGATCTGCTTGCTTCTTCCTCTCTGATGCTGAGATTCAAGACATATGTCACTAAACCAAGCAGTACACTCTTATCATTTATGATTTTACTCTGATACTTAAAATGATATATGTCTCATATGAAGGACATAATGGCTTCTATGTACATATGTAACTATTTATATTAAGGCGTGGATGTTGAAAACAGGTAGAAGGAGGAAACAGGGAGATGTTGGTCAAAAGATACAAAGGAACACAAATGCGGGATGGGCAAGTCTAGACTGTTTCTTTGATATAGAATCTGAATATACTCTTTGTTGCCTTTGAGTTTGTGGGTTTCTCCCTCTTTAATGTTGGGGTTACAGATGTCTGCTACCGTATCCAACTAAGTCTAGATCTCTAATATCTGATATGAGGACTAAATTGATAAAATTGGATGTGGAGTTTTTGCTAAATAAGTAGATTTTAGCTGCTATTGTCACACTCTCAAAGTTGACTGTGAGAAGATAAATGCATTAATTTGCTCAACTATGGTTACCATTTTGCTACTTATATGTACCTCATAATGTTGTTACATTCAAACACACAGTATATTTAAAAAAGAAAGAAAAGCTAAATTCACTGATACCCTCTTGTTCCATTAGAACAGACATTCTTCTTACTTCTTATACTTGTGTCTTCATTCTCCCACAGTGAGACACCATTATACTTGGTTGGTATGGCTCTTATTATATCGATTTAACAAGACCTAGGATTGTCTATGAGACAAGCCTCTGGGCATGACTATAAGGGAGTCTCAAGCTAGGGTTAATTAAAGTGGGAACCCCACACTAAATATGGTCACTCTGTAGACCAGGCTGGCCTCGAACTCAGAAATCCGCCTGCCTCTGCCTCCCAAGTGCCGGGATTAAAGGCGTACGCCACCACCGCCCGGTTAAAGTTTAGTTTTGTTTTCTTTTGTTCCGGACTCACTGTGCCGCTGCAGCAAGCAGAGGCTGGACTCGAACACGGGAGAAATGGGAGAAATGGCGGCCCTGGACTCCCGAGCACGACTGCATCGGTGCGTCACCGCTGGCCGGCTAACCCTTTCCTTCTTTAAGTGCCTCTTGTAGGGGTTTTGTTACAGCTAAGGGAGAATAACTACTGCAGTCATATTTAACATTCTAGTCAGCCGGGCAGTGGTGGCGCACGCCTTTAATCCTAGCACTTGGGAGGCAGAGGCAGGCGGATTTCTGAGTTCGAGGCCAGCCTGGTCTACAGAGTGAGTTCCAGGACCCTGGCTGGGCTACACAGAGAAACCCTGTCTCGAAAAACCAAAAAAAAAAAAAAAAAAAAAAAAAAAAAAAAAAAAACAACAACAAAAAAACATTCTAGTCATGTGATCAACCATGTTGTAGATAAACAACCTTTCATCTGAAATGCTAGGCCTTCCCCACCTGGTTGTCATGCTCTCTGGAGTTCGGGCTTCCTCCCCCCTGCCTGGAAGTTAAGTCTCTTGCCTCAGCTTTCAACGGCCTCCTTACCTGCGAGGTTCCTAACACCTGGCTCTGGAACACCCGGTGCAGATGCTTATCTGTCCCTTCTACCTAGTATCTTTAAGTCAGAGTGGTTCAAAAAGAGGAAGCTGGATGTGTATTTTCAGAGATTTTGTTTTATATGTATTCAGGGTTTGCCTGCATGTACACAATGTGCACCATGTGTGTACCTGGTGCCCTAGGAGGTCAGCAGAGAGTGTGGGCTCTCCTGGAATTGGATTGGCGGATAGTTGTGAACCGCCATGCAGGTGCTGGGAATGAGCCTGGGCTCTCAGCAAGAGCAACCTGTCCTCTTCATCACTGAGCCATGTCTCCAGCCTCTGAAACTGCATTTTTTTCTGAATATATTCTATCTCTTTTTTGTATTGCCAAAAGGCCAGTGCTAAGGCTATAAACATGAGGTCCACGCTGCCCAGATTCGTTGCGAAGACATATGAATCTGTTGAGCTATTTGATCAACTCACGTCTTTGATGCTGGTAAATTAAATGAGAAGTTGGTAGACTAAACGTAGAGTCTTTTTCGGGGAGGGGCAAGGTAGACAGTGTCTCATGTGAGCCAGGTTAGGTCTGGAACTTGCTAGGTAGGTGAGGATGGTCCTCTGATCCTCTTGCCTCCATTTGGTCAGTGCATGCCCCACTATACCTATTTATGTGCTGGTGATTTTATTTTTTTTAATTTTATTATTTATTTATTTATTTATTTATTTATTTATTTTTGGTTTTTCGAGACAGGGTTTCTCTGTGTAGCCTGGGCTGTCCTGGAACTCACTCTGTAGACCAGGCTGGCCTTCAACTCAGAAATCCGCCTGCCTTTGCCTCCCAAGTGCTGGGATTAACGGTGTGTGCCTGATTTTATTTTTAATGTTTATGTGTTTGGGTATGTACCCAAGAGTACAAGTATCCTCAGAGGCCAGAGGCCTTGTATCCACCACAGTTGGAACTTACAGATGGTTGTGAGCTGCCCAAACGTGAATGCAAGGAACCCAACTGGAGTTTTGCTAAAGCAAGAAACATGCTCAACTTCTGATCTAGCTGTCCAGGCTACTTGAAACTTGTATTTATATTTGTCAAAAGGCTTAGAAAACGAAAAAGAGGATATGAGATTGGTTATATTTAGGTCGGCTGACCCATTAATTAGACTTCAATCTGCCCTCAAAACAGGCTTCACCAATTTATACCACCTCTTCAGCACGGAGTGGAGTGCTCAGCTGTTCACCTCCATTTTAGTACAATTAAAATAGAAAAATCATGTCAGTTTGGTTTAAGGAGTCTCTTGACAAGTTTTCTTTTGAGACTGGGTCTCACAACGTATCCCTGGCTGTGTAGACCAAGCTGGCTTTGAATGTGCATGCATCATTCTGCTGCTGCCTCTTGTATTGGAATTAAAAAGTGTAATACTCCTGGCTCTTGCCCAATGCAGTTTTCTGTTACTCTATTCCGCCTGGCCTCAGGACACGAAAAGGGTCCTTTTCTTAATTATTTTGTACTTTTTGTCTGGGTCAAAATGACCCAGCCCAAGGGAAGAGAAGAGTCGAGATAAATAGGCCAAGCAGCCCCACGCAAAGGCACGACGACCTGCTGCAAGAACCTCCTCTAGTATCTACCTGGACCTCGGTGACCAGCAGAGGGCGCCCGGAGAGCCTCCTTTTAACCCCGCCCCCAAAGCCAGTGCGCCGCGCCTCCCGTGACGTATTTCCGCGTCATCTGCCGCCGAGGCTAGTCCCCATTGGCTGTCGGCGAAGCGACGGGGAAGCGCTGCAGCCCCCGTAGGGGCGGGGCTTACCCATTTCCCCGCCCTCCCCTCGCCCTCCAGTCCCTCACCGGGACGTCTGCGCGCGGCGTCTCCGAGTGCCGTAGCAGTGGCGGCCGCACTTTCTCCGAGTTGGGGCTGTAGCTGAGCTGTGGGGAGTGCGCAGGGAGGCCGCCCGAGCTCAGGGAGCGCGTGTGCTGAGGCGAGGGTCCCCGGGCCGGCGGGCGAGCGCGCGCAGCTGCTTCTCCGCGTGGGTTGGGCGGAGGGTCCCGGGAGCGCGGCGCTGCTTAGAGCCGCCCGACTCTGGGCTGAGCCGAGGGAGGAAGCGAGAAGCGGCCTCGCGCTCCCTGCTGAGTTTCCCGTCTGCAAGATGCCCAAGAAGAAGCCGACGCCCATCCAGCTGAACCCGGCCCCCGATGGCTCGGCGGTTAACGGGACCAGCTCGGCAGAGTGAGTACCGGGAGTGGCTGGGAGGCCGCCACCGCCAGGCTAGGCTTCGTCACGTACGGCCCGGCTGGCGGGGGGCGAGGAACTCCGGCTGCCGGGCTATCGGTGACTAAGCACTGATTGTGTGCCTGAGTCACATCGATCGTGCACCCTGCAAGTCCCGATCCCCCTCTTTCCCAGCCGTCTCTGTCGCCCCTGGCCACCTGGTCTACCGTCGCCCAAGAAAACGAAACCCAAGGCGTCCATCCTCCCCAACCCCCCCAGCGATTGCCTAAAGGGCATACTCTGGGATTCTGGCCTGTAACAAGACGCAGAGCAAATTCAGGTCGCTTCTTATTAGCCTTTGAGACCTCCTCGGGGTCTGAGTGTGGACTTGGGATGGGTGAGCCCCATTTACTTTTGGTGCCTGACACCTGTGGGGCCTTGTGGCCAGTTGATCGCCTGGCCAGCGGGGGCGTGTGTTCACAGATTTTTTTTTCCCCCCATGGCATTTCCCTGGCTCATTTTGGGGGACTCCCTATCCATGGCCTTTTTCTTGAGAAGTACCTTGCTCGAGGGACAAGTCTCTCCTCATCCGAGCGTTCGTGCCACAGTTCATCCCCCCTCACCGGGGTATTCTCTTGGCTTTGCTTAGTTGACCGCGAGCCGGAAATTGACTTGAGGCATAAGAACGATGACCGGGGCAACAAAACCAAAGGTTGCTCGTTACACACAGAGAAGAGTTTGTTTCATAAGGTGGGTTTCTGAGCCCACCTGTTGGGTTCCTTCTTCATCTTTACCTGACGTCAGGGACTTGAGAGGTATCTGATAAAATCAAAGTAGCTTCGGGCATTCTGCCCTTTGGAGATTATTGCAATCCCCCTCCCCGCTTTCCCTAGATTTTAATAACTCAGGACCTGTTGGCATGGTGACTTTCATTGATACCTGCAGGGCTGGTAGCGGACTTGTGTGAGCTTAGCCAGATCATTAAAACCTTCAAACACATCTCTTCTTTAGGTCCTTGACGTTGCCCTTGACGTTGGATTTGTAACATATGTCTTTGAGTAGCATTGCTAGTGTTTGTTCAGTTTGTATGTCCAGCAGTTTGCCCCTTGAAAAACAGACAGCAAGCCCCCTCCCCCTCCCCTCTTTCAAGGCAAGGTATTCTTCAGCAACTCTTTTCAGGACAGATACTTTTGTGAGAGGGTGGAGTGGGGTGGGCAGGGTCTCTCTATGTGTAACCCAGGCTGGCATGGAGTTAGCACAAGCTTGGTTTTTTTTTTTAATCATATTATTTATTATTATTTTATTATTTACATTACAGTTGTTGCCCCCCCTCAGCCTCCCCTCCCACAATTCGTCATCTCATTTCTCCTGCCCCATGCTTCTGAGAGCATGCTCCCCAACCCCCACCAGACCTCCCCATTCCCTGGTACCTCAAATCGCTCTCAAGGATCAAGCGCATTCTCTCTACTGAGACCTACAGACCTCTGCTACATATGTGCCAGGGGCCTCGACCAGCCTGTGATGCTCCTGGTTGGTGGCTCAGTCTCTGGGAGCTCCCTGGGGTCTGGGTTAGTTGAGACTGCTGGTCTTCCTATGGGGTTGCTCTCCCCTTCAGCTTCTTCAATCCTTCCCCTAACTCAACCATAGGGGTCCCCGACTTCTGTCCAGTGGTTGAGTGTAAATTGTATTATTTTTAATAATGCATGTGTATGTGTCTCTTCGTGGGTCTGTGCACATGAGTGCAGGTGCCCTTGGATGCCAGAGCTATCAGAGGTAGTTGTGAGCCATGAGTACGGGAAACCAACTCCAGTTTCCTGTCCACTGCAAAACCAGTAAGGGCTGTTAACTTTTCAAACTGCTCGGACATCCTTTCCAGCCCTTAGGATAAGTTTTGTTCTCTGTAGATTCTTGTCAAAGGTTAGGGCCTTACCTTCAGATCTTTGGGTTTGAAGTGGAAATACCTGTTGTCATTCTCTTGTTCGTTTTGACATTGTAGCTGCACTCTTGCAAAGGGAAGGTAGGTCTCATGAAAAGAACTGAACAGGGTGCCAGAGGACCGGCTCTGTAAAAGTGCTTGCTGTGTAAACCTGATGCCCTGAGTTCAATCCCCAAATCCTGCAGTGGATGTGGAGACTCAGCTCCTGAAAGTTAGCCTCTGACTTCCACACAAATACTGTGGAATGTGCATGCCCACACTTTTTTTTTAAATTCTTGTTTGTTTGTTTGAGGTAGGGTCTCACTAAGTGGTTGTAGTTGTCCTGGAACTCACTTTATAGACCAGGCTAGCCTCTAACTTGCAGAGGTTCATCTGCCTTTGCCTCCCAAGTGTTGGGATTAAAGGCAAATGCTACCACTGTTTTAGTGTTTTTTGTTTTAAAGAAACAGAATCAGGGATATAAGAGGAAACTACCTCTGAGTTGATGGCAGAATATTTTGGGTGGGATTATGAGATTCTTAACAGTGGCTTGCTTTCGGAGATTGCTGTATCATGCTGGATTTGAAGCCTGGCTCTGTTACTTGTAGTTTTGTGAGCCTAGAAAAGTCTCTTAAGTTCTCTGGGCGTAGGCTTGTTTGTTTTTTTTATCAGAACAAGTAGTTCTAATAATAGAACTAACTTATAGTAGTTGTGATTAAATGACCCTTCCCAACAGTCCACCTCTGGTGCTTTGTGTTGGTTGTTGAGGAGGCTGGTAGGCCTTGACAGATGGATGGGTGTGTTAAGATGCCTCTGGACAAACGACCTTTTAGCTTAGTTTTCTGTGCAATCTGCATCTACCTCCATGACTCATTGCTGGGTGACAATAGGAGACATTTCTGTGTAGGTTGCTGGAGACAAACAGGGACTGTTCCCCTTGTTTCCTAGCACTCATTGGGGTTGGGGAGACAGCGTGCTGTCCACCTCTTCACATCTCACCCTGGGGCATGATAGGAGAGGTCAAGCCTCTCCTATCTTGGGCTGTCAGAAGAAAGAACCCTTGTGCTTCTGATCTTTGTCCTTACACCATGACTGATTTCAAACGAGAGATACTGTGAGGTAAGGAAGAGGAAGAAGAAAATACCCAGCAATGAGTGAAGAATTCTTGGTGTCAAACTGTCAAGGTTGCTTCCCCTGGTACTTTGAGTGCTTGCTGTTAACATAGCACTTACTCACTCAAGGAAGAAGTTAGTAATATGGGCCCCACAGTTTATGTAAGTTTTAGGGGTCCCTGGGGGGAACTGTAGAAGTATCTTTCTTACTTAAAATATGGAGCATATTGCTAGACTCCTAAGTATTATAATGAAATAAATTTGAAATAAGGTTGCATCACTGTTGTTTTTTGTTTTTCTGGTTCCAGAGAAGTTAGAATAAAGTCCCAGCTCATCATGCTGGGCTGAGGAGCTCTGAGTCAGCTGGCTGCCTGTGCCCCTCTCCCTGCCTGTGCCCTGACCCCTCCCTTCTCTAACCACATTTCCTGCGACTTCTCTCTCCTGCCCTCTTTCGCTTCCTCCAGAGATGGGTTGCACTCCTCCCTGCCCTTTGCACATGCTGTTCCCTTTGTAGTTATTCTCTCTCCTTTTTCCTTTCCTCAGTAGGGAAGAAGCAGTTATGAACTTTATCCTCACAGACCACCAGGAGTATGTCCCTTCCTTGTGGCTCCTCATATTTTAAGGAGATGTACTTACCATTTTGAGTTTTGTATTTTGTTAGTTTGTTTTTGTTTTGCTTTAGTACTAGGATTGATTGAAGTAAGGGCCCTGCATATACATTTAGATCCAGTTCCAATCTTATAATTTTTTTTTTTAACCTAGGAATTGAAAAGTCCTTTACACTTGTCTTAGGGATTCCATTGCTATGAAGAGACGCCATGATCAAGGCAACTCTTATAAAGGCAAACATTTAATTGGGGCTGGCTTACAGTTTTAGTCCATTATCATCATAGTACAGGAAACATGGCAGCATGCAGGCAGACATGGTGCTGGAGAAGGAGCTGAGGGTTCTGCATCTTGACCTGAAGGCAACCAGGAGAGACTGGCATTCTCAGGCAGCTTAAGAGGAAGTTCTCTTCTGCAATGGGCAGAGCCTGAGCACGGAGACCTCCAAAACCCACCCCACAGTGACACACTTCCTCCATCAAGGCCACACCCCCTAACAGTACCACTCCTTATGGGCTAGCATATTCAAACCACTACAACACCATAAACATTAAACACTGGGCTTCTTTTCCTGACTGAAGACTCTAAGAAGAAACTGGACTAGTGCCTGGGATATCAAAGGTACACAGTTGTTGAGTGAGCCAGAGTCAGTAAGATTTCTAGTATAAGTAGGTATGGTTGAGCCTTTAATCCCAGAGGCCGAGGCAGAGGCAGGTGGATTTCTGTGATTGGAGGCCAACCTAGTCTACAGAATAAGTTCTAGGACAGCCAGGGCTGTTACACAAAATAAACCTATCTCAAAAATCCCAAAATAAGATAAAACAAAAAAAAAAAGCAAAACAGCGTATTTCTAATATATTTATACAATGTGTTTAATAAATTTAATTAACCTTTTTTAGACAAGGTCTCAATGTATATTCTTGGCTGTTATGAAACTAACAATATAGATCAGGCTAAGGCTAGCCCTAAACTCAGAGAGATCTGCCTGCTTCTCTCCAGGGTTGGGATTAAAAGTTTGTGCCACCCTATCCAACCTTTATTTTTTATATATATTTCTATTACATTTTAATTTATTACACTTTTTTACATTTAAATGGGAATTTGACCGGGTGGTGGTGGCGCATGCCTTTAATCCCAGCACTTGGGAGGCAGAGGCAGGCGGATTTCTGAGTTCGAGGCCAGCCTGGTCTACAGAGTTAGTTCCAGGACAGCCAGAACTACACAGAGAAACCCTGTCTCAAAAAACCAAAAAAAAAAAAAAAAAAAAAACTATAAATGGGAATTTGAGGAAAAATAAGAAGTGTGGGAATACTTCATAGACCACTTTACACAATAGAAACAAGTTCTGTGATACGGCAGTTATGAGTAGACAAACCTTATTAAAAAAAAAAAAAAAAAAGCCAAAAGGCACAATACATACATCTATGTCACCATGGTTAGTGACTGCACCCGGCTTTACAACCGCAGGAATCAGAAGTACTGTGATGGGCAATCTCAGACCATTCAGAATGTGCCAGGTCATTGTATTGCATGCAGTTACCGAAGAGGCTGAGATAGCGAGAAACCTGTGTTTTCACAAGGCAACTGTGGATGTTGAGTGTGGAAGAAGAGTCAGCTTTTCAAAAGTATGGAAAACCAACGAGAACTATTTTAAAGTATTTACAAAATGTGGGCATCTATTGTAAAAAAAAAAAAAAAAGGTAAGGATGTTTATTGCAGCAGGTTTTTGGAGAAAAATCGTGGCTGGTGTTTTAAAATAGTGAAAGAAACAGATGAAAAAAAAAAAAAACAAAACTTGAAAATAGATTTGAAAGAAAATTACCCTTAAAACCTTTTTAATGGGATCACGGCTAGCTGCACAGATGTGGTCCATGACTCGGTGCTTTTGACCCCTTGTAGGTTTAAAGTCCTGTCTCATCACCATCATCTTGGAGGGAATAGCTTTCCTTAGAAATAGTCACATTTATTTCTGCATCAGGCTACTCTGAAATTTGTCTGTGATTGTATATACATTTTTATATCTAACATTTTGTGTGTGCTCGAGCGTGCGTGTGTGTGTGTGTGTGTGTGTGTGTGTGTGTGTGCGCCACAGCACACACAGTGGGGGTCAAGGGGCAGTTTTTGTGAGTTTCCTTTTTTACCCTGTGGGTTCCAGGTTGTCATGCTTGGTGCTAAGTGCCCTTACCTGATAATCCTCTTTTTTTTTGGCTCTCTGTATTTTCTTTTTAAAGATTTATTTGTATGAGTACACTCTCACTGACTGTCACTGTCTTCAAATACACCAGAAGAGGACATCAGATCCCATTGCAAATGGTTGTGAGCCACCATGTGGTTGCTGGGAATTGAACTCGACCTCTGAAAGAGCAGTCAGTGCTCTTAACCATCTTAACTGAGCCATCTCTCCAGCCCCCTCTGTATTTTCATTAAAACAATACTGTTAGGGCTGGAGAGAAGGCTCAGCAGTTAAGAGCATTCACTGGCTGCTCTTCCAGAGGTCCTGAGTTCAATTCCCAGCAACCACATGGTGGCTCACAACCATCTATAATGGGATCTGATGCCCTCTTCTGGTGTGTCTGAAGACAGCTACAGTATATTCATATACACTAAATAAATAAATAAATCTTAAAAAAACAAAACAAAACAATACTGTTAATCTTTTTGAGAAGCCTTGAGGAGAAACCTTGTGTTCTGAGTAGAAATTGAAGCGCTGACAGTCAGGTATCTCCCAGGACTTAACTTTTTATTGGATGATAGGCGAGTCCCTCGTATTTTTATAAAGTGGGATGTTAATGGTTTACCCTGCGTGGCCTGCCCTGGTCAGGTCTTCAGTTTTTTTCCACTGTCTCCCTCCCTCTGAGCTTCAGAGTCCTCTGTGCTATAGGTTAGGCACACCTTCATCTTAGAGTGACTGCTACTTGAACTTTCCCCTCCATTCTCTAACCCTTTAGTTTGCTCTTTTGTTTTTCTTTGTATTGCTGGCCACTAATATTGCATAGCACATGTCTGTCTGTCCACTGTCCTCACTAAAATACAGACTTTATCATGGTTGGGCCTTTGCTTTGTCCTTACATAGCTTGTAGAACAGCATCTGGCACACAGTAGGTACTCAGTAATCATCTGCTGATTAGGTGGTTGGACAGTTTCAATCTTAATTATTAAATAGCTCGGCATGGTGGCACATGCTTTTAATCCAGTGCTTTGGAGGTAGAGATAGGCAGATCACTATGAATTTGAGGCCAGCTTGGTCTGAATAGCAAGTTCCAGGCCTGCTTGGGATGGATAGTGAGACCCTGCCTCAAAAGTAAAGGGCTAGAGAGATAGCTCAGTAGTTGAGAGTATATGACTGCCTTTCCAGAGGACCCACATGGTGACTCACAGCTGTCTATAACTTCAGTCCCAAGAGATCAACATCTTCTGGCCTCCATGGGCGCTGCATGTATGTGATGCACAGACATACATTTAGGCAAAATACTATACACATACAAAGAATAAATGTTCAAAAAATATTAAAAACAAAACAACAAAAAGAACTTAGTAATTGAATTAGGATTGTATCCTGTGGTTTTAGCAGTCCAGGAAGACTTGTAAGGAGCATACATACATCTGTTAGTGTGGAGGCCCTTCAAGAAGGGGATATGAGTGGAAAGACACTGTTTTGCTAGAAATTGAATCCAGGTCCTTGACCATCCTAAGCAAGAGCTCTACCACTGAACTCTATTCTCAGCCTTTGAGGAAAATTCTTGCTGTGTAGGCTGGTCTGGAACTCTCCTGTCTCTGAGTCTTGTGGTTATAGATGGGTTACTACCATGTCTGCTTTGTGTGCTTGTACCATGATTACTTGGAGGTTTTGAATTGGTTTTGCATTGAGTTTTGAACTTAGATGCTTCCCTTGATTCATTAAAGCAATAACTAATGCTCTTGTCCTTGAGAACAGCTCAGGTGAAAAGTAAGGCCTTCTGAGGTGTGTGTCCTTGAGAAGAGTGATTCTGTTGTTTTAGCAGACACAGAAGTGGTAAAGAGACTCTTACATTACAGCCTGGGGTGGGATGTGGTTCACTTGGTGAATGCTCGCCTGGCGCTCAGGATCCCTTGGGCAAACCCAAGCACTGAGCAGACTGGACAGAGAACTTGCAAGTAAAGGCTTAGGAGAGTCAGTAGCTACAGGTCATCTGCAGCTTTGCAGTTTGAGGCCAGCCTGGGCTACAGGAGACCCTGTGTCATGGGACACAACATCCTTTAAAAGAAAGAGAATACTAACACAGAATAGCTGATAGCCCTTGCTTACTATATATTCTGTCTGATCTTCCTGTTTCCCCAGTTTCCTATCTGTGCTATACTGAAGTTGTACCTTTACTGCCATCACTTTACTCTTAGCACACTGCTCCTTAATCTCTCTGGTCGGGCTCACATATCTTTAACATCCTCCTTCACTTTTCTGCAGCGTTGATTGGTAGTCTTTTCTTAGTTTGGTGCTGAGGTTCAAACCTAGGGTCTTACTAGTCAGCTCCACCTCTAAGCTGTACCCCCCGCCCAATGACACACAAGTGCACTCACTTTTCTCTCCAGTTCTAGAGATCAAGTCCAGAGCCCTACACATGCTACATATCTGCTGTACCATCAACCTATATCTCTAGCCTACCTGTGTGATTTGATTTTGTTTTAAAATTGCTGTCATATTTACCTGCTGTAAGGGCCAGGACAGACTCCTCTATTGATGTTTCCCTAGCATCTTGTCCAGTACCTGTGCTAAATAAAGGAATGCTGCCCCTCTTTAAGGTTCATCTGTGGTTGTAGTCTCTCTCTCAACAAAGTTTTGCTGTCCTCTGACTTCGGTGCTCAGTTGCCCTAACTTCCCAAGGGATTCAAGGGAAGCATCCAAGTTCACAGGTGTGGTCCGTAATGTCTGCCTCTAGTCCTCTCCCACTTTTTCTTGTTTGCAAAAATTCCCAATAAGATTACAATACCCAGAGAACAAAAGTTATTCTCAGGCTTATGCCAGTGTTAATTGTCAACTCCTTTTGATTTTTCTTATTTTTAACCCCCTTTATGCTTTTGGTGTGTATTGTATAATAATGTCATATTATGTGCAATCTTTTTGTGGGCCAGACCCGGGGGTTCTCATGCTAGGCAAGCTTTCCATTGATGAGCTGCATCCCTAGTTTTTATTTTTTACTTTTAAAATTTTTATTTATTAATATATTCAATTTAATTAATTTATTTGTTTTTGTTTGAGGCAGAGTTTTTCTTTTTCTTTTTTTTTGGTTTTTTCGAGACAGGGTTTCTCTGTATAGCCCTGGCTGTCCTGGAACTCACTCTGTAGACCAGACTGGCCTCGAACTCAGAGATCCACCGAGGCAGAGTTTTTCTGTGTATCCCTGGCTGTTCTGGAACTCACTCTGTAGATCAGGATGCTTCAGACTCAGAGATCCCCTGCCTCTGCCTCTCAACTGCTGGAATTAAAGGTATTTACCACCATGCCCAGCTTATTTGTACATTTTATGTGTATTGGTGTTTTTGTCTGCATATATGTCTGTGCACTACAAGTATGCCTGGTGTCCTCTGAGGCCAGAAGAAGGCATCTCCTGTGAGAGGAGTTACAAATGGTTGTGAGCCATTGTGTGGGTGCTGGGAACTGAACCTCTGTCCTTTGGAAGAGCAGACAGTGTTATTAACTACAGAGCTCCTCTCCTTTTTTTTTTTCTTCTCCAGACAGAGTTTCTCTGTGTAGCCTGGGCTGTCCTGGAACTCACTCTGTTGATCAGATTGGCCTCGAACTCTGAAATCCACCTCTGCCTTCCAAGTGCTGGGATTAAAGGCGTGCGCCACCACTGCCTGGGTCTCCTGCTCTTTTTTAATGTTTATATTTTGAGATAGGGTCTCATTAAGTGACTCAGGCTGACCTTGAATTCACTGTAGGACTGAAGCCCTTAAAATTCATGAGTCTCCTGCCTCAGTCTCCTGAATAACTGGGGAGACAGGTCTGTACTACCAGACTTAATTTCAATGTCATTGTTCTTAATGGATTGCACATTTTTTACATATTACTAACATCATACAATTTTTTATTTACATCCTTTTCTCCTTCACCTGATAGGGAAACACCTGTGCGGGCTTCTGGGTTGACAGTACTGATGAGTCTGTTATCAGTAGAATTAACAAGACCAAACCTGACTTGGTGTGCTGCATGCTTGATTCCCAGCTACTCAGAAGTGTGAGGTAGGAGAATGGCTTAAGCTCAGAGCAGACTAGTCTGGTTATTTCATGACATCCTATCAAAGGAAAAAGAACAGCCACATCCACAAGTACGGACTGGAATCATCACAGAACACACCAAGACCAAATTTTCTGCACAAAGGAGAAAATTTGCTCCAGAGGGACAAAGGATAGGAATAAGAGACAAAGACAGAAGATAGAGGACTCAGGAAAAGGGGAGGGGAGCGGGGGAAGGGATATTTGCCTGGGAGGGACAAAGGACTGCCAGCCACTGGATGGAGAGAAAACAGATGTGGTCTGTAGGCAAATGACAGTTAATAAAGAGGGAAACTGTGTTTAATTTTATTTGGGCATGTTAATTAGGGTAGCCAGAAAGGGATTCTTTTTTTTTTTTTTTTTTTTTGGTTTTTCGAGACAGGGTTTCTCTATGTAGCCCGGGCTGTCCTGGAACTCACTCTGTAGACCAGGCTGGCCTCGAACTCAGAAATCCGCCTGTCTCTGCCTCCCAAGTGCTGGGATTAAAGGCGTGCGCCACCACCGCCCGGCTCAGAAAGGGATTCTTGATTGCTAGACTTCAATACTTTGATAGCTGGACCTTGGTAGTTAGCTTTAGGAGGAGGAGAAAAGAGGAGGAGGAGGAGGAGGAGGAGGGAGGAGGAGGAGGAGGCGGGGGCGGCGGCGGCGGCAGTGGCGGCAGTGGCCGCCGCCAAATGAGGGACTAAACCGTAGTGGCTACCTTTAGGAATGTAACCAAACAGTTTAGCACGGCAGAGGGATGGGGAAGGACAGAGCCTGCCTGAGGCATGCTTGCCACAGTCCAGTCTACTAGGCTCTTTCAAACTCTTTGACACTTCTCCTTGGTGTGAATGGTTGATTCCACCAGCTTCATGAAGTCTGGGTCAAGTAACGATGAATGTTACAGACATTTGAGAAATTGAACCCAGAAAACCTACAGATGGGAAGACAATGAAATAGGCCCAAGAAGAAATCTCAGAGTCTCCGTTTTGTTAATGTTGATTCTTCCCAAAAATTGCCAGTTTTGAAAACCATGCAGGTTCTTGTTGCCACCTAATACTAACATTTTCCCCCGGCATTTGTTTTTAAGTTTTTCTTTTCTTTTTTTTTTACTTTTTTTTTTTTTTTTGTTTTGTTCGGTTTTCGAGACAGGGTTTCCCTGTGTAGCCCTGGCTGTCCTGGAACTCACTCTGTAGACCAGGCTGGCTTCGGACTCAGAAATCCGCCTGCCTCTGCCTCCCGAGTGCTGGGATTAAAGGTGTGCGCCACCACCACCTGGCTAAGTTTTTCTTTTCTTTTAGCAGTTAATATAACTACATCATTTTCTCCATCCCTTCAAACCCTTCCATATACCCTTCCGTGCTCTATTTCAAATCCATGGCCTCCTTTTTCATTAATTGTTGTTACATATCTGTATGTGTATAGACATATATTCCTAAATATAACTACTTGGTTTGTATAATGTTGCTCATGTACGTTTTCAGTTTGGTATCGGATAACTAATTGGTGTGCTCTTCCCTGGAGAGAACTTTGTCGCACTCTCAGCATCCTTAGTTGCCTGTGGTTGTGTAGGGTTGTGTGGTTGTGTAGGGTTGTGTGGTTGTGTAGGGTTGAGGCCTCATGGGCTTCATGGTATCTACTTTGGCATATGTTTCTGCCCCCCTTCCCCAGTGTTCCCTGAACTTTAGATGTTGGAGTGTTTTGTAGATGCATCGTTTTCAGTTTGGTATCGGATAACTAATTGGTGTGCTCTTCCCTGGAGAGAACTTTGTCGCACTCTCAGCATCCTTAGTGCCTGTGGTTGTGTAGGTTTGTGGTTGTGTAGGGTTGTGTGGTTGTGTAGGGTTGAGGCTCATGGGCTTCATGGTATCTACTTTGGCATATGTTTCTGCCCCCCTTCCCCAGTGTTCCCTGAACTTTAGTGTTGAGTGTTTTGTAGATGCATCCATTGGGACTGGGGTCCATACTGCATTTTGATTGGTCTGGGTTTCTGTAATGTTCTTTGTTAGAAAGAGAAGCTTCATTATGAGGACTGAGTGTAAACTTTTCTGTGTTCTAAAGACAATGTTGAGGTTGTTGTAGCGATTACGCTCGTGTAGTGAAGTGATTGTGGGCCTTTAGGATCCGTACTTCACTGGATAGTTTGCTAGATTTTTAATACCAGGCATTGTGTTCCTCCGGTTGAGCTGTATTCACTCATTCATTCATTCATTCATTCATGACCTCTTGTTCTAGGCCCTGGTTTTGTTGTCCCAGATCTCAGAAGGCTGTGTGGAGGTTGATTATACCTGCTTGCTGAGTTAATTCAAGCCTGGATAAATGGAGTTCTGTTTTAAAAGAGCAGGTGTTCTGGGACCTGGTAAAGGACCAAGTTTGAAAATGCTGATCCTGCCTCAGATTTCTCCTGTCTTTGTCAGGGACATCCTGCTTTGATGTCAGAGAGGAGTCAGATTAAGTAGGGGGTGGGGAGCAGAACAGAGTGGACAAGGGTTGTGACCTCTTCTCTCTGAGTAGTTAGTTGACTTTTCAGGACAATCTTGATGTATAAACAGTTTAAAGAACCTGCACTTATTGAATTCTCTACTTGCACATATTATATGCATTTTTATTTTAATAATTTATTTTGTGTGTGTGTGTGTGTTGTGGTGGTGTAAGAGAGAGAGAGAGAAGAGAGAGAGAGAGAGGGAGGAGAGAGAAGGGAAGGGAAGGGAAGGGAAGGGAAGGGAAGGGAAGGGAAGGGAAGGGAAGGGAAAGAGGGGTTTGGCATCAAGTGCCTGTGTCTGCTGAGCTATCTTCCTGGCCCAAGCCAGCATTTTTTAAGATCTTTTGCTTTGAGACAGGGTTGAACCATGTAGGTAAGGCTGACCTCGAACTTGGGATCCTTTATGTCTGACTCCCAAGGGCTGGGTTATAGGTGTGCACCCATGCCTGGTGTAGCTAGCTGAGATTAATTGATGATTGCTCCCACTTTTACACATGGACACACTCATTACACTTGCCACTTGGCTGAAGAGTAGATGTGATAAAGTTTGGCTTTCTATGCAGGTGTGACTTCCTTGTTCATTTAGGTGATTTCCAGGTTGGTTTTTTTTGTAGTGTTTTTTTTGAGAAAGGGTCTCAATCTGTAGACCTGAGTGCCTGGAACTCATTCTGTAGTCTGGGCTGACCTCTAACTCACAGAGGTCGGCCTACCTCTGCCTCCCTAGTGCTGGGATTAAAGGTGTATGCCATTGCCTAAGTCAGGGTTACTATTGCTGTGATGAAACACCATGACCAAAAGCAACTTGTAGAGGAAAGGATTTATTTAGCTTCCACTTCCTTAGTCTAATCACTTAAGGAAGTCAGGACAGGAACTCAGGAGGTAGAGGAACCTGGAGGCAGGAGCTGATGCAGAGGCAGTGGCGGAGTGCCGCTTACTGGTCGCTCTCCATGGCTCGTTCAGCCTGCTTTCTCACAGAGCCCAGGACTCCAGCCCAAGGATGGACTCATCTACAATGGGTTAAGTCCTCCCTCATTAATTAAGAAAATGCCCGGGGCAGGTGCGTGGCTTTAATCCCAGCACTCCGGAGGCAGAGAGGTTGGTGTGTGTGTGTGGTGTGGTGTGTGGGTGTGGTTGTGTTGTGGCGAGGAGGAAGAGACAGAACAGGCAGACAGCCAGTGAGAGGCAGAGGTGGGTGGATTTCTGAGTTCTTGGATCTCTGATTTCAAGGCCAGACTAGTCTACAAATGAGTTCCAGGATAGCCAGGGCTAAATAGAAAAACCCTGTCTCAAAAAACAAAACAAAAAACCACAAACAAACAAACAAACAAACAAAAAAAACGAGAGAGAGAGAGAGAGAGAGAGAGAGAGAGAGAGAGAGAGAGAGAGAGAAGAAAGACAGACAAATACACACAAAAGAAATTGACCTATGGAGGCATTTTTTAATTAAGGTTCTGCTCTTTAATGATACTTCTGTAAATGTTTTCAAACCAATATATTTTATTTTTCTTTTTATAAATTTGCCAAATCACAGGCAATAAATCCTGCTATAAAAATAGGTTGAACTTGCCGGGTGGTGGTGGCACATGCCTTTAATCCCAGCACTTGGGAGGCAGAGGCAGGCAGATTTCTGAGTTCGAGGCCAGCCTGGTCTACAGAGTGAGATCCAGGACAGCCAGGGCTACACAGAGAAACCCTGTCTTGAAAAAACAAACAAGAAAAAAAAGATTGAACAAATTTATAATGTATATTTCAACTGTTTCCTTGAGGCTTGGGAAATGTTTTTAGGTAGTTTTTTTTTTTTTTTAAATACAGTTTCTTAGTCGTTCAGAGGCAGTGTAAGGGTTCTTTTAAATAGCTTTTCCTTTAGTTATTCACCATAGTCTTGAAATGGGATTATATTCTGCTTTCAGAATTATTTTCATGCTTTTTAAAAACATGTTAGTGTTTGCTTGTATGTTCTGTGCTGGGAGCTGTCTGTAGGTTACTCAGATGGGTAACAGTTTCTTCCTCTAAGGGTCTTCAGATATGATATGGAAAGGAAGGAGGAGGTGATTGCAGTGAGGGAAAATGGCTGCAGAGTAAGAAAAATATCCCTAAAGAAGAGGTCCTGTAGCATTCCTCCTGGGGAGAGAGGCCCAGCCTCCATCCGGGCAGTGAGCTGCTGTCCCAGAGGTGATGACATTTGAACTGGGTCTTGAAGGATAGCTAGTATTTCCATGGGAATGGGGGAGGGTCGTGACAGGAAGCGCTGGATAGCAGTTCACACCAGAGGAAGCTGGAGATTTGTCTGGAGGGAATAGGCGATCAGCTCTGAGACAGTCATCTCAGCAGTCACAGGAGAGGAAGCTGGAGAGGTAAACTTGGGTTCTGCTGTTTACCAGCTAAACAGTTAGACAGGTCACATGTGAAAGCCCCCCCCCCCCCCCTCATTTCTTCTAAAATGTGCTTGATTTTTAAATTTTTCGTCTTTTTTTTTTTTTTTCCGAGATAGAGATCTTGCTTTTGCAACCCAGACTGGCCACCCAGGGTAGATCACCGTACCTGGCTTGCCAAGCACTTGGGTGCCAGGCATGTGCCACACAGTGCCTGCCTTGTGCTTTGATTGTAAAGTTCTACAAGTGATGTGATTATTACACTGTCCCCAGTATGTCTATTGTTGTACTAAGAAATAATATTTTCATTTTTAACCTTCACAAATATGCCATGCATACAGGATAGCCTGCTTTTCATTAACATTAGAGATTTGCTGCCTCTCCAAACTTGCTGGAGTGTGTGGCTTCCTTTTTGTTCTCTCTTGTCTCATGTGGGATTAATTAGCTTATTGGTGAGAGGTATCAGCTGAAGGTAATTTTTCTCCTAGTATTTTACTAGTCCTTATAAAATATTATTTATTCATCTGTTTACTTTCAGACTTTTACTTGGTTTTGATGGCATTTTGATTTATTTTTTATTTTTCTTTTTAAAAATATCAACTTAAGTAATTTAGATAGTCTTTTTTTTTTTTTTTTAAATCGATAGGTTAAAGGAAACTTGACATTTTCACAGGGTACCTTACTAGGTGTTTTTATGTTCTGGCTTTTTCTTTTCTGTTTGTTTGTTTTTCTGTTTTTTTTCGAGCAGGTTTCTCTGTGAGCCGGGTGTCCTGGATCTCACTCTGTAGCCAGCTGGCTGGAACTCAGAAATGGCCTCTGCCTCCTAATGCTGGATTAAATGTGTGCCACCCCACGGCGAATGTTTGGCTTTTCTTTCTGATCTGATTAATTTCTTTTAGGTAAGATCTATGTCCTGACTACTATTGATATATTATAATTGGCACTTTAAAATTGTGTTTTTTTTAAAAAACATCAGTTATAGTTTGAGTTGAATGAAGTGTTCATAGTTTATGCCTTGTTAAGTTTATTATCTTAGATTGTCTGTGTGTGCATTTCTGGGTTTACTGGTGTCGTCTACAAGATGCAGCCTTCCCTTCAGTAGTCTTGGTTGCTCTCAGGAGCAGTTCTTGTGTCTCAGGAATACTTGAGGATCACGAGAGAGGCTTCCAGAGGATCTTCTGAGGAGATACTCGTTCTTTCAGCTCTCCAGCTTTGTAGGAGAAACTGTCAGAGGAGATGGGGCCTCGCAGCTCCTCAGACTCTGGCCTGGTACTTTCACCAGAGAGGGGAGGAACTTGGTACGCTCGTACTAGTGGTGCCGGAGAGAGTTGGTCTTTATCTTATCTGTGGATGTAGTGCATGATTTCAGACACACTTAATGGCTTGAAAAGTTGCCAAGCTTTCCCCGTTGTGGTATTTGGTAACTTTTATCTAATACTCTTTTAAAAGTATTTTAAAATCTGAATCTTTCAAAAAAGTTCCTCTTCTATATTCTATTCTTTCAGGTAGCTGAAGGAATATAAAAATAAGAAAAGAGAGCCAGCCATGGTAGTGCATGTCTTATTTAATCTCTATACTCAGTTCTTTCTGAGTTCAAAGCCAGCCTGTCTTCCTAACAAGTTCCAGACCAGCCAGAGCCTGGAATTGTGGGAACCTGTCTTTAAATCTAAATTAAAAAAAAAAAAAAAAAAGAGGAAGAAGGAAATTAAAAAAAAAAAAATGGACAGGGAATTAGTCCTTCAGTAGCTGAAGAGCCCGAGATGGCAGTGGTAGGAGTGGAGGTGTGGTACCTTACAGTACCTTAAGCCACACTTAAATGCATTCCTTTTTCAGAAAGAATATAACAGAGTGTATAATTGACCTGGGCTTCAGACTCAGGGGAGTTGAAAGGATGAGCCCGGCTAACTAGCCTTTATCTCTTGTCCTCATTCTTCTGTGTGGGTCCAGGGTGTGTGCATTTCCTTTTTACTGAGTTATGGTTGGCATATCCACATTCATTTAAAAATGAGATCACAAGAGATACTAGGTTTGATACCAGGACCACAAAAATAAGAAATAAAACAAAATAAAATGAAAGACCTTCACTGCAGTGAGTCCAGATTTTAAAATTATTTGTCTTCTTTGCCTTTGTACTTCCCTCTGGTAAACAGTCCCTCAGAGAATGCCCTTGTCAGACTTCAGAGAGTTAACAGAAATGCCAAGCTGACCGTGAATGTTCACACAGAAGTCCTACCATAGTGCCAACCCACCGTTCATCCCTGCTTTCCCTTTGAGCTTTGTGGTGTGCTAGGAAGACAGGAAGAGATGAGCTACCTGACATCCCAGTAATTGCTAGTATTGCAAAAATGTGTGTGCTTATATATATCACTCATTTGTCAACTAATAAACCCTGGTCACTGAGGGCTGGCAAAATGCTTTAGCAAATCAGGCCACCTGCCCGACTTGACCCTGGGACCACATGGTGGGAGGGGAGGAATGGCGCTTTGCTCAGTGGTGCGTGTGTACCACAGACACACAAATGTAACAAAAATAAAACTAAACACTTAGTCATTGAAGGCAAGGAAAGCTTCTTTCCACAAGGATGAGAGCCGAGCCTCCGTTTCAGAAGAGACTCTCCAGGCTAAGCTTCTTACCACATTGTCGTACTATAGACACTTTGGCAGCTTATTATTTTTTTTTTGTTTGTTTGGAGGTTTTATTGTTGATGATGATGATGGTGTTTTTTATTTTTTGTTTTCAAGACAGGGTTTCTCTGTGCAGCCCTGGCTGTCCTGGAACTTGCTCTGTAGACCAGGCTAGTCTAGAACTTGAAGAGCCACGCTGTCTCTGCCTCCTGAGTACTGGGATTAAAGGTGTGCACCACCACTGCCCGGCTATTCTTATACTAGAACATTCCTTCTACAACAGTCTCTTTGGCCTTGTTTAATTTTGGTAACTAAATAACTCTTAGGTTAACCATAAATGGAATTTGTTGCATTCCTATTTCTGAGTGTGGTAATTAAAAAAAAAAAAAAATCCTAAGCCATTTACATATTAAAAGGCCATACCATCCTTAGCAGGGGAAGATAAGGAGGAAGAGTTAGGAAAGTACCAGAAACAAGTGACAGGTGTTTTGGTTAGTTATGTTTCCGCCTGAGATCCAGTCACCGGAGGAGAGTAAATTGCTGGTGATCATGTGAGGAGACAGAGAGAATAGAGGCCTCGAACTCAGAAATCCGCCTGCCTCTGCCTCCCAAGTGTTGGGATTAAAGGCGTGCGCCACCACTGCCGAGGGACTAAAGCCTACAAGGTAATAAAAATGGATATATGCAGGAAGACTAGTAGAATGGAGCCCCAAGACTTAAAGAGGAACTGGAGAAACAGCTGGTATTCACTGAGGGCCTTCTGGTCTCTGTAGTCACGGATATTCTACAAGAACGGTTACCAGAGTCCATTGTACCAATAGGGGAGATGTAAAGCTCAGGGAAGCTGAGTAATTTCATAAGATTGTATCACTGGTAAATTGTGGATCTAGGTTTAGAGCCTGGGTTGGCCCTAGTCTAACACCACTCCCCACCCCACTGTGTAAAATGCAGGAGGACTTTGTAGTGTTGTACTTTCCAAAAAGACATTACCCACATATAGCTATTTATATCTAAATTAACTAAAATTCAGTACAGTTTAAATACCAGTTTCTCAGCCACACTAGTTACCTTTAAAAGCCTTACCGGCCACTGTGGCAACTGTATTGGGCAGCATGCATGTGGACTATTTCTGTCATTGCATAATGTCTGTGAGTACTGGTCTAGAAGTCAGTCATCTTGTCCTTTAGTTAATTCTTGCCCTTTTGCTTTGCAAAGGACAAAATGAAGGATGAAAAAGGAGGCAACTCATTCAACCAACACAGTTAATCCAGGCCAGCAGCCTGACTGCACAGTGGAGTCTCCCATGCCTTCTGTCTTCCCTTAAAACACAAATCACAGAGTGGAGATGTTTAGGAGTGACTTTTCTGTGCCTCCAGCTTTACTCAGTCTGTATGTTGCTAGATTCTTTTTTCTGAAGCATTTCTCTCAAGTTCAAAGGGCATATCCGAGTTGGCTTCCCCCAAGGAAATGAAAGATGTTTGTTGGAAAGGAATTCCACACTTAATATGTGAAGTGGCACTTGGATCCTTTTGCTTCCTTCTTTGCTTTCCTTCCAGGCACTTTGTAATTGAACTTGCAGCTGCTAACCATCTGTCTTCCAAACATGACCAACTTTGAAACAGTTCAAATGACAGAGGTTTGTGTGCCACAAATGCTAACAGCTGCCTGTTATTTGCTGTCGACATACATGGCATTTGTGTAGGTCAGATAGATTTAGATTATGACCAAAATGACAATGGATCTTGTTTTTTTTTTTCTTCTTTGAATCCTCTGGCCTCAGCCTTCGTAGTGCTGGGATTTATTATAGGCATACATCATTACATCTAGCTCCAGAATTGCAGTGGACTTCTAATTTGTTTGTTAAAAATTAAGATACTGAATGTTCATTGAACTAATATTAGTTACATACCTTGTGTACCAGGTACTGGTTTGCAAGATAGACTAAAAAGACTTTATTTCTTTATTGAGGCAGGGACTCACTATGAAGCTTTGATTGGTATGTCTCCTCCTCCTGAGTGCTGGGACTAATGGCATGTGTCAACATGTCTGATCCCTAAATGGAATTTAGATGAAAACTGAAAAATGGAGCTAGGTGTGGTGGTGAAGCTTTTAATTTCAGCACTTGGGAGCAGAGGCAGGTGGATCTCTGTAATTTCAAGGCCAGATGGTCCAAGTATCATCACTATCGGCTAGCCAAGGCTACATAGTGAAACACTGTCTCACTCACTAAAAAAAAAAAAAAAAAATCTGAAAATTGCATTTAAATTCTATCTGAATTATGTTAATAGTATTTGCTATCTATGCATCTGCTTATTTAGTCTTTGAATTCAGTAAAAGCTTCTTTTAGATCATAGCTCTGAAGTAAATTGAAGAATCATGTATAAATGTCCCTCAAGTCAAGCTATTAAAGACATTTAGATTATACTCTCTAGTGTCTAAATGGCAGCCTGCAGTGTGTGGCTTGCATTTGGGGGATGGGCGTGTGGGAGTAGAAAGGAGGCATTGTACTGAGATAATATTTTTAGGACGCCAGTGTAATTAGCAGACTCGGGGTTTAGAAAATTGCCCTTTGGAAGCTGAGAAATTAAAGTTTTGAGTTTCTTCTTAAATGTTAAAGCCCCATGCCTGAATATGTTCAGAGCGATTAAAGTGGAGACACTGGAATAATGCGAAGTGTCCAGAAAAGTATCTTCCTGGAGTGCAAAGGCAGGAAGAGAGAGGACTTTAGTGATAATGGGGACAGCCGGAAGGGATCTCTGCAAGCGTTGACCTCTGACGATGTGGTTAGGGAGCAGAGCATCCAGGGGACCACTGTTTTGGGAAGTCTGGTCTGTCTAATTTCTAGAGAGTTGAGATGGGCTGAGAATTTTGGTCAGCAGGTTCAACTACAAAACTACAAGATGGTCTCAGGAGAATGCCTTGCTTTACTCGGTGGTGCTCCTTGGGTGCACGCTGTTAGTGCAAAGTCCAGCATCCTAAAGGAAATTAAGAACAAACTGTCTCTTCTGTGGTTCATCTGAATCCACATACTCATCATTTTTTCTTTTTTTTTTTTTTGGTTTTTTGACACAGGGTTTCTCTGTTAGCCCGGCTGTCCTGGAACTTACTCTGTAGACCAGGCTGGCCTGGAACTCAGAAATCCCTCTGCCTCTGCCTCCCAGTGCTGGGATTAAAGGCGTGCGCCACCACTGCCCGGCCAATCATTTTTTCATAGGGGTCTAAAAGTCTTTAGTTTAGGCCTTAGGGCTTTGGAATGGAGGTGCTGTGTGTGAAGTGTGTGCTTTGAGCTCCTTCCCTGGTATAGCTGTTAGCTCGACGCTTGACCATCCTTTGCCAGGCTGCGTCTCCGTGGAGTGCTGGTGATGGTAATGCCTCTGTCTCTTGGGTGTAGATCAGATGAGACGCCATTCAGCGTACTTTCAAGTTCCAAGTAGGTAGGTTTAATTTTGTTCTTGGAAGGAACACTAGAGATGCCCTTTTGTGGTCCTGTCGTGTGGCAGAGAAAGAATCTGGGTCTAGAAAGGGGTTAGAAGAAGTTGGCATGCACACAGGAGTTCTGTTTTGAATCTTATGTTCTGAGTGGCACAGTCTCTGCTGGTACCGCACAACAGAAAGGTTTGGCTCCAGCAAACTTAAATCTGGATTGTGATTCTGCTTCTTACTGTTCATGTGGTCTTGTGCATGTGCTTACATCCTTGGTCTGTTTCCGAATCTATGAGTGTGAAAACATTTTTCCAGCAGAAGGGATTTCTAGACTCTGTGGTGTAAACAGTGTTCTGTGAGAACAGGACCGATGGTAATGAGCAGGACTAGACCTCAGTCCAGGGACCTCACTCCTCTTTCAGGTGAGCTGACAGGGAGTTCTTATTTTCCAGAGAGTCTCCTGTGCTGGAACTCTTCACCTGTTCTTTATCCACACAGACTCGGTGTAGAGACAACACCGGACATACTTGGAATTTTTCGTGATGTGCAGGAAGCAAAAGAATTATTTTCAGTGAAACAGGAGTCTGCAAAAGGTTTCTTGGAAACAACTCCCTAGTGCTCCTAACATAGACTCCTCCTCGGCCTTGATAGTTGGCCGTCTGCCTGTCCGGCACCACCAGGAAGCTCAGCTGCTTTCTCCACAGTTTAAGGAGGATTTCCTGGGCTTTGCATGTATGTGTGTGCCCCAGTGGGAGGCACAGTGAGGAGGGAGGGACAGTCACCAGCCTTTGTGAACTGGAAGATGATATCCGAGTGACAGAAGACAGACGTTGGGGATCAGCCTACAGTTCACTAAACGTCTTTCCCCGACCCCTTACTCATGTTGTCTTTACTGACAGCCTTAGTAAGTATAGAAACCCAAATGTATGTCATAATAAACTGCAGGCCATCTCTTTGGTAAGTCCATCACAGGCCTTTCATTTCGGTCTAGGCAGTGATTGATCACGCACTCTGCATGCCCATCACAGTTCAGACCACACTGTTGACTCTCACTGCGGAAATCTGGGCTGGATGATTCTCTTCTTTTTATTTTTATTTATTTATTTATTTATTTATTTATTTATTTATTTATTTAAAATCGTGAGTATGATGTGTGTGAATGTGGGTTTCCATATCACAGTCTGCGTTGGAGGTCAGAGGACAGTTTTTGAGAGTCTTTTCTGTATACTGCAGGCTAGCTGACCAATGAACTTCTGGGAGATTTTTTTTTGTCTCTACCTCCCATCTCACAGTAGGATGCTGCGATTACAGATGCAAACTATTGCGTACAGCTTTTTGTGGGTTCTGAGGATTGAACTCAGTCATTCATTAACTTGCATGGTAAGTGCTTTTACCCATGGAACCATCTCACTGGCTCAGATCATCATCTTAAAAAACAAAAACAAAAAAATTGTATGTTTGTGTATCTGTGTGTACATGTATGTACATATGTACAGTTGCATGTAACCCACAGTGTGTATAGTCAGAGGACAGTTTCTTTCCCTCAACATATGGATTCCAGGGATGGAACTCGGGTGGTTAGGCTTGCGGCAAGCACCTTTACCTGCAGAGCTAGGGCAGGCCTGTCTTCTTTGCCTTCAACGCATAACACATTTCCTATTGTTTGTGTCAGTTTCCTTCACTGTAACAGAATTCTGAGGAAATCAGCTCATACAGAAAAAAGGAGAGTGGTATTCAGAAGGTGGAGTCAGAAGAACTGAGAGATTGAGGTCAGCCTAGGCTGACCCCTCCTCCTACCACAGGAGAAGGAGAGGAGGGAGAAGGAAGTGGGGAGAGAGGAGGGAGGAGAGAAGGATACAGAGAGGCTTATGGTGTTGAGGTTTCAGTCCTTTAATTACTGCTGTTATTTTGGGCCTTGGGGAGCCAGTACATGGAGATGGTGGCACATGACAGAGTAAAATTGTTCCCTTGTTACCAAAAATACAAAAGAGAAAAGGTAGAGAATGGGGTGTGACAGACAGGTCCCCTTGTAGATACCTCCCATGACATGGGTTTGTACCTAGCTGTCCTCCCCGTCCCACCCATCTCCTCCCAATAGTATCACAGGGTGAGGCTATACCTTTCACATGTGGGCCTGTGGGGACTTTTCAGAGCCAACTGAGGTACCTGGGATCTGATTTGGAAGTTGCGCTGATGACTGAACAAGACTTGAGGTGGACTAAAGATCGGCTGTAGACTCTGGTGGCCAAAGGGAACAGCTCTGCTAGCCTGGAGCAGCTCTGCTCGCCTCTGGTGTTCACCTTTGACTTTGGCAGTTGGTTATTTGTGCTGTTGGACTCCGTGTGCTTGCTCTTGTTGTCCTATCTGCTTATTCTCTGTGGAGTCCTATGCTATGGGATGTGCTCTTTCTACCTGATGGATGGGGGGGAAGCAGCTTGTGTTACAGGACTTGTGTGTGTCACATGGGCCATTGACTGGAGCTCTCCTTCCTGCTCTGCAGCAGACATCGCCTTCCCAGCCCGAGGGGAACACTTAGCAAGCATGTACTGATACAGACGTCAGACATCTCCACTATTTTATGCCATGTCCTCAGCCCTGTGCCTGGCATTGAGGGAGGCTCAGGGAAAGCGTGAAAGACTTGGATGGATTGGCAAGCCTTTTTATAACACCATGCTGTTTGCTTATCCCTAGCAACCTGTAAATGCTGGGCTCATGATGGATATGTGACATTGGTGGCTGAATTTACAAGGCACTTGGTGGCTTTTCACACTCCCCCTCATGCCTCTCTGGAGACTAGCATAGGACAGATGGCCACAGACACAGTATTCTCAGTTCTGCACCCTCTCTTCAAATCACAGTTGAGGGAAAGTTAAGTTTTTGCAAGAACACAGTTTTGGTAATGTGAGGTCATGCTGCTCGTAAGTTGCCTAACACTCTGGATGGATCACCCCTCAGCAGCATTCATTTGTAACAGCTTAACTTCAGGTAGATGGCTGTGGTTCTACCCACCAAGCCTCTCCTACCCCTTAATAACCTGAGACTGATGAGGTTAACTCCCTGAGCCAGGCAGACTCTGGGTCCAGAATTAAATTAATCATCTTTTCCTCATTAACATCTTTAACTCCTCTCCACTGAGTATAGACATCTGCTTTGAAAATGCTTGGGGTGGAAACGCTCATGATGGTTTCGCTTCCTGCCTGTGTCTGGGCTTGGAGAGATGGAGGCCAGAGAGGCCGAGCAGCTGACTTGCGGTGGGATGTAGCGAAGATCTGAATGAGACCAGGGCTCCTGGTTTCTGTTGGGGCCTCACTGCCTACCCTTCACTTCTGTCTTAAGAAAGAGAAAGCTCTATGATCTATTTAATTAAAATATGAATTAAGGTAGATTTTTGTTCATACTAGAAGCCCCATTCCTGAGTGAATTAGTTTCCTTATATTGTTTTTTATTTGTTTTGTTTTGTCTTTCGTCGTCGTCATCTTTTTTTTTTTTTTTTTTTTTTAAGACAGGATTTCTCTGTGTAGCTCTGGCTGTCCTAGAACTCACTCTGTAGACCAAGCTGGCCTTTTTTGTTTTGTTTTTTTTTTTTTTTTTTTTTTTTGGTTTTTTTCGAGACAGGGTTTCTCTGTATAGCCCTGGCTGTCCTGGAACTCACTCTGTAGACCAGGCTGGCCTCGAACTCAGAAATCCGCCTGCCTCTGCCTCCCAGGTGCTGGGATTAATGGCATGTGCCACCACGCCCGCCCCAAGCTGGCCTTAAACTCAGAGATTTACGTGCCTCTGCCTCCATAGTGCTGAGATTAAAGGTCTGCACCACCATTGCTCAGCTGTTGTTATTTTAAAATTTTAAATTGTTGCTATTATTATTGACAGGGTCTCACTGTATTCCTAGTTGGTCTGGAATTGAGCTATGTAGGCCAGGCTATGTAGCTTATGCCAATTCTCTTCTTGCCTCAGCTCCCTGAATGTTTGAAATAGAGATGTGAGCTACCATTCCCAGATCTAGATTTCTTCATTTAAAAAACTTCCTCTTAAACAAGTGGTGGTGGCTCAAACCTTTAATCCAGTACCCAGGAAACAGAGGCAGTTGGATCTCTCTGAGTTCGAGGCCAGCCTGGTCTACAGAGCCAGTTCTAGGACAGTCAGAGAGAGCTACACAGAGAAACCCTGTCTTGAAAAAACAAAAAACCAAACAAGAACACCTCTCTTCACACCCTCCCCCCAAAAAACAACCAAACAACAAACAACAACAAAAATCAAACTTTCTCTTACCAGATTTGGTGGGACACACTCTTGTTATATCCAGCAGTCAGGAAGTTGAGGCAGGTGTGTTGAGAGTTCTAGGCCAGCCTGGTCTACAAAGCAAGCCCTGTCTCAAAACCAAAACAACACTACCTAAATAATTGTGTTGCTTGGACTGGTTTTCTTTCCTTTCCTATTCATCTTTTTTCTCATGTGGCAATTCAAAATTTATAAGGCCCGAAATAGTTAATGTTCCTCTCAGAATAACCAGCTATCTCCCAGGAAGTAGCAGAGAGGCAGGATGTGGCAAACCAGTGGGTGAATGACAGCCCTGCTCCTTGGAAGAATAGGAAGTGGGAAAGGCGAAGAGGAAGATTGCAAAGGACGGTCTCTTCACCTCTGCTGTAGAATGTGGTTCTTCTGAAGCTAAGCAGACCCAAAATGACGGAGGCCGCGAGAGTGCAGGTCGGCTGCATGTGGGGTTCCTTATCCTTCCACAGTTAACAAAGTCTCCCGTTACTGTCCAGTGGACTTCAACCACTGGTGCACTCTCACCTCCCGTCGCTCTTGTTTGTTTGTTTGCTTTTTGTTTTTCAAGAGAGGGTTTCTCTGTGTAGCCTTGGCTGTCCTGGAATGAACTCTGTAGATCAGGCTGGCCCTGAACTCACATAGATCCATCTGCCTCAGCTTCCGCCTCAGGCCTGTGCTACCATGCTGAGCTAGGTCTGTCTCTTAATTACCTCTGAGAGTCTACAGTGGTTGTAATCTAGAATCTAAGAAGTTAGACAAGTGTGCAGCTTCTGGAAAGTCACCTCTCCCAGTGCATTACCTGTGCATTCATTCATTCAGAACATACTCCCACCCGTCCCTGTAACTGCTCACGGCTGTCTCCATGCCCAGGGCAAGGTCGTTCTGCTTAGTGTCAGAGAGCTCTTGTTCCTGACCAGATGCCGAGCTGCCAGCAGTCAGTCTTTGTCTTCTTGCCTTCTTCTTTCATCTTTTGCTTAAGGCCTTTGTTGCAAATCCCTGGCCTGCCTTGTTAGACCCACAGTGTGTCACTCTGCTTGCAAGCTTGCAGATCTTCAAGTAGACAGTCCTGATGGTGGATTCAGAATCCTCTTGTCCCTATGGTAACTTTGGAGACTATATGGATTTAGGCAGCACTTGACTGGTTAAGGGCACAGTCTTTTTCAAGACTGATCTTATTTTAGACACTGGATAGAAGCCTGGGAGTTCCCAGGCTACTTGTACTTCTGATGAAGTGACTACAAATTCAGGGTTCTCTTTACCTTTTCAGGTTCCAGAATTGCTAGAGTAATTATAGAATGCAGGAAAGTACTGATTGCTGTTCTAATTATAATTTTATTACATCAAAATTATAATAATCAAGAACAGCCAAAAGAAGACACAAAGTTAGACCTGGGAGAGCTGCAAAAAGTACAACTGCTTGTGTCCACAGGCCACACTGATATACAATATGCACAGATTCTTATTTACTAGGCGAGTTCATCTGAGTCTCAGTGTCTGGAGCTCCTTGCGGGGTTAGCTTCATCACTGGTCTTGTGATCAAATTCAGTCTCCATCCTCCTGCATTCTCTGCAAGTTTTGTTGATAGCCCAGTTCCCTAGTTGCATGTTTGGCCTTTCTGCTATGGCCAACCCTTCTCCCTTGTTATCCCTTAGTAGGCTGTCTAGGGACCCACCCTCAGTCACCTCAGCATAAATCATTAGGCCATACTATGAAGAATAGACACACCTATTACTCAGGAATGGATTTATATAGGCTGCCTCCCACAGAGGACAAGGTCCAGGCAAGTTGTTCATTATATAACAACCCCTACCACAAAGCTATCTCTTCATTTGCCAGAAATCTAGTGTTATTGTTACCCTTTTTTCTTTCCTGTCCAGATGGTCACATACAGGTCAGTCTGTCCCATGTCATCGTCGTTGTTCACTGGGTACTGTGCTCTTATCTTCCCTTGTTTCTGATTCACTGCTCTGTATAGCCTCCATGCTGCTTCCTACTGGACTCCTGGCCCTCATGCAAAACTCACTTCACTTTCTTACTTCACAATTTGTTCTTGTACCAGGATTCTGATGGCTGAGCAGAAGGATTGCCACGAGTTTGAGGCTAGCCTGGACTACATAGTAAATTCCATGCCAGAATGGTTATAGAGTGAGACTGTATCTCAAACAAAAGAAGCAGATGGGGTGGGGTGTGGGGGAAAACAAACAAAAAACCCCAGTTTGTTACAGAAGAATAAAGTATACATTATAACCCCATGTATAAAAACACACTATAGCCAGGTGTGGTGCACATCTCTGATTCCAATACTTGGTAGGTAGATGCCAGATGATCAAGAGTTCATGGTCCTTTCGGTGTTGATAGGACCCGTAACTTAATTTTTTCAAACACCTATTTTTAATGATGGTTCTTAAATGTTTTAACCTTCCTTGTAACCTACCACCCACCAGAGTATTGGAAAAAAAAGGATATGGAGAAAGTGAACTGTTTAGAAAGTTTCTTTCTTTTTTTTTTTTTTTTTTTTTTTTTTGGTTTTTTGAGACAGGGTTTCTCTGTGTAGCCCTGGCTGTCCTGGAACTCACTCTGTAGACCAGACTGGCCTCGAACTCAGAAATCCGCCTGCCTCTGCCTCCCAAGTGCTGGGATTAAAGGCATGCGCCACACTGCCCGGCAGAAAGATTCTTTGGAGCAACTCTCATCTGTATTGTCTGGAAATCAGCAGTTCAGTTCACAGGTTAGCAGCAGCTCAATCGACTTGCAGACACTTCACAGATACACCAGCAGTCCAGTTCGGTAAAGTCAGGATAGTGAACACAGCATTGGTATGACTGCAGAGACAGCCAGCTTAGCCTAGGCTCCAGTCAGCAGGAGGGACCAACAGGAACATCAGAGCAGTTACTCAGCTGTGCCTCTCTCAGGAAAGTGAAGATCATCAAAGACGAGAGACCCACAAGGTCTGCGCCACCACCGCCTGGCTAGTTTGATTTTAATTAACTTTTTCTGGGTCCCAAATGTTACTTCTTCCCAGGTAGATTTTACTCTGTTAGGCTGGCTGCTGTTAACTTGGAGGCCTGACATAGTTTTCCACCCACAGTTGTAGCAATCCAGTATCTAAGCAATCACATTTGGACTGCTGGTCCTGATAGTGAGTAAGCTGGTTGAGATTGTCAGAGGTGACTTGTCCTTGGGGGTGAGGGTTGTGACTTTCTGTGCGTGCTTTAGGTTGAGAGAAGGGTCCCTTCATAACAAGCATGCTCCTGTGTGTAAGGGAGAGCACAAATGTAGAGAACTGAAGACTTCTCAGAGTGGACCACAATTGGACAGACATTTTTAATTTTATTTAATTTTGGGTTTTAATGTGTGTGTCTGTGTCTCTGTGAGTTACGCAGTGAGATACAGGTGTCCATAGAGGCTGGAAGAGGGTTTGGGATCCCTTGGAGCTGGAGTTACAGGCACTTACGAGCTACCTGGAACTGAACTCAGGTCCTCCAGGTGAACAGCAAGTGCTCTTAAATGCTGAGCCTTTTGTTCAGCCCTGGTTTTTGTTTGTTTGTTTGTTTGATTGATTTGTTTTGTACTTTTGGGAGACAGTGTCTCTCATAGCCCCAGGCTGGTCTTGAACTGTCTGTGAAGCCAAGGACAAACTTTTACACCAGCTTCTCCTGTCTCCAAGTACTTGACCCATTTTATTTTATAGGATAAAACCTAGGACTTCATACATGCTAAGCAATTGCTTTACCAACTCAGCCACATTTCATCTTAGAGATGATTGTGCCTGGTGTGTTTCATGTCTCCTCAGTCTATTTCTGAGCTCTGTTGTGTTAAACCTTTTGTCTTAGTTAAGGTTTTACTAATGCGAACAGACACCATGACCAAGGTAACTCTTATAAGGACAACATTTAATTGGGGCTGCCTTACAAGTTCATAGATTCAGTCCACTATCATCAAGGCATGGCAACATCCAGGCAGCCATGGTGCAGGCAGAGCTGAGAGTTCTGCATTTTTATCTGAAGGCTGCTAGTGGAAGACTGGCTTTCCAGACAGCTAGGATGAGGGTCTTAAAGCCCACACCCACAGTGACACACCTACTCCAACAAGGCCACACTTCCTAATAGTGCCAGTCCCTGGGCCGAGCATATACTTACACCTTTCTCCTTGAGAACTTGACTGCCTGCTACTGTATTATGCAGTCTAGGATTTTGGTCACATTGTATTTTTACCTTCTCCTTAATTGAACAGCTGTGTGGGCCAGGAGTGGTGATGTACTGCATGAATTCTAGGCAAACCTGGGCTACATAGAAAAACCTTCCCCTCCTTCCTCCCCCCAACCCCCCAAACAAACCCAAAACTGGGGGCTGGACAGGGGGCTCAGCAGTTTTAGAGCACTGGCAGCTTGATTCTCAGCACCAGTAAGGCTGCGCACAACCATCTGTAACTGCAGTTGAAGGAGGTCCAGTGCCTTCTCCACGGCCTCTGCAGGCACTGCACACATGTAGTACAACAGGCAAACATCCATACAACATAAAAATAAAAAAATTTTTAATAATCCGAACTTCAAAACCCCAGCAGTTCTCTGCCCCCTCCTCCCCCAACACACACCAAAAGCCCCTGTAGCCTACACTGTTCTAAAACTCGCTAAGTAGCCAAGGCTAGTCTTGAACTCTTAATCCTTCTGCCTCTGTCTCCCTAGTGTAGGGATTACTGGCACATGAACCACTGACCATGCCTGGCTGGCTTAGGGAGTTTCTAGGGTTCTTTACTCAGATTTTTCTGAGTATTATTTCTAAAGCTATAGTCAGTCTGTTTGTTCTTCAGAAGCAGGCAGCCCCACCTTGCACAGAGCCAGGCTCACGTGCTTCTCTGAGGAAGACGATGTATTTATTGGGATTCCATCTGGGCTGCAGTTAGTCTCTTTGCTTTCACTATCCTGGGCCCCAACAACCCTTCTACTGCTCCTGCTTCTGCCAGTGAGCCTTGTCTCAGCCATGTCCTTCTCTTCCCCCACACCTCCAAGAGTATGTCAGCCTGAGAGTTCTTCCTCGAATTTTACAAAACTTTTGTCCCTTTACTTCTGGGAATAACTCACTAATAGGAAAGTACCTGGTATCAGGGATGAGCCAGGGATATTCTGTCTGAAAGACAGGAACTCTTCTTTGAAGGAAGAGTCAAAATTTGATGTTTCAGACCCCTACCATGGAAAGGTTCCATAATTGTTCCTGGTCTCAAGTGAATTAACAGGTATGCCATGTTCTAGTATTTGAGACACCTGTCTTTGCCTCTAAATTTTACTTTTTATCAGATTATTGTGTATCTTTTTGTCCCCCATTTGTTGATGTTTCCCTTCCCCCAAAACTTTTAATTCCTTTCTGTACTTGTGTAGAGGATCGACCATTTAGGAGTTATTTCATTGCTGTGACTTTTGTCCACCCAGGTAGAGTTAGAAGTGCTCTTACTGCATTCCAGCAACAGCGTGGCGCCGCCCTCTGATTCGGGGTGTTGTTCAGTGTTGATCAGCCCGAGCATGGAGTGGGCGGGTCATCACTCTAGGGTGTGTGTGTGTGTCTGTGCGCGCGCGCGCTTGTGTGTGTGTGTTGTGTTGGTGTGACTGTCTGAAAAAAACACTGTGGGAAGGTGATTTGTATGATTGCTGAGTCCTGCTGGATTCCCAGGGTAAATTCTTGTCAACTTTGCTTAGGAGGATAAGAACCTGACTCTTGCTTATTTCTTTTTAATTAAATCTGTTTCCTTGACTTTTGTAAAGGTTTGTTTATTGGCTTGGAACCTACCTGATTGCAAAGGAAGATAGACATTTGTGCTAACTGATATTTTTCTTTTCTTTTTCTTTAGGTTTTTCAAGATAGGGTTTCTTTGTATAGCTCTGGCTGTCCTTGAATAGTTCTCTAGTCCAGGATGATGTTGAACTCCCAGAGATTCACCTGCCTCTGTCTGCCAAGTGCTGGGACTAAAGGCGTGTGCCAGCAACACTTGGCTGACATTTTTTCTTATAAGCAATATTTCCTTAACACTTACTCTTTGATCTCCACACTTTTTTTCTTTTATAAATAAGGTCTCACTTTGTACCCCTGGTTAGCTTGCTTTGTTATAGACTAGGACCTTGAATTGACAGAGCATGCTGAGTGCTAGAATAAAGACATGTGTCACTTTGTCCAGCTGATTATCCTAATTCTGTTAGTCATCATTGTCTGCAGAATAACTTATGCTAGTCAGTCCCCTTTCGATTTCTTTTTCCTCCCCCTTCTTCCCCCTGAGACAGGGTTGTACTCCATAGCCTAGGCTAGCCTGAAATTCTTGGCAGTCATTGACCTTTGCCTCCTAGGACTATAGTGTAGGCACCACACCTGGCCTACCATTCTTTTTGTTATCTGTTTTATCTTTAGTCTATCTAGTTCCTTAGTTCAGCTCAAATCTCTGATCTCTACTAAATTAGTAGATCTTGGTTACAAACAACCGTCTGTGACCTGGGCCTCCTGTGTGCATTAGGGGATACCTTCGGGAACTAGGCATGCATGTGGTGCACATGTGTACATCCAGGCAAAACATTCATACATACAAAATAAAATACTTACATTTAAAAAACTCTTTGGGGCAGGCATAAAAAGTGAGAAAAGGACTTACAGATGGCTGTGAGACAAACTTCAGTCCTCTGTAAGAACAGAGAGGGCTTATAACTGGTGAGCCACCTCTCCAGGGTTCTTGAAAAAGCTTCTGAAGCAAGATTTCCCTAATGCTCACATGACTCAATGCATGAGTAAAAAGGTATATTATCTAAACAGTTGTATATTTCGCCTAGGTAATTCATTTGTTTTATAAACATAAATAGAGGAATTTTAATTTCATACCCTACTAAAACTGGTTTCATTAATCCTGTTTTCCTCCTGGTGCTTATTCAGGTGTGTTCATTTCCCTCATACACCGTCACTCCAGCTCCTTTTCTGCCTTAACTACTTTTTGTCCTACTAACTTGCAGTCCCCAGGCATCTGCAGGATGCCTTTTTGACTGACTGTTTGGAGACTGACAGCACCATTTTCTTTGCTTTTTGTCCCCTACTCCCATTGGAGGTCTTCAGCCGCTCCCCTTATGACCCTTGGCCTTAGTCTGCACATTTTTTTTTTCTTGCTGTCATATTGACACACGGGAGCTCAAGAGATCGGCAAACAGCTTTCCCTCCCCTGTTTTCTTCCTCTCATTATCCTTTTCTTTATGGGTGTGGAATCTGAGAACCGGAGACGTCACTTGGCCGTGATCTAAGATGGAGTGCAGTGAAGGCTGTAGAAGGTCCTCTCCCTTTCTGCTCCTTCCCTGCTTCCTGCAGCAGCAGTAGCATTTCTGCTTGCCAAATACCATGGGCTGGGGAAACTTAACAGTTCCTGGGTTCTCCAGAAAGATGTTCCCCTTGTGGAAACTCTCATTTCCTTTCTAGCACAATGATTGGTGGTTTTCCTCTGCCCTCTCTTTACTGTACTCTCTTATCAAAGACAGAGCCTGCCACCTATCAAGCTGGCTGTGCTGCCATGCACCTGTGGCTATGTCTGGAAGCTTGAGGACCACACAGTCCTTTGTCCACATCCTGTAATCCTAGACCGGCTTCTAAGTTCAGTAGCTCTCTAGAGAAGTGTGAGAGATCCTGAAAGTCGTGTGCCTGACACGCTCATTCCGGCACTGGGGAGTGGGAGGTAAGAAGATTAGGAAGATCAAGGTGAGCCTTGGCCAACACATAATGAGTTCAGGGCCAACCAACCTCAGCTACTTGAGATTCTGTTTCAAAAAATAAGCCGGCTGTAATGGTACATGCCGTTAACCCCAGCACTTGGGATGAGTTTCAGGACAGCTAGGGCTACAAGTGAGACCCTGTCTTGGGTGGATGGGGGCTTTAAAAAGAAGAAAAGAGTTCTCCGAGCTGGGAGACCTGCCACCTTAGCTTCTCTAAGCCTCAGTTTCCTGTTCTGTAAAATGAGGATGGAATCCATTTGATGTCTTTAAGGTCTCTCTTTTATTGCCTAATTTAAACCACAATCCAAAGACCCCAGTGTGGCAATGTAATTATAATTAGGCTTAGCAGGTCATGGAGGGAGAGGAAAGAGCCAGTTGGTCTTACCCAGAGGATATTCTTTCACTGTGCTTCTGCTGTTTCCAGACTCCAAGTGACAACCCTTGTTTTTCTGTGCATCGCCATTTCAAGCCTATAATCTTCTTGTATCTCCACGAACTTGTTTACTGTTAGACAGCCATGGTGCAGAGCTCACATCTCACTGTGCTGTTTTTGCACTTCAGGGAGTTTGGGTGGATCACAGCTGGTCTCTGGAGAGAAGGAGGCCTGCGTATATGTGTGTGTGTGTGTGTGTGTGTGTGTGTGTGTGTGTGGTGTGTGAGAGAGAGAGAGAGAGAGAGAGAGAGAGAGAAGAGAGAGGAAACTGAGACTGTTGGAGCTCTCGTTTTGTTTTTTAATTTCCAATGTCATTTTTGCTGATTTTAGTTAAAAATAATGGTTCCAAAGGAGGCAGGCTCTTGTCCTCTGAGCTTTGTGGATCTGTGGTATGGGTCAGCAGTGAGGACTTCTCATTTCCTTTGCTTGAAGCATTTCACCTTGAGAGGGAAAACCAAGGCTTCTGGCTGGCTTCCCTGTGCAAGATGAAGTGACCCTGAATAACAACGCCTTATTGATCGGTTTCTTTCCAGTGAGCAGTAGAAGCCACGTTGCTGCCAGGATCTTCACCTCAGATCTACTGGTTTGCCTTCCATTCTCTGGAAAGACTTAATGTTGAAAGTGCTATAAGAATTCTTAAAGGCAAGGCAAGTTGTTGCTGCCTTGGCCTCTTCTCCTGCTCCCACGTTCCTGCATTGATTGCCTTACCATTATTTAGAAGTGAGTTAGAATTTCAGGACTTCTCATGAGCTTGCTGTTTGACTCTGCCTTGGTGAAGGTAAGCATGAAACGCATACAATGTATAGAGGAGAAATCTGAGATCTGCAAGGATAGGCAAGGACGCTGGTTTGTCCAGAGTCCCACTTGTTAATCAAGTCAGTGGGTCATTTAGTTAACAACACTCACTGTCCATCCCAGGGACCTCCAGCATGCCTGACGGTCACAGCACACAGCCCATCCTGCAGGTCTAGTGGGAAAGCACAAACCAGCAGTCATTTCCTTAGGTGGCGAGGAAGGCATTAGACCCTGGGCATGGAAGTAAGAAAGGAGAGAAGGAAGGAAGGAACCCATGGACCTGGTTTCTTCTGGAAAATGCTAAATTAACTTGTAATTACTTTGCTCCCCTCCATCTTCTCTCTTCCCCCAGTGGAACCCACTCTGTAGATGAGGCTGGTCTTGAACTCAGAGCCACCTGCTTCTGCTTCCCGAGTGCTGGGATTAAAGGCGTGCGCCATTACAGCCCACCATCTCCTCCCTTTTAAATCCATTCTGGGAGTAGAACTTGGGTCCCCATCTTGTGTACCAAGTGCTTTTACTCACGGAGCCATCTCTCTGGCCCTCTTCCTTTTCTGATTGTGTAGCCCAGGCTAGCCTGAGACTTGTGGCAATCCTTCTGCCTCTGTCTTCTGAGTGCTAGTCTTCTGAGGCATCTGTCATCACAGCTGTAGTTTTTTCTGTAGAGCTAGGCAAGTGATGAGTCAGCACCCCTTTCTCACCTTGGGGAACAAGTTTTTACCAGTGTGAACTGACCGGCATGTTACAGGCAGAGTTTCTCCACTTCTGTTGAAGAAGAGCAGATAGGTTGTTGTGCGGGGGTGTGCACTAGTATCTGAGACAAAGTTGCCTCCTTTGAAATTTGGAGCTTTTTTTTTTTTTTTTGGTTTTTCGAGACAGGGTTTTCTCTGTGTAGGCCCAGGCTGTCCTGGAACTCACTCTGTAGACCAGGCTGGCCTCGAACTCAGAAATCCGCCTGCCTCTTGCCTCCCAAGTGCTAAAATTTGGAGCTTTTGGAGGAGGCCTTATGTTAAGGTTTGAGTCTTGGCTCTGCTGCTCACTTACAGCTGTGTGGCCTCAGCCCGTTTACTCCACCTGCCCTTTGAGTTTGCTGCAGTGACCTGTTTGATCAGTTCCAGTGGCCCCGGTGTTGGTGGATGACTTCACAGATGTGAAGTACATAGCACCGTGCTAGGAATCCTCATGCGTGGTGTGTGTGTGTGTGTGTGTGTGTGTGTGTGTGTGTGTGTGTGATGGGGATTTCTGTTCTATAAGATAAAGTCTTCTATGAAGTCCAGTCTGGCCTGAATCTCATCTGGATTATAGTGTCTTCTATCCTGCCAAATTTATGTGGTGATCCAACCATGGCCTTGTGTGTTAGGAAATGACAGCGAGCTGAGCTCCTTCTTAGTCCTCGTCTGTTTTTCACAGCAGCTTCTGGATTCTGAATTTATATGCCTCCCTAGACTTCCAGGCAGCTGTGATGTCACCTAAGTTGGGGGAAAGGTATCTGTCTGTCTGTATTTGACATGTGTTTCTAAATGTGGCTATGGATCTTTTCGTGAAGAGACTTGAGAGGGAGGAAACCAGAGGAGGGCATGTGCACCCTTAGCCTGTTACAAGGTCTTACATCTCAGGGTCTCATAACTGAGGGACGAGGGCACTGTGAAACTTACCTAAATATTTTAGCAGAATGAGAATATTGACCAGCTGCCTCAGGCTCCTGATCGACCTTAACAAAAGGCTTTTGGGTGGTTTAAGTAGAGATGTATTTTATCATACTTGTTGAGGCTTGGGTGTTCAAGATTAGGGTGTCAACACAGTACAGTTCTGAGAAAGGCCCTTCTTGGTTCGACACAGCTGCCTTCTCTGTGTGCTTGCATGGTCTTTCACTGTATGTACTGGGAGCAAGATGGCCACTAAGCCTTCTTGATTAAAATCTATCCCTCACAACCTCCTTTAATCTTATTCCCTTTGGAAAGGCTTGTTCCGTACACAGCATCCGTGTGTGACTACAGAAGGTGCTCACAGTTTAGACCATTGCGCCATCCTTTCCCAGAGTTACTCAGTGAGGTGTGCCAGTGACATCATCCTGTGGTTTCTCCTGCCCTGTGTTGGGCCAGCCTGTGTGCTGGAGCCGTGAGGTCGCTGTCTCTTTCTTCTTGGCCTTCGGAGAGGATGCCAAAGAAGGATAGAGGATTGTGTTTCTACCTTGACTGGCATATCTGGGGACACCAGCACTCTGATGTATAACAAATCCTGTTTTGTCACTTGTATAGATTGGAGAGTGAAATCAGATGAAACACAGTGGATGCTCTCTTTACCAATTCACAAGATTAACCAACAGGCTTCACTGAGCCTTCTTTAGTGCGCTGTATGAAACACGTATGTCCGTGGCATGCCCTGTGTTCCGCTGGTGACTGCTTCCCGCCATGCTCACTTGATCTCTGTGAGATAGCCGGTTCCCAAGCCCATTTTTGTAGTTTTTGGCTTGATAGCTCAGATGTTTACATCAGATAGACTAATGTAAATCAGATGAAATGCAGCTGCAAACCAACTGCTTTCCTATTTGTCTTTCTTTAAAGACTAGGTAAAAGCTGACGAAATAGTAAGGCCATGTTGTTGTTAAATTAGAGGAGCAGTAAGACTTGGGGAATGAGAAAGTTTTGAATTTGTAGACGGGACATGTGTCTACATTTTCATTTTATCTCACAGAATTAGGACTTGGAAATCATACATGATATTTGGTATTCTGGTTCATACAAGAGTTCCTTTAATCTCAGCTCTCTGAAGGCAGAAGCAGGTGGATCTCTTGAGTTCATAGCTAGCCTGGTCTACATAGCAAATTCCAGGATAGCCAAGACAACAAAGACAGACCCTGTGTTTGTTTTAAGAAGATCCAGAAATGGATCCTTACTCGGAGCCCAACTTTCATTAAAGAGTGAGCTGCGGGTAAATGCTCAGTGGGGAATGCTGTTTACCACATAAGCCTGAGGACTGAGCTGGGTCCCCGAGAACCCACATAAAGCTGGATTCATAAGCATGTCTGTCATCCCAGGGCTTCTGCAGTGGAGTGAGGAGGGAAGCAGGAGGCTCTCCCAAAGCTTGTGGGCCAGCTAGTCTGTCCTGTGCAGCTAAGTGACTCTGCCTTAAACAAGGTAGAAGGTGAGAGCCAACACGTGAGGTTGTCCTCCGACACCCTCCACAGACGTCCTGTGTCATACAGACACACACACATGAAGAATGAGGAAAAGAATGTAGACGTGTACCATGCAGAAGTAAAAAATTTAAGTGTATCTCTTATGGATCATGATCTAACTTTTTTGATTGCCCTGCTTCCTAGACTGTATACTAGAGCAGAAGGTTTCCACTGCTGTGTTCCAATTAAAAGTGGGTTTGGTTACAGTTGAGAAGGTTTAGAAATTTTATTTTGTGTATCGTGTAAACTTAATTAAAATTCATTGTTTTGTTTTTGAGGTAGGGTCTTGTTATGTAGCCTAAGCTAGCCTAAAGCTCACATCCTGCTTAGGCTTCCTGAGGGCTGAGGTTATAGGTCGTCACCACACCTGTCTCCAGTGATGTATTTAAGATCATGTGTGTTTCTGTGTGTCTGAGTTTGGGTGTGTATACACAAGTACAGGTCCAAATGCATTTGATCCTTTGGAGCTGGAGTTGTGAGCAGCCTGACGTGGGTGCTGGGAACACCCATGTTCTCTAGAAGAGCAGTAACTTAGAGCCATCTCTTAGGTGACTTGTTTTCTCCTTACTAGATGCCTTGGTTCCTCTTGTAGACCTTTAATATATTGAGAGAAATCCAGAGCCCTCGTTTTTTCAAATGAGAAAGCTGCATTGTGAGAAAGCAGGGTTGGCGGTGAAGCCCCAGGGATGACTGAAATGGGCAGAGCCCTTGCGGTAAACCTCTTCCCATTGTTACCTTCCTTGGGTCCCTTGTAGGCTTGGTCCCAGAGTGGAAGGCTGCAGGGCAGAGCGTCTCTCTCTCTCTCTCTCTCTCTCTGCTCTGCTGGTCTGTGCTGACGGGGTCCTCTTTGGGCAGGACCAACCTGGAGGCCTTGCAGAAGAAGCTGGAGGAGCTGGAGCTGGACGAGCAGCAGCGGAAGCGCCTGGAGGCCTTTCTGACGCAGAAGCAGAAGGTGGGGGAGCTGAAGGACGATGACTTTGAGAAGATCAGTGAGCTGGGGGCTGGCAATGGCGGCGTGGTGTTCAAGGTCTCCCACAAGCCGTCCGGCCTGGTTATGGCTAGAAAGGTGAGTTTATTTGGGTAAACAGCTCTAAGTTCTGCTAGTGTGATCATCAGCACTGTGCTGTAGGAAGGCCACCGCAGACATACATTTGTCAGGTGCAGAAAGGAGCTGCTGTTTCACACCCAGTTCTGGTGATTGATGCTCAGGCCAAGGCTGGGTTTCATGGCTTCAGTCTTTCCTGTTCACCAGTGACTGTCTCTCATAAGGCAGCTGCCCTGTGTAGAGAGGCTACATTCTTCCATGTTTTCCAGCTCACCAGATTTTCTTCTCCCCATGTTTGTATTGTGCTGTTCCTTCTAGCTTTCTCAGTAGCATCCATTTGGGGAACTTACCTCTTATTTATTTCCTGTCAGCTGTTCCAACTCATCAGTTGTCATATGCCATACTTATTGTCTATGGCTTGACCTTATTAAATAACATTAAATGTGTCTGTCACTTGTCTCCTGGTTAGAACATGGAGCAGTATTGAAACATATTAGGCAACAGCTGACATTTTGACTAAATCAATCCTGTCAGGTTCCTGAAGTCAAGGAGGAACCTCTGGGTTGATTAGGGTCACCCTACCTCAGTTCTTTATGCCTTTGTACACCACAGCTCAACTGAACCATGTCCAGAAGGCCACATCTCTAGAAATTTGGCTTTAAAAATGGCCTGTTTGGGCTGGGAAGATGGCTTTAGTGGGTAAAAGTATATAAGTATGCTATACTGACATGAGTACTCGAGTTTAGATCACCAGGTCCTACATAATAGCTTGATCTGTAATATGAGTATCTGGGATCTCAGCATTTCCATAGTGTGACAGGAACTTGTGGCCCAACTAGCCTGACATATGCCACAGGAAAACAGAGTCCAGGGCTGGAGAGATGGATCAGTGGTTAGAAGCAGTTACTGCTCTTGCAGAGGATCTGGGTTGGTTCTGGCACTTACATGGCTGCTTAAAGCCATCGGTAACTACAGTTCTAGGGGACCCTGCACACACATGGTGCATATACATCTGCTCAGGCATACATGTATACACACAAATATGAAAACAACAAATAAAACCAAAACAAAGAGACCGTGTCTCTAACAGGTAGAAGATGAGAACAGACACCTGAGGTTGTCATCTAACCTCCACGTGTACACCATGGCATGAGAGTACCTATATTCACACATGTGCTTACACACACATACATATGCTTTACATACCTACACAAAGGTAAATTAATAATAATAATTTTTAAAATTTCTTATTTTCCAAGTGTAGTGGTTCATGGCTATAGTAAGAGTTTGAAAGAACGATGCAGTAAGATTTGTGAGTTCCCTGACTGAGCTACAAAGTGAGCTAACCTGGGCAATATGGTGAGTTCCCTTTTCAAAATAGTAAGGAGAGAGCTGGAATGTAGCTTAGTGGTAGAGTACTTGTATAGCATGTGCAAGGTTCTGTGTTCAGTCATCAGTACCTTAAAAGACAAAACCAAAAAGCTGTTTCTCTACTCACCTTTCGGAACCTAAATCACTGAAGAAAGACTTTGTTCTTCACTTCACTTCTTAAAAGCTTTCTCCTCACGTCTCTCCCTCAGCTAATTCACCTGGAGATCAAACCCGCAATCCGAAACCAGATCATCCGGGAGCTGCAGGTGCTGCATGAGTGTAACTCACCCTACATCGTGGGCTTCTACGGGGCCTTCTACAGCGACGGCGAGATCAGCATCTGCATGGAGCACATGGTGAGCACATCTGTCAGCCAAGTGCCAGAGGCCTGGGACCAGGCTGGCTCTGGCCTCATTGTTGGTTTGGATGGTGACCTGCTCTTCCCGGCCTCCCCATTCCATACCTCAGAGGCCTGGGAGACCCAGGGGCCTGACTGTGGAGTCTGGTATAGTCACAGGATGACAACCCTGCTTTCTAGGTCCCTGCTTCTCTTCAAAGAGAGGTGCTAGATACCAGGAATTCTCGGTGGGCTTTTCTCAAATATATTTCCTAGTTTTCTCCTATTTTGATGGCCATAAGATTTTGATGTAGTTCAAATCAGTTTAAGTACACTCTGTGTCTCTGCCTTTGGAAGGTTTATAATATACTTTAAGGGCAGCCTTAGGATTTTTGGGGGCGGGGGATAAAGAGAGCAAACCCCCTCCCCCCATACACACCACCATACACTGGTGAAAGGTAAGAGCAAGTCAGTGAGTGGGTGTTTATGGGCCAGTTACATGTGTGGGAGCTAGTCTGCAAGCCCTTCCTTTTCTTCTCAGTGATGGTGATCATAACAACAACATAAAAATGTTCATGCTTGTTGGGCATATAGTATATCAAGTGTCATCCTAACAAATTAATATTTTATTACATTCTCATAGTCTCCTTTAAAAAGACATTACATTTAGTGTGTGCGCGCGTGTGCTGCGGAGTACATATGGAGGTTTACTTGTGGGCGTTGGTTTTTTTTCCTTCTACCATTTAGTCCTAGGAATCAAACTCAGGTTGTAAGTCTTTGAGGCAAGCACCTTTACTCACTGAGCAATCTCACTAGCCCCACAGCCCAATTTTTATCTCACCTAGTGAGGAAGTTAATACACAGAGAGACTTGATCTCTTCCTTTATACTTAGCATGCAGTTAATAAGTCCTGTTTAGTCCAGTGCCTGTTCTTGGTTGACTTCACTGCATAGAGATGGGGACTGGGCTTTTCTAGCCTTTAAGCTTAGGATTGCCAGCTTTGTAGCTGATAGAATGGTTTAGGGACTTTGGGAATCAGTTGTTTATTTATATCTTTTTCCTTACATAAATATAAATAAGGATATTGTCATGTTTGCCACCATGTGGTGTCCCTGTCGTCGTCCTCACCCCCATCTGCTTCTTTAGTGTGCTGGGGATTGAAGGCAGGACCTTGTGCATAGTAGGGAAATGCCTTACTCCTAAACCGTGTCTCAGATCCACCACTGACACCCTGGCACAGCGCAGGTACTCAGTAAGTCTGTGTCTACTTAAAACCATTTGTCTTAGTTAGGCTTCTATTGCTATGATAAATATGATAAATACCATGACCAAAAGCAACTTGGGGAGAAAAGAGTTTATTTCAACTTTTAACTCCCCGGTCACACTCCATTACTGAGAGAAGCGGGGGAGGAGCTGATGCAAAGTCCATGGATGAGTGCTGCTTCCTGGCTTGCTGCTCATGGTTTACTCAGCCTGCTTCCTTATAGCATCTAGGACCACCAGCCAAGAGGTGCCATCACTCACAGTAACCTGGTCCTTCCCACAGTCATCATTCAAGAAAATGCACTACAGGCTTGCCCACAGGCCAGTCTGGTGAAGTATTTTCTTAATTAAGGTTCTTTCTTCTAAAATGACTCTAGCTTGTGGCAACCTGACATAAAACTAGCCAGTGTACTATTTTATTGTGACCTTGAGTAGACTTCCTGATCTCTCTGATTCTCAGTTTCTTCATTTGTAAGGTGACCATGATTCTGTTTTGTTGTTGTGCAGGTTAGAATGACAAATGTCAGTTTGTCAGTATGCCTTCCAATTCAGAGTATGCATTCTGCAAGTGCTAGTTCCTGCTTTATCCCATGAGGCTGGCAATTGAGAGTCAGAGATCAACAAACTTGATGGCTCTTGTGCTTTCAGGCTGCTACAGTGGCTGCTGTCTCTTGTTCCCACTTCCTTTGACCTCTAGACCTAGACTGACTTTCAGAATGGTGCCTGGTCTGAATGGATGCCCCCCTCCTCCACCTAAGGAGTCTGTGCTGATCACCCCTTCCCCCTAGCCCTAACACACATACATGGTTTTCAAGATTTTTTTTATCATCAGGAAGGGCCATATATACTCTTGCAGGCATCAGTCCTGGTGCCATTAAGAACTTGGATCCTGGAACCAACTTCTGCATGTTTAAAAGTTATAGAGAAGGTTCTTGTTCCTTTTTATTCCAACAAGAGGGCAGCCATGTCTTTGGGAAGCACAGGAAATCTTTTGGGCTGGCTCCTGCCCCTTAGGACTTTTTAGATAGGGTCTCATTACACAGTACTTACTGTCTTGGAATTTACGTAAACCAGACTGGCCTTTAATTCAGAGATCTGGCTCTGCCTTCTGATAGCTGGGGTTAAAGGCCATGCCACCAAGCCTGGCAGGACTATTATCCTACTATTCCACCTCCTCTGCCTCCCTCCCCCACCCCCACCCCCCTTTTTTAAGGGTCTCTCTATGTAGCCTTGGGTTGCTTGTAACTTACTATGTGAACCAGGCTCGCTTTGAACTTGTAGTGTTTTTCCTGCCTCTGCCTATTGCTTACTGGGATAACAGGTGTGTGCTACTGTGCCTGACACTTTGGGCCTTTGGGTTTCTTGTACTCTTTGTTGATGGTTTCCCTCCACCCCATTTCTCAGTTCTAGCCCCAAAAGAGTTTTGATGCAACTAGAAAGGGAAGAAGAGAAGTTGAGTCAATGTTGATAAGCCAGAAACAGGAAGGGCCAGAATAGCTTTCTGCCCACTTAGGTCTTGCTTTCCTAATAGAAGGTGGATGGAGGCATAACCAGTTATAACAACAACTAGCTTTCTTTCAATTCTTACCATTTGCCAAGTCCTGTTCACATTATGTAAGTTATTAATCATGTCACCCCATCTCATGAGATGGATTCTCAGCCCCTCAGCTGGCAGTTTGTGATAGTTAAGTCCTAGGAGAGTTCATAATTGGCAAAATCATATAGCCAGTGGGTGCCATAGTCTGCTTCCATTGGTTTTGTACTCTCCTCTCTCTCTGCAGGTGTTATACTCAATTCTGCTTCTCAACAGAGAAATGACTGGATGAGTTCTCTAGGGCCCCTCTCTGAGCTTACACCATTTCCATAGTTTGAGGCACTTGTAGCCAGTCTTGATTTACATTAGTTAATCAACATGGGTCCAGCTTCATAAACACCTTTAGTGCTTATTATTACATGACTTGCCCTGAGAACTGGGATGATGGCGCTCTGCAGAAGCTGGTGCTGTGCTCTCCGTGATCTCAGTTCAGCCGTCAGAGCGGCTGAGCACCAGGTATGCCATTTCAAGCCCACTCTGCTGAAGCATCGCAAGTTCTGTCCCTAGTTACCTGCTAGTTCCATGCATCCAAATGTCTTCCCCTAATACGGGAGCCAAGAGGCTGTTTGTGGGTGAGTTTGGGGCTGCACTCCTGGAGGCTTGCTTCAGGGGCTAAGGTTAGGCCCCAAAGATTGACAGTGGGCCTAATGGGCCTTGGTCAGGCCTGGGGCTTGAAAGGAGAGAGCTAAGCCTTGGAAGCAGCAACAAGGCCTTCCCTTCAGTTTCTAAAAATGATCAGTGTCTTTTCCTCCTTTCACCTTATTTTGTTAGTTTTTTCTTTTTGTAACTCTGCTTTGTCCATGCTGGGTACCACTGAGCTACACGGCCAGCCCTGGACCAGTGTTTTTATACTTTAGAAGAACCCAGAGCATCCTGAGAGCCTAGACAGGACTCTGTAGCAAGAATCTGTTACTGGAAGTCCATGTAGCCATAAGAGCCATGAGAGGTCTTCTTTCCCAGCCCTGGACCCCAGGATCCTTCCTTGGTCTCTGACAGGCCCTTCTGTATTAGAGCCCCTCACTGCAAAAACTGGCTGCCACTTGCCTCCATGGTAGGGTCATGTGAAGAACTCTGCTCTGTAGTCACATCCCAACTTCTTAAGGGCTTTGATCGGTCTCCACTGCCTCAGTCTGTTTGACATTCTGTGTCATTAGCATGCAGTTCTAGCAGGTGATTAGACTCCAAGCATATAGAAAGCTGCAGGAATTTTACACTATACAGTAACCATCACCTCAGTTCTGCAACTAGCATCTCACCATGTTTGCTTCATCAACTATTGTCTTTCTGTTTGCTGCCCAAATGCATTTAAGATGCATTTTAAAGGCAGTTTGTGTCATCAGCATGCACTATCCATTTTCTGAAGCACTCAGCCAGGAATTCAGCTCCCCTAGAAATAAGTCTGGATTTTGAGAGCCAAGGAGAAAGGATGCTCCCTCACCAGAACAGAACACTCTTGTCTGCAGAGAGAGGGCTCCTGCTCAATTGGTAGCTGAGCAACCAGGGAGAAGGGAGTTGGAGTTGATGGTTCATAGGCAGGAGTAAAAGCTTTGAGCTATTATTTTCATAAAGCATTTGTCTCTTCTATAGAAAATCATCACAAAAGTACCATTGACTTAGTTAATAATTGGCTTCTAAAAATAAGCACCATGTCAGCAGTGGTAGTCAGTGATCGCAAGTTGTTGGCAACCGTGAAGCAGAGCTAGAGTGCTGCAGGGGTGGTTGCAGGGGGCTGGGCTGTCCTGGTTAGCTCGTGCTCCTGGCCTCCTGTGAGCTCACTGTTCTGCCTCTAAGCTTGTCACTCTGGAGGGTAAAGGGAGGAGTCATTGTGGCTTCTTTTGAATAGTTTTCCTTTCCTTTTTCTTTCCCTTCCCTCCCTCCCCTCCTCTCCCCTCTAGGGGAGTATGCACTGTATGCTTAGAGCGCTCGCGCGCTCTCTCTCTCTCTCTCTCTCTCTCTCTCTCTCTCTCTCTCTCTCTCTCTGTCTCTTCTCTGTCTCTCCCTCCTTTTCTTCCTCTCTCAGATGATGTTCTCATCTTAAAACACCAGGAGCAGATTCCTTTACTTCTGCCTCTGTCGAGTGTCAGTTTTCTAGATGGGAACTCGGCCACAGCTGGCCATTTCTAACCCAGTCTGATCAGCCCTGCATGTCTTCATGGACCCATGGTACAATAGAAATACTTTCCTTACCAACCCATAAGTTGTGGGTTCTGTGAGCCATATGTATTAAGTTAGCTGGATTGTCCTCTGTTAGGGTCATTTGAAAGGCAGTTCTATTTGTTGCCTAAATGGAGAAAGAAACGTGAGAACCACCTGGTTAGCTTTCTACCCTATTTGAATTCATTTCACAGAGCAGCTTTGCTACCTTGGTTTCTAAGGTCCTCTTTTGACTAGGAAGCCATTCGCACTAAGGAACAAAGCCATACTCAGTTAGGCACATTAGAAGCAGCTTCTTAGTTTTCTGTATTTGTCCTGTTTGTGAAGGAAACAGAGATGCATGGCTTTTGTAGGAGCCTGCTGATTGGGTGGGGTTCCTGAGGTATGATATTGTCCTGATTAAGCCCAAAGGGGCCTGTAGCACTGAAGGCAGCCGAATCACAGGACCAGTTGGATGGCATGAGCTCAGCATAGTCACAACCTGAATAAAGGTTCTTGGAAAGTAAGTGTATGTGTAAAGAGTATTTTCCCTCTGACTTGATGCTTCCACTCCCTAGAGACTCTGCCATAGTGAAGTTCTAGGTTGAGGTCCAGAATTCTCTACTCTACTCGGTTGGCTCACCCCACCAAGATGCTGCAGTATTCATTATGGTCAGGAGTCACTTACTGTGCTTGCTCTATTACTCTTCACCTTATACCCTTGAGATAGGGTCTCACTATGAACCAGGAGCTAGGCTGGCAGCCTAGCCAGCCCCATTGATCCTCCTGTCTCTTCCCTGAACTGTGTTGGGGTTACAAGTGTGCACACGGCCATGCCTGGCTTTTTATATGCATGCTGGTGATTTGAACTCAAGTCCTTATATTTCTATAGTCACACTTTTACTCACTGAGAAGTTTTCTAGGTTTGCCCGTGACCACAGCTGGCCATTTCTAGCCATGTCTATCCCTCTGACTGCACAGTATCCCAGGAGTGTAAAGCTTTAGTATCTTGGTTTTCAGTTTTGTTGAAATATTCTGTGCATTTCTTTCCTTGCTCCTTCCTTTGCTTGATACAGAAACCTGACTCTTGAATATGATTTAAGTGACAACATTGGCTTCTCCCTTCTTCAGCGTGTCTATAGTATTTGTCTTACACAGTTCTGGATTTATTAGTTAAAAATTTTAAGGCTAGAAGCTAGCTCTTTTTATATCTTTACCTCTTTGTATTTACCATAGATCATAACATTTTATAGGATTTGTAGAATGAATGATTGCCTCCTGTGACGTTTTTCTATTGATTTTTGTTGATTGATTTGTTAGGGGAATACCAGATGTCAGTCAACTGAAACGATAGTGCTAAAGCAACTAGCAGTAGTGACTGGAGGTATGGTTCAGACATTTAGAATAGTTGCTGCTCTTGCAGAGGGACCTAGGTTTGGGTCCCAGTACTCAAATGTTTGCTTAAGCCATTGCTAACTCCATTTTCAAGAGATCCAGTGCTCTCTTCTGGGCTTGGAGGACATTTATTAATTTTTACTTTACCGGAATGTACATGTGTGCACCACATGCATGCATGGTACCCTCAGAGGCCAGAAGAAGACGACATTGATTCCTTGGCAATTAAAGATGGCTGTGAGCTGCCCTGTGGGTTCTGAGAACCAGACCAGCGTCCTGTAAGAGCAAGTGCTTGGAACCGTTAATCCATCTCTCCCAAGACCCCATTTAAATTGTAAAAGTGTATGTGTGTGTGTGTGTGTGTGTGTGTGTAGTGTGTGTTGTATGTGCACACATGTGGAGGACAAATGACAGCTTTTGTGAATTGTTTTTCCCTTTCCACTGTGGGTTCTGGGCCTGAACTCAGGTTGTCAGGCTTGTGTGACCAGCACTTTTACCCACTGAGCCATGGGGCTGGCCACAAATAGCTAACAAATGTGTCAAGTTTTTTACTATGCTTCATGTGTATTAGGTTGTTTAATGATTTAACAGCCCAGGATTATAATAGTACCCTTATAATTATTGACATCATTTGCAAGTTGCAGAACCTGTTTAGAGTTCACTAGATAGTAAGGGGCAGAGTTGGTGTTTTAAACTTTTGGCAGGTTGGCTATCTTATGCTGTCAGTGTAAAGCAAGACTTTTTTCATGATCGCTGTATTTAAGTCATTTGTTTAAAGAAGCTCACAAGATTTTGTTTGATTGTTTGAAGCCTGCCTTAGTTCTTTGATAGGTAGTTGAAACTGAAGGATAATAATTTGTTAAGCAGATGTTCTGCATGTGAGAGTTACTTTCTTTTGGATTTTAATAGTTGAGGTGATAGAAATTTGTCACTAACTGGTCTGATATTTTTGTTTTTAGGATGGTGGGTCCTTGGATCAAGTTCTGAAGAAAGCTGGAAGAATTCCTGAGCAAATTTTAGGAAAAGTTAGCATTGCTGTGAGTATGTAGTAGAGTTTCTCTTCTAGAGTGATGAACTGAGAGAAAATAATTAAGAGAGGAAAGTAAGTCTGTGAAGGAGTTTATTTCAAAAATAAACTTACTGAACATTTCCCATGGAGGATGACCTTGAACATCTGTCTCTCTGCCCCTGCTGCTTCCCTAGTGCTGAGGTGACAGGCATGTACCACCACACCCAGTTTTATGCTGGGGATCCATGTGGGTCTTACTCATGCAAGGCAAGCACCTTACCCATTGAGCTAAATCCCTAGCCCTGACTTTATGCTAAAACCTGTGTCTGAAAAACAGGACAAGGTATCTTTCTTAATAGCAAGAAAAAGGTCTTTAAAATTGGCGGTTTAGAAAAGTCTTTCACAGGGTGTTTAGAAAACTTAACGCTGGCCACCCTTACCTTGGGCTAACAGGAGTGCTTCACAGACATGAGATGTGGCTGCTTAGTAAGGCAGATACGTTATGAGTGGAAATGGGTAAGGAGAGCCATTGCTTGTCTAAGCCAGTTCCATTTCAGTTTCCTTCCTTTTTATCTTCCTCTCCTCCAGGTGATAAAAGGCCTGACGTATCTTCGGGAGAAGCACAAGATTATGCACAGAGGTGAGAAAGGATTGCCGGATGTTTCACTCTGAACTACAGCTGAAATCTGAAGGTTTTCACATCTTTTAAAAATGTGTTTAGTTTTGTTTTGGAATGAAAGCCCTTTTTTAATCAATTGGGCATAGTGGTGTGTGCCTTTAGTCCCAGCACTTGGGAGGCAGGGGTAGGTGTATCTCTGTGCTGCATTTGAGGCAGCCAGAGTGATATAGAACGATCCTGTATAAAGCATTATATTACTAACATGCCCTTTATTGTAAGACAAGGGTCTTATTATGTAACCCTGGCTGACCTGGAACTAAGTAGATGAGCTTGGCCCGAGAACTCAGAGATCTGTCTGCCTTTGCCTCCTAAATGCTGGGACTAACGGCGTGACATGTGTGTGCCACCATTGCCCGGCCCTGTTTGTTTTTTGAGACAGGGTTCTCTGTGCAGCCCTGGCTGCCCTGAAACCCCCTCTGTAAGGCTTTCTTTCCAGGCAGATTCTCTTTAGTGAGGGCAGCATGGACCTCACAAGCCACTTACACAGCAGGTTCATCGGATAGTGTGGCTCGATCCTAGGTGAAAGCTTCTCAACCACTCACTCTCCCCCATCCACACCAGTGCTTGGCCCTCTGATGGATGGGCCTTTGATTAGGTGCAGCTGAGGTGCTTGGAGCACCACAGTGCTTCTGTGTCCACCGAGGGCATTAATACATACTGTGATTGGCCACTGCAGGTTCCATGCTCACTGTTGGTCACAGCGATTGATACCAAGCAAAACTATGTGGTATTTCAGACGGAGAGGATTGTAGTGAGAGGGATTAATAAGTGTTGAGGATAAGAAATGGATGCTGAAAGCAAGCGAATGAAACGTGGGCACAGTGCTAGAGCATGTTCTTAGTGTGGGTAAGGCAGGGCTCACTTCCCAGCATTTTGGACAAAGGAAGTAAAAGATTTTCCATGACAGTGACTAAGCCTTGAGTCAAAAATACAAACAAACAAACAAACCCAACAATTCCTAACAGAGGGTCAGACCAGTGATGATGTCTGTCAGCAGGGTGAGCAGATTGCTTGCAGGCCACATTGTGCCTCTTCTTTAGATTTGTATGCTCTGCAAGCCAAGGATGATTTTCAAAACTTGGTGACATGTGACATTTGCATGCAATTCAATTTTAACATCTCTGGCCAGGCATGGTAGCACATGCCTTTAATCTTAGCCCTGGGGAGGCAGGGGCAGGTAGATCTCCATGAGTTCAAGGCCAGCCTAGTCTATATAGCAAATTCAGAAAGCTAGGATACTGGAGAGACTCTGCCTTAAACAAACGATTAGCTTAGTGTCTATACATAAAGTCCTGTTAGAACACAGCCACACTTGCTTGACTCTTCTCTGTGACTGCTTTGTGGTTGTATTGGTATTTTCAAACGGTCTCTTATGAAAGACATAACTCATCCTAAAATATTTACTCTCTATTCTTTACTAAGAAAGCTTCCTGTTAGGCTCTGACGTGGGTTGATATCCATAGGAGCCCCTCCCCCCTCTTTTCTGAAGAGAAAGAGAGAGAGGGGATAGGAGAGGGTAGGGGAGAGAAGTGGGCCTGGGAGGAGAGGATGGAAGGGATGATGCAGTCAATCTAAATGTAAAGTAAATATAATAATTAATGGGGGAAAAAAAGCTTCCTGACCCAGTTAAGAGAAGGAAGAATTGACGTGGAGAATGTAAGCACAAAACTTGGCTTTCAACTTGTTTCTGAGAGTTCTTGAAGAACGACAGCTTTACATTCTGAGTAGGTGGTATAGGTGGGAGAGAAGATACTCTTCTTACCCTTGAGCTCTGGGAAGAATTCCTGTCTGACCACACTTGATGCAGTCTTTGCATTTTTTGTGTAAGGCCCATTTTCCCAAAGCCAAGCAAATGGCTCATAGGGATTGCAGGGATGGAGGTGAAAGAGTGGTTCACACTACCACCAGCCATTTGCAACCCACTGTCACCGCTTAGCAAGGCCTTATTCTTCTCAGGGCCTGGAAGAAGCATGACTTGGATCTGTGCAGAGTACACACCACTCAGACTGATAAAGAATAATAGACACAACAAATTGCTTTACTTTGTTTTAAAAGTTTAAATTGTTTATGTGTGTGTTCATACCTGTGCCACAGTATCCCAGCACGCACAGAAAGTCAGAGACAACGCAGTGGTTCCTGGGGAAGGACTCACATTGTTAGCCCTGGTGGTTAGTGTTGGTTTTCAGAGCCAGCTTGGCAAACCCAAACTCAGGAATGTCACACATAGGTGACATCTGTTGCCATGACAACCCTGCATACCTTCTTGGAGTCCACTCCTCACACTCACCTGGGAACCACCTAGTCACAGCCTAGATAAAAGTCGAACCTTTCCCTACCTTCCACCCTTTTTCCCTTGTCTTTTCTCTCTCTCCCCTTTGTCCCTGTTCTTCCCTAATAAACCTCTACCACGTGGAACTGCTTTGGCCTGGTGTGGTCTCCTAACACAACAGTTACGCTTGCAGCACGTTTGCCTGCTGAGCCATCTCCCTGGCTGAAGAATTTCAGTCCTTGCTCTAATGCTTTCTTCTCTGTCTATCAGGTAGAGCAGTGTGTGACTTGTCCGGTCTTTATCCCCCAGCAGTGAGCAGTGTATCCACAGTCTAGCCTGAGAGAGCAAGCAGGAGGTTTTCTTTTTCTTTCTTTTTTTTTTTTTTTTGGTTTTTTGAGACAGGGTTTCTCTGTGTAGCCTTGGCTGTCCTGGAACTCACTCTGTAGACCAGGCTGGCCCCGAACTCAGAAATCCACCTGCCTCTGCCTCCCAAGTGCTGGGATTAAAGGCGTTCGCCACCACGGCCTGGCCAAGCAGGAGGTTTTCATTTGTTTGTTTTTGCTGTTTTGTTTTTGTGAGAGAGGGTCTCACTATGTAGCTCTGGCTGGCCTGGAAATCTCTGGCTTAAAATACACGGAGATTTGCATGCCTCTGCCTCCCAAGTGCCAAGACTAAAGGTGTGCACTGCCACACCCCAGCATAAGTTTTTAAGGGGACACAGAGCTAAGTGTGAGCAGTGGTGCCTATTGACATGCACTCTAGCAGAGCTCCTCAAGCCTAGGCTAGAGGGATATGGAAGTGGGGTTTTCAGAGCCTTCAATTTTAGTTCCTAGTTCCCTGTGAGTGCCAGGATTCTTCAGAACACCACAGGGGTGCCAGCGAGAGCTTCCAACAGAAAGTTGTTAGCAAAAGCCAGGATTTCAGCCTCTAAACTCTTCACTTCAGACTGTCATCCACCCGTAAGCCGGATCTGAAGTGGTTCAGGTCTGGTGTGTCTTATTTTATAAGCTGTTTTTAGTAAACTCTTGTATAATGTATTTCGAGGTGACTTTTGTCCCTTATCTTTCCTCCAGGGTTTTTCTGACAGAAAGTCAAGGTGGCCTCTGCCTCCCCCATCCACCTGGCATAAGAATGCTCCCCCCTGTCTTTGTGTGCAGGGGCATGTTTCTGCTCCTTGAATTGTAGGAGGCTGCCCTTCCTCCTTGTCTCTGCTCTATGGGTAAGAGCTTCTAGGGGACAATGGAGTACAAGGAGAGGGACCTCCTTGCCTCTGTCTAGACTGCTCTTCCTTGCAGATGGGGGGAGAATGGCTGATTTTAGCTGAAATTCAGTGGCCTGGTTTCTTGGCTAGAAATGTGAGTCTTATTCTCTCTGAAACTGTCCTGTGGGCTAATCCATAAGTATGGCTTATGGTTGCATATGATTTCATCTCTGTTTTTTAAGAGCTAGGCAGGACCAGATACTAGAAGAGGGAGAATATTCCTCCTTGGGAAGAATCATTAAGGGAGAGGTATTTGCGTTAGCTTTGAAGTTGAAATCAAAATTGTACTTGTGGTTGTGGCCTGGAAAGGCTTTCTAGGTAGAGTGAGATGGGGTATGGAACCTGGAAACACCAAGTCTTTACTACAGGAAATAAGTTTTCTAGAACAGAGGTAGAGGTCGGGAACTAAAGTAAGAAGTGGTTTCTGTACTGGGAAGGGTCTTGGCACTGGAATTTATTGTGGCTCCAGGAAGCAGCAGAGTGTTCTTGAACAGGGTGAGCGGGGCTGGTTTCTAAGGATAAGGATAAAGCAATCTGGATAAAGGAGTTCTTTAGGGGTTGCCCGTAGCAACGTGGAGAAGGAGCGAGGGAGGGAGGGAAGGAGGGAAGCACCATGAAGGGCAGGAGGGGACATGAGAAAGAGAAGTAATAGGTTTTCTGAGCAGCCTAGGAGCAGAGGGCAGGTACTAGCTGGAACGGTGGTGTCAGGAGGATTGAAGTCCTAGATTTATCACCAGCACTGCTTAAACCTTGTGTGCTGGCCCACATCCTTGTTCCTGGCCCCAGGTATGTGGAAGCAAGAGGATCAGAAGTTCAAGATCATCCTCAGCTACATAGAAAGTTTGAAACTAGCCTGGATTCATGAGTCCATGTCTTAAAAATAAGTACATAATAGCAAATACAGTAGCTCATTTGCCTTCAAAATAAAAATTTCAGTTCTCACTGTCTAAGGTCCTGTCACCTTTAGGTACAGCCTTTGTCACCTTAGGTGAGCCTATCTGTCTGGCATCCATCTGTGTGTCCCTCTGCTCGATCCTCTCCAGGGCTCTTCCCACCCCACAGCTGTCTCCTGCCCTTGCCTTGCTCATTAAGTTATATCTTAGGGAGTGCAGCCGAACGCTCCCACCCACCCCCGGGAAAAAAAAAGGAGCCATAGAACAAATGAATCCCCTAGAGGGCTTCACTACCTCTGTCAACCACCTGCCCGTCTTGCCAGCTAAGCAGCTGCCGTCAGGTGGGTGACACCAGCTCTGTCTGTGCTATCGTGGTCATACCTGTGTACACTATCCCTTGGGGATCACAGCCTTGTGGACAATGACTGTGCCCTTTTGATCATTGCATTGTGCAAGAATTCTATGTAGTGTAAACAAATGGCCCCAAAGCATTTTATGTAGATCCCTTGTTTTAGCAACTAAGAAATGTTTAGAAGTTACACTTGCCATTATGTGCTTTGAACTGTGGTACTGTGGTCATTTTGATGTCAAAAAGGAATACTTTATCCAGTAAGTTTTACATAAAACTTCTTTTGTTGTTATTTGTTTTCCTTTTTTGATGCTAGATAAGCACTCTTTACTGAGCTGAGCCCTCTGCCCTACTCCCTACTCTGTGTGGTTTTTTTTTTTTTGGTGGGAAGCGATATCCCCATTGCTAAAGAGAACTGGCCAGATGGGGCAGGAAAGGGAGTCACTTCGCACAGGACGCTGCTTGGCTTCCCAACACCTGAGCCTGGAGGGTTGGGAGAGAACGAGAGGCTTAGACAAGCTGCTGAGAAGCTGGGTCTCTCCTGTGGCTCACCCTTGAGGCTTCTGCTGGGACCGTGTGGGACGAAGCTCAGGTAAATTTCCCATGTTGGGAGGGGACTCAGAGGTTCCAGACACCAGAAGTGGACACAGCAGGGCGGGGAGTAAGGAAGACATGTCAGATGCAGGGAACAGCAAAAGAGAGGTGAGGAGGCAGGACTTAATAACACACTGGGGAGGTTAAAGGCGGGCCAGCCTGGATTACCTCAAGGGAGATAGGGAGATAAGAAACACTGGAAAGTTTGCAGAGCCAGGAAACGGGACTTCGTTTGGACTGTTTGCAGGCAGATGGGAGCCATAGCAGTCTCTGTATAGGGGCTATCCTAGAGGAGCTCTAGCTGTCATGTGCACAAGGTAGAGTGGGGAAATCTGGGGAGAGGAAGAGTGGGGAGAAGCCGGCAGCTTTGGGAAGCTATATCAAGGTGCTCTTTGAGATGGAAATGAATTCATTCTGGTTTTGTTGGACACCTCACACTTCCTAGTGCCAGAAAAGAGTTATCTGGGTTAACGAGGTGGGGGTAGGATGAAGAGCATGCTCTGGCTCTGACTGCATACTCTACTGCGCTAGGTCTCCTGGTCACTAGGAGGGGCTTCATGCAGTGTATCTGGCTCTCAAGGCCTGAAGGGTAAAGCCTCTCATTCTCTCCAGCCCCAGTAATTTCTGCAGATGTCTAGGAGGCTGAACCCAGAATTCAGAGCTACATCAGGGAGAGCAGGGTTATGTAAGCTCAAGTGCAGATACCTGCTTGCCATGTGAATAGAAATCAGATGCAAGAAGCAGCTAGAGGCAGCTCAGCCTCAGAGAGCAACAGCTGCAGCCTGGAGGGGGAGAAGCAGCAGTGCCAAAGAACACAGCCATTACGGAGGGGATGCTCTGGGCCACAAAGGTCAAGGCAGCTCCCTGTGGGATGGTGTGTGCAGTATATATGTGGTAAGGTCTCACTCTGTGACATGAGCCACCCTGGTTAGAGAAGCCAGGACTTGCCAGAAAGTACATGGAGCGTAGGTGGTAGGGCTCCAGCCAGTGCTCTCCTTGTTTCAGGTCATACCTGAAAGGCCGTGGGAAACATTTGGGATGGGTGGGTGAGGGGCCTTGGGCAGAAGGCTCATGTTAGAGGAGTTCCTCCACACATGCTACAGACACATCACACCCTCAGCTCTTCCCGTGTCCTGAAATGTGACCTGAGGTCTGTCGTGCACACTGTAGGTCAAGGACAAGGGCCTCTTGTAAGCTGCTGTTAGAGAAAGACCAGCTGGCCCCTGCACCTACCTAGTGTTAACGTACTTCTCCAGTGGAGGACTGTCAGGGTGTGCTTTTTTACTCTGCTCTCACTTGGCTGTGTACCAGAGACCACCTGGTGTTATACACTCACTCATTGGTTGATTTATCTCCTAACACCAGTAGCATGTGCACTGGCTGTTCCTGGGCACTTGGCAGCATGTCCTGCTCTTTCTCTGGCGTTGCACGGTAACTGAGGGGCTCCGTAACAGTGGGGAAGACTGCTGAGGAGTGTGGCCCTGGGCTGCTCGACAGAGGGCAGTCTTGCCCTGTGATCGTGAATAAACCCGTAGAGATGCTAGACCTGGATCCAGCTTTGGTGCTTGGGAATGATAGGGCTGGGTCTTAGAAAGGTCACACTACGGTGCTGAGTGTGGATGTACTCACTCAGCGGGGTTTGTGTTGGCTCACAGTTTACTGAGGTAAGACAGACTGAGAGCTTGTCCTGCCAGAGTCTGAGCCAGCCTGGTCTAGAGTCAGGGGAGGCTAATGTTTACAGGACTAGTTTAAACTTTTAAGAAAAGAGACAGGTGGTGCTAATAAAAGCTGGAGAGGCAGGTGTCTTGACAGCAGCCTTCTACATGTTACTCAGTATTAAACTGTCTGTTTTAAAGGAATAAAGAACTTAGCTAGATTTGGTGGCAATCTAAATTGAGCTGGAAGCTGAGGAAGCAGGGTCTTACAGCCTTACATGCCTTTTAATCTTACCAGTAATCACACCGTGTCTTGTTAGTAGGGTACCTGAAGTAACAGCCTTTGAATTCTCCTCCTCATCCTTTTTTCTGCTTCTTTTGGTCTGTAGAGACAGAGTTTCTCCGTGTAGCTCTGTAGCTACACTGTACTAGCTCTGTAGACCAGGCTAACCTTGAACTCAAAGGTCTGCCTGCCTTTGCCTCCCAAGAGCCAGTGTGTCCTATTCCAGACTTTGACATTTTGACTGGTGATGATCGCTGACTGCTGGTGAGTCATGGCCAGGTCTGTCCTCAGAGGACAGACGTCTACTGCCTTTGGAGTTTGCAAGTCAAGGATCACCTGGATTGGGGCGTGTGGTCTGGTCTAGAGAGCACTGATCCTTCCCCTCCCCAGACCACCCTGTGCTGAGTCTCTCATGTTCTTGTTTTCTCCTCTTCACAGACGTCAAGCCTTCCAACATTCTAGTGAACTCACGTGGGGAGATCAAGCTCTGTGATTTTGGGGTCAGTGGGCAGCTGATTGACTCCATGGCCAACTCCTTCGTGGGCACGAGGTCCTACATGTCGGTATGAACTGTCTCTGCAGGCCCCATTGCTCACATCCAGTCTGTGTGCAGCGTCAGCAGCCATAGAGTGTGGACCGTGAGCCATAGTTTGCACTGTATGATGATGGGTAGGGATTGAGAAATGGGGATGAATCACAGTGGGCATCTGGCAGCGAGCAAGTGTCTTCCTTTCACAAGTGTTCACATGTAATTGGGGTCTCAGGCACTGAGACAACCTCAAGAGATTGCGCTGTCCTAGCTCCAGAGTCTGGCTTCCATTCTGAAGAGACTCGGACACGACCACACCCACCTGACTTACTAGCAGTCCATTGATCCTCTGTGGCCCTGTTTAGAGAACATGTCTGAAACCCTTTCCTCCATTCTCCTCTGTCCTCTCTGTTTACTGAGTGTCCCAGTCATTTACCTGCTTGGCATCTAGCCCTGCTTAGCGTCTACTCTAGCTCAGCCAACATCTTATCTTGGTAGTCTTCTCTCCAGGGCCCAAGTCTCCTGGCTCCTGCTGTCACCTGATTACGGCATGCAGCTATCCCATGTTATCATGGAGTCTTTCCCCTTCTTGTACCACCGGCTGCAGCCCGGGTGTCTTTCCTAGGGCCCAGCAGGGTCTGGCACAGCAGCGTGTTAGGAATGCTGGGGAGTGGCTGATGTGGAGTTGACTGAATGAGAGGGTCTTTGGATAGTCCATTTCCAAGTGTGGCAGGGAAAGATGGAAAGCTGTGGGGAGTGCTTCAGAGGCAGTGCACAGGAGGATGATGTAAGGGCAGGTTTTATACAGTCAAGGGAAAAGTGCATGTCTAGATGGTAAGACAGGCCTAAGGCCCAGAGTGTTTCATGCACAGTCAAAGAGATGTCACATCCTTAAGGGTCTCAGTTCATCCCTGCAGTTATATCATCAGTAGAGATAATGGTTCCTATGTAGGAGGTGGGAATAGCTAATCTAGGAAGCCAGCAGCCCCTACTGCTCACAAAGGGGTTATGTCTTTACTTCCATTGCTCCCTGCTGGTCTCCACCTCTGCTGGGACTCTAGCTACTGTCAGTATCTCAATACCCTTACCCCACCCTCCTCTTTCATATCTATGGGAAGTTCTAATGCACACATACCCTCCACCCCCAACTCCACTGGCTACAGGGGCTTTTGCTGTTTGCTGGTCTCTTCTTCAGTAGATGGGAGGCTGAGCAGCTTGCACCAGGGCCACACACTTGCCAGTTCTCAAGTTCATTAGGCCTTGGAACTTACTGATCCATGATTTAGTGGCTGGTTTTTTGGTGGTTATATGGTCAGTTTTAAAGTAGTCCATGTTAGAGTTCATGGAAATTTTCATGGGAGAAGCTAGTTGGGTATCTAAATAACTGCACTACGATCACAGTGAAGGTTTTTGTAGGATCCGTGAAATAAATATCTGATAAACTAATGCTCAGTGTGCACACGGGCTGTGCTGTCTCCTCCCTGCTGCTTCCCACCTCTGTCAGCTCATGACTGTGGAATTCTGCCATGTCTGAAGGGTTTCATTCCACTTGGTTCCTGATATGACACTAGAAAGTAGAATGGGAATTTTGTTGTCATCACTGTTCCCAGTTAGCAGTGATTTCTGTCTATAAAAATTCCCATTTTATATATAGGGAACCTGAGGTTCAGGATCCCTATGGTGCACGAGTCTCAGAGTGGGAGAGATGGCTGAGCTCATGATGAGCCTCTCATGCTACTTGCATGTGAAGGCCGGGCCAGTCTGGCCAGACTGGGCAGAGCAGGAACCACGAGCTGCTGGGACCTGATTCTGCGGATGCTGCCAGCTGAGTCAGGGTCCAGGGAAAATGGAGCAGTGAGGAGAAGTCAGAGCTGTGATAAAAGGAGGCTACATTCAAGAGGCCAGAGGAACTCCTAACTATGTGAGGTGTCAGATAGGGGCTAGAAGTCAAAGCACTGAAGCCACCCTAGGGACCTGCCTAGAGCGAGAACTAACCATCTGTCTCCCCGTAGCCCGAGAGACTCCAGGGGACTCATTACTCTGTGCAGTCGGACATCTGGAGCATGGGGCTCTCTCTGGTGGAGATGGCAGTTGGGAGATACCCCATTCCCCCCCTGATGCCAAGGAGCTGGAGCTGCTGTTTGGATGCCAGGTGGAAGGAGACACGCCGAAACTCCACCCAGGCCGAGGACCCCTGGGAGGCCCCTCAGCTGTGAGTGACCTGCTGTCTCCAGAGAGGACTGTAGGGGTTCCCTTACTGTTAGGGACTTCTGGGTAGCTGCTTCTCTCTGGGTGTCAGGCTGGGTCCTGTGGGAGTAGTAGGGTACTTGGACGGGTGTAGGAAACTATTGTTCCTGCCAACTGCACCTGCTATTTGTTGGATACTTGGCTGTGATCCAGGTGCTGTGTTTAGAACTTACCAATATTAGTTTGCTTTTTAACGGTGCAGACTTCAGATTTCTTTTTTTAAATTATGAGATTCACATAACAAAATCTGTATGTTAAAGTATACATTATAGTTAAGTGGTTTGTAGTTTATACTTCTCCATTGTACAGCCACCACCACCACCACAGCCTCTTTCTAGAGCATTTTCATCCCCCCAGAGCATCTTTCCCCATTACCAGTTGCTCTCAGCGCCCCCGCCCCGCCCGTCCCTGGCAACCACCGATTACTCCCCTCCTGTCTCCGGATCTGCTTAGCATGTTCTAATTCTGAAAGCAGTTTGCTAATGAGCACTGCTATAATTCCTGCGTTAGACAAGAAGAAACTGAGGCACAGAGTACTTTCCTTGCCAGTGCCACATAGACATGTGAGAAGTGGCCAGTCTGACTGACGGCTACACACAGACTGCAGCAGCACATGCTTCTGAGTGGCACACACTGATACCTGGCGCTTCAGCAGTGTTCTTTCACAGCCTTTTCCAGTTTATTGTTTGGTTGGTTGGTTTTTTTTTTTTTTTTTTTTTTGGTGAGGGGTTGTTTTTTTAATATTTTACCACTAATTACCACTAACTCTTTAAGTGATCGAAACTTTCTGTGTAGAGGCTAGCCTGGCCTAGACTCCCTGAATGTGCTCCCTGCCTTTGCCTCCTGAGTGCTGCAGTTAAATGCATGTTCCACCACACCTGGCTACCTTCTCATTATTCTGTGACTTCTGCTAGGTGTTGCCGTCTGACCAGGATACCTGGTCTTTATCCTGATGTGGCTTTATCCACCCATGTGGATGAGTGTGTTTAGGGAGTTGAGGTACCAACCGTAGGTAGGGCTGGCTTGAGAGCTCGGGGTAGGAAAGGAAGAAATCCATGCTCAGGAAGAATTAAAAACAAGTTCAACTCAGTGTGGCTTAGTGTAGAGCTTGCCTAGCACCTGGGAGGCTGTGGGCTCTACCTATACAGTGCATAAAGGCCAAGCCCAGATACAGCCCTGTACTCATTGTAATGTCATTGGCTGTTCTGTAAATGTAAGCATGGGAAGATGAATTGTCATTTGATTCTCTTTCCGAAGCCCTGCACTTTGACTCAGTGGTCAGTCAGTCTGCCTGAGGTCACACATCTAGGATGATACTGAGCCAGACTCACAGCCCGGCCTTCTGGACCCTCCATGTCTAGGCTTTGTACAAGTGCCTGACCCACGCTGTACCCCTTGACTCATACTGACAAGTAGCTTCTTGTCTATGTCTACAAAGCGTTTCTTTTTCTTCTTTTTAAATCTGCAGCATATGGAATGGACAGCCGACCTCCCATGGCAATTTTTGAGTTGTTGGATTACATCGTCAATGAGGTAAGTGCTGCCAGGTCTCCTTGACCTTGGTGCTTATCTATACTTCAGAAAGAAAGTACAGGGCTGGAGAGATGGCTCAGCAGTTAAGAGCACCGACTGCTCTTCCAGAGGTTCTGAGTTCAGTTTCCCAGCAACCACATGGTGGCTCACAACCATCTGTACTGTCTGTAATCAGATCTGATGCCCTCTTCTGGTGTATCTGAAGACAGCTACAGTACTCATATAAATAATTTAAATAATAATAATAATAATAATAATAATAATAAAAAAGTAAGTAGAGGGTGTGTGGCACACACTTTTAATCCCAGCATTTGGGAGGCAGAGGCAGGTGGATATCTGAGTTCAAGGTCAGCCTGGTCTACAGTGAGTTCCAGGACAGACATGCTACACAGGGAAACCCTGTCTAGAAAAAAACAAAACAGAAGTAGTTCTGGGCTGGTGAGATGGCTTAGTGGTTAAGCACAGTGGCTACTCTTGCAGAGAACCTGGGTTCAATTCCCACACCTATATGACAGTTCACAACCATCTGTAACTCCAGGTCCAAGGAATCTGACACCCTCCTCTGTGGGCACTGCATGCATGTGATGCATAGACAAAAATTTGGGCAAAAAAACCTATACACAAAATAAAATGAGGGAAGAAAACCAAGGAAAAGGAAAAAAACCCACTAGTTATAAGTGTGTTGGCAAATACCTGTGATCCCAATACTTAAATTGAGATTGGAGAGTTCCAAGCCTGAGACAGGCCTATACTGAATAGTGAAGGCCCTGTCTCAGAAAGGAAGGTGGGAGAGAAAACTATGGTTGAGTTGTTCATATGGTGGGGTCCTCAAGGTGCCTGAGCTTTGCTCTTGGAATTGTCAGCTCAGAGACCCTTCTTTTTCCAACATCAGGAGCCTCCATTCACCCACTGATGTTTGCCTGTCTTCATTTACTAGGCTGTCCAGCGCCTATAGAAACTTCTGAGCACAGGAGGTGTGAGGTGGAGTAAGTGGGATGGACCAAAGATGGAAGAGCAGGAGCCTCTAGTCTCCATGATGGCTAGGTGGGGTGGGGGTGGGCTAGTGAATGGAGAACTGCAACATACAGACGTATATGCTGTTAAAAAGCTGTGATTCTAGAAAGAGATGAGGAATATCCATTATCAATTCTGTGAAAGCAGCAAATCACTTTTGGATTACTTCCTATAATCCCACCACCCGGGAGGCCAAGAATTCCATGAATTCTAGGCTAGCCTGCACTGTAGAATGAGACAGTTTCAGAGTAAGGGGGGTGGAGGTGGGGTATGTTTTGAGAAAAATCTTTTTTAATGCCTATGCCTATTGTAGGTGATTAAAAATTTCAAACTCTTGGCTGATTTTAATATAAAGATCCATACCACTTGGGAAATTTATCTATAAGTAAGTTTACATTAAGGAAGGATGAGACTTGCCCCAGTCTTTGCTTCAGTATAGGCTGGGCAGTACAGGGATGTAAGAGGAAGCCCACTGGGCCAGCACTCAGCACTGGGCTCAGATAAGGCCATCACTCATCCTTGACTTCAGAAAATTATAGGCAACCTTCTTGTATCCTCCTGTGAAAACAGACCCTTAAAAGCGTAAGTGGGCTTACTGTTTGTCACAAACCTAACTGGGAATATCCTGGTCACCATAGAGGTTGTGCATCAGTGAGTGCTTCTCTGCCCATCAAGGAGCTTTTACTTGTCTGCTATGTGCAGAGCACTCTGTGAAGCAGCAGCAAGGGGCAAGGCAGAGCAGTGCAGGCTGGGCCATCTGTCCTCTGCCTGTTGAAGCCTGTCTGGCTCTGGGTGGGAGGTCCGTGAGGGAGGCTGCCTGCACCACCTGTGCAGCTCTGCACACTGCTCTGCCCACAGTGCTCACAATCTGTTCTCACTCTGTTCTTAAAGCCAGCTGAGGTGGGCGAAACTGTCTTTGCCCTCTTTATATAGGTAAGGAAACTGAGGCTCCAGGATGGGCAATAGCTCGAATCTTTTCCCCAGTGCTCTCTTTTACCTGCCTTTTTCCATTCCCTGACGCTAAGAGCCTTTGCTAGCACCCAGTCCTTTCTTGCCTGCCCCTTCCTGCTCAGGAGGAACAGACACTGGCCTCTGGAAGCCAGCTGTTTTCTCTTGAATATTTCACACAACCTTCTCAGCAGCTGGGACAGTTTGCAGGTTGGGGCTTGTCCTACAAGATTGGGCCACTCACTGTTGTACAATTTGCGTTGCAGCTGACCTCAAATTGACTATGCCTTGAGGGTGAGAGGGAGGGCTTGCTGGGCTTTTTAGTAAGGGGCTTGTATTTTGTTGTTTCTGCAGTGCTGGGAATCAAACCTATGCCTCAAGCTTGCTATGGAAGCCCTACTCCTGAGCTGAGCCATTCCTGCAGAGCCAGTGCTTGTCCCATTTGTTTTAGATAGGGTCTCATTATGGAGCTTGGATTAGTCTCAAATGCCTCAGCCTCCCCAAGTGCTGGGACTAGTGCTTCTGCAGGCACCACCAACTAACTGGTCTTGGTCTGTCTTGTCTTTTTTTTTTTTTTTTTTGGTTTTTCGAGACAGGGTTTCTCTTTGTAGCCCGGGCTGTCCTGGAACTCACTCTGTAGACCAGGCTGCTGGCCTCGAACTCAGAAATCTGCCTGCTTCTGCCTCCCAAGTGCTGGGATTAAAGGTGTGCGCCACCACCGCCCTGCCTGGTCTGTCTTTTCTTTCTCTTTTTTCTTTTTGAGACAGGGTCTCCCTATAAGGCCTGGTTGGAACTCATTGTAGACCAGGCTGGCCTAGAACTCAGAGGTCCATCTACCTCTAGAATGCTTGGGCTGGTATTTCCTTAGAGCAGTGACATCTTAGGTATATCTCAAGTACTGCTCCTCCCAAGAACGTTCCTGGCACAGGTCATGCATACTGACAGATTTCCCAGAGCTCTTCTCAGGACCCTTGTGCTGCATGTGGGCAGTGTTCATCCACACTCAGCCTCTGTCAGTTAATGTTTTATTATCCTTTGGCTCTCCAGGGTTCAGAAAGGGGGTCTTGTGGTGTCTGGGAGTACAGTCAGGCCCCAGTGGTGCCTCATGGTTTGGGCACCCCTGGAGCTTCTGCTGTTGGTAACTGCTAGTGGCACCTCCAGGCCAGCCAGCACTCAAACTGCACTTACTCTACATCTGAGTACCTACACTCAGAGGGGTCCTGAGCTAAAACACAGCCTTCTGTAGGAGAGTGAACAGGCGAGGGGGGGGACATGGTTTGTTCTGTCACAGAGTGGTAGAATACTTGAAGTGTTCCCAACAAGGTGAGCCAGGAGGAGCTAAAGTTCCCAAGGCCACTGTCCTGGAACTGATGAGGGCAGCAGTGGGACCGGGGGTGATGGAGAAGGAATCAAGAGTATCTCACATGTTGACATGTTTGCAGCCTCCTCCAAAACTGCCCAGTGGAGTATTCAGTCTGGAATTTCAGGATTTCGTGAATAAATGGTAAGTTTGTGCCATGTTCTAAGACCCCCAGCCTTACCCTATACCCTCTTGATTAACCCTGACTACTGCCACACCCCTTGTGATGCTGGGACTTGAGACTGTCTGATCATGGGTGCTAGTCTCCCCTGAACTTCAGAGACCATCTTGTTGCTTTCTGACCTTGGTTTAACTCAGCAAAACTCTTGCATGTTTAGGCGCAATGATGGTGTGCCTGTAATGGAGGAGGAGCAAGGTTCAGGCACTGGCCCTCAGCCCTCATAGGAGGCAGGCATACAGACATTAGCAATGTGACTGGGGAGTAGCACTACTAACATTATTTATCTTCTTTTCAGCTTAATAAAGAACCCTGCAGAGAGAGCAGACCTGAAGCAGCTCATGGTGAGCCTTACAGAGCCTGTTTGTCCATCTTTCCTATTCCTCATACTTAAGTCAGGTTTGGGACTTCACAGTGCCAGGCATCTTTCTCCTCTGTCCTCCTGGGAGTTACAGGGGCACCTGGGATGCAGTCAGGGAGGGACCAGCCCACACCTTTCCTGAGGATGTTCCTGCCCTGCCCGCCACACCCAGTTTTTGACCTATTCACTTCACATATCCAGTATCCTGAGTTACTTTCCAGTTCTAGTTTGATGGCAGTGACACACGCTTGTGATAACTGTAAGATCCAGGCTACTCCATGCCCTGTGTAGCCTTGAGTGTAGTGTACCTTCTGACAAGTGCTCCAGGGCCTCACAGCTTATATGTACGGCAGAAGGGTCTTTGGGCTGCAGCTGGCCTACTTGCTGCTTAGGGGTGAGCATTAGAGACATCTTCTGAGTGGTGCCCAGGCCACCTTGCTTTTCCTTCCTGGTCATTTTTAACAGCATTTCGTTTGTTTCTTGAACAGGTACATGCTTTCATCAAAAGATCTGATGCTGAGGAGGTAGACTTCGCAGGCTGGCTCTGCTCCACCATTGGGCTTAACCAGCCCAGCACACCAACCCACGCTGCCAGCATCTGAGCCTTTGGGAAGCAGCAAAGAGGAATCCTCTGCCCAGTGGCATGCCATGTTGCTTTCAGACCTCTCCCATGCTTGTCTATGTTCAGACGTGCATCTCATCTGTGATGAAGGATGAAGAACACAGCATGTGCCAAATCGTACTTGTGTCATTTTTAGTAACACTGTCTTATCACTATGGTTACTCCCCTAAGTGGATTGGCTTTGTGCTTGGGGCTATTTGTATGTTCATCAAACACATGCCAGGCTGAACTACAGTGAAACCCTGGTGAGCTGGGTGGTCATTCTTACTGATGTTTGCACTGCTGTTCATCGTGACTCACTAGCTGGCTGCCTGTATTGTCAGGATACTCGGACCCTTGGTACTTCACTCTTGCTGGTGACCTCTCAGTCTGAGGAGAGGGAGCCTGTGAGACTCTTCACAGGCAGTGCATGCATGGAAAGCATGCTTTGCTGCTACTGAAATGAGCATCAGAACGTGTCCATCATGGTATTTTATTTTTGCTTTTGGTATAGAACTCAGCAATTCCCATCAAAAAAATCGAACCAAAGCCCATCACTGCCATGATAGCTGGGGCTTCAGTCTGTCTACTGTGGTAATTTTTAGACTTCTGGTTGTATTTCTATATTTATTTTTAAATATACTGTGTGGGATACTTAGTGGTGTATGTCTCTAAGTTTGGATTAGTGTTTCTAAATTGGTGGTTATTCTGAATGTCACAAATGGATTAAAGCATCAGTGTATCAAGAGTTCTATCTTTCCTCCAGTCTAAGTACCAATGCTATTGTAAACAACGTGTATAGTGCCTACAAATTGTATGAAAACCCTTTTAACCATTTTAATCAAGATGTTTATCAAATCTAATCTCTTATTCTAATAAAACTATCAAGTTAAAATAAAAAGGACAAAAAAGATTTCTGCTTTTGTGGCAGCTTTTTTATTTATTTATTTTTTTTGGTTTTTCCAAGACAGGGTTTCTCTGTGTAGCCCTGGCTGTCCTGGAACTCAGAAATCCGCCTGGGCGGCAGCCTTTCAATTTCTCTAGACTGCAGAAATGAAATGAAATGAGTGTGGTGCGGTGGTTTCACTAGGTACGGCCCCCATAGACTCTCGTGTTTGAATGCTTGGCCTATAGGGAGTAGCACTTGTTGGAGGAAATATGCTGTTGTGGGGTGAGCTTTGAGGTCTCTTATATGGCCGGGCTAGGCCCCATATAGAACACAGCCTCTGGATCAAACTCTAAAACTCTTGGCTCCTTCAGCACTGTGTCTACCTGTACGATGCCATGCTTCCCACCATGATAATGGACTAAAACTCTAAGCCAGCCCCAATGAAATGTTTTCTCCCCTAAGAGTTGCCATGGTCTTGGTGTCTCTTCACAGCTATGAAAATCCTAAGAATGATTTAGCCAGAAACTAAGGTAGGGCAAAGTAGAAACAGGAACACAGCTGGAAGAACATACTGTATTGTCTTACGAAGGGGCTTATTTCACCTTACGGCTTGTAGTCAGTCCACCATCTAGGGAACAGGAACCAGGCAGAACTGAAGCAGGAGGCCACGGAGGACCCTAGTTTGCTGAACCTTTCTTACACCGCCCGGGGGCAACACGGCCCTCCCTCATGCACAAGCTTGCCCACGGGCCAATTTGATGTGGGCAGTTTCCCAATTGAGGTTCCTTCTTCTGAAATTACTCTAGCGTGTGTTGACATAAACACTAGCCAAAAATACCACGAGCAAGAGCATACTCGACTTTAATCCCAGTACTTGGGAGGCAAGACTGAGTCAATCTGAGTTTGAGACTGGCCTGATCTATATAGTGAATTCTAGGACAGCTAGGGGTGTGTGAAGAGACCTTGTCTCAAATAAAACAAAAAACTAGGCAAAAGGACACACACTGACCAGATCTGTGCAGTGGGCTTATGGGTCTCCTACAACTGCAGTCTTTGTACCGACTCTTCTCACAGTGATTCCCACCACCTTCCTAGGACCTTTACACAAGGGAAAAACCGTAGGTGGGCGTCTTAGGGTTTCTATTGCTGTGACAAAACACCCTTGCCAAAGCAACTTGGGGAGGAAAGGGTTACTTGGTTTACATATCTTGAATCACAGTCTGCTGAAGTGAACCAAGGCAGGCATTCAAACATAGCGAACCTAAAAGCTGATGCAAAAGGCAATGAAGGCTGCTTACTGGTTTTAAGTACAGCACCCAGGTCCACACTCCCACCTCGGTAAGAAAATGCCGGAGACTTGCCTAAAGCCCAGTCTTAAAGAGGCAGTTTCTCAGTTGAGAATTCCTCCTCTCAGATGACTTTGTCAAGCTGACCTAAACCTAGCTAGCACAGTGGTGTTGGGAACCTGCCTGAGTAAAATCATAGCTGTTTCTCACAGAACATTCCGTATTTCACGTAGCAGAGCCTGCCTGCAATTCTAACAGCCATGCTCTCAAGAGGTCTTTGCTGGTGTGAGAGCCTTCACCCTGGTCTGGTCAGTCTGCTGTACTATGCTGGGGAATGCTCTCCCTCACTATTAGAATTAACTACACCTTCCAGAAGAGAGATGTACTCAGGGTTAGCTTTGTCATGCTTTGAGGTGGCTGTAAAGTCAGAAAATCAAGACGTAGCGGAGCCTAGGAATGTTCTTATTCCTAAGAATACTGTTGTGCTATTGTGAGGGACAATTTAGATACCGGCACACTTGACACTGGGTACCCCAGAAACATATCTCCAGCTTTGAAACTAAGCTTTACATACACAAGTACTTATCCCATGCTCACACTCAAGCAACGTACAGCCTTAAAACACCAGCAGCAGTCATGTGCAGGTGACATGGTTCTCTGGGCTTGTTGCCAAGCCTGACAACCTGAGTACAATCCTTGGAACTCCCATGGTGGAAGAGGAGCCAACTTCCATAAGTAATCCACTGACCTCCATATGCAGTGGTACACGTGTCCACACACACATACATGCACACACACAATAAGAAGGCCATCTCATTGATATTCCTTGGTTTCTTTGAGAGAACACCTTGTACAAAAACAGCGTATATATTGTGTTGTGTAGGGAGCTGTCAGCATGGGGATATATATGGTGTGTCTGATGTGTGTTGAGGTGTGCTGATGCCCAGAGGTTGCTGGCAGTTTTTTTCTGTATATTTTTTTTAGACAGGTTCTCTCTATGTAGTCCTGGCTGTCCTAGAACTTGCTGTATGGACCATCACACTGGCTTGATATCCTGCCTCTGCCTCCCCTGTCATATCCCATGTGACTGACTGTCCTGGTAATGACTGAAATTAGGTCAATTTGTATAGTGTTTGCCTTTTTCAGAAAAGAGATGGAATAGAGTGACTAGTTGATCTCAATTAGCCTAATACGCTAGTGATTAACCCATGCTAAGACCTTGCATTGTGTCTGGCTTTGCTTATAGTCCAGGTTGACTTCACAGTGGATAGCAACCATTCTTACTAGAATCCCAAAGCCTGGGATTATAGGTGTGTAGATGCCTAAGTTAGCTAAAACTGTATCTTACTATGACCTTTTACATAATGATCAGATGTTATCTACTTTTCCCAATTCCTCTGGGAAATTGGACTGATTTATATATCTCAGCAGAAAAAAATTTTTTTTTTTTTTTGCAGCTTGCTATTAAAACCCTTTTCATGCGTGCTGGGATTGAGACGTGTGCCTCTGTGCCCATCATCACTGTTCTTTTTAGACAGGGTCTATGAGTGAACCCGAAACTCACTGGTTTGACTAGACGGGCTGGCCAATGTGCTTCAGGGATCTGTTGGTCTTCCTATCCCCAGTGCTGGGGTTACAGACGTGTGACACTCTGCCTAGGTTTTTACACAGATTCTGGGGCTCCAAGCTCAGGTCTCCATATTTGCATGTAGATACTTTATCGACTGAGTCTCTTTCATTTATAAATCTACCTTTCACATAGGCCCTGCAAGACAACTTTGAAGAGCTGAAGTACACAAGACTTAGTTTAGCTTGTATAACTATCCCTAGCCCTTGTCCCCTTCACCCCTCCTAAGAATCAGATTCTTCCTCTTCCTCTTCCTCTTCCTCCTCCTCCTCCTCTTCCATAGGGCTCCTGGTACTCAGCTTCAGTGCGGTCTGATTGATTGACGCTTCATTGTCTACATGCAGCGACATCTGTGTGAAATGACAGCGTTAGGATCACAGCAAAAGAGCCGAGCCGCCAGCAGCAAACTCTTTAAAATCAAATCTCATTTATGGGGTTGCATTAAAGTACTTGTTGTATGCAAGGAGATGGTGGCGCCGAATCCCTGTGAGTTCGAAGCCAGCCTGGTCTACAGAGTGAATTCCAGGACAGCTAGGGCTACACAGAGAAACCCTGTCTCGAAACAAACAAACAAACAAACAAACAAACAAACATCCAAGTTTGAGTCCTAACATCCATGCTGGATAGCTCACAAGCCCCAGCTCTAGGGTATCTGATACGTCCATGGATACTAGCATGCATTCACACACACTTATAAAAATATCTTTAAAGTTAAAAAAAAGTTCAACTTTAGGTTCACATTTTTATGACTGAGAGAACACTTTCCTGTTTCTTGTTTCTCCCATTACCGAAAGGGGGTAAGAATAAATGCTTCATGTTTACTAAAATGTTAACCGACCTACCACGTTCTTTGACAAGCGAAGTATTGTGTAGACGACATAGCTTATAAATAATTCTCAAAACGTGGTATATTTAGGACGACTGTATTGGCTTTGTTGAAAGCATTTTGTAGGAGTGAGTAGGGCAATACCTGCAGCTCATCCTCAGCCCCTGCTTTGTACTTGAAGCCACACTCACAGAGTGGCAACTATGACATATTCCTCCCAAAGAGAGAAAGAAGAGAGTTTCTAAATAGGATGCGAGCACACATGCCTGTAATCCCAGGCAGAGGGTAGAACATCAGAAGGAGGTTAGCCTGGGTACAGAAGACACCACTTCAAAACAAACCCCACCACCTCTACCACAACAACCACTGCTAGTTTCTTGGGGTTCGTTTGAGTAACTGGAAAGGATGGAGTAATTTGAAATCTGGGTAGGCTGGGCATATTGCTGTACACTAGAAGAGTAGAGAATGCCTAAATTTGACAAAGTATAAAAGACAAGCTATTGCCTGAATGATTAATGTAGATTAGCTAATTACTGAACTGAAGATGAAGCCCACTGATAGGGCGCTTGCTTACCTCGTATGAGGTTCTAGGTTCAATGTACAGTAAATTCGCCCATGCCCCCAAATATTTGAATGGTACTTTCCAGAGTCCAGGCTTGGTAATAATGTACCATACAGCATTTGCCTGCCCAAGGAGCTAGGGCACAATGGAACTCTACACTCTACCTGGAAGTCTGTACTTGACTAAACTTACATCACATAACTGTTCAGGTGCCGGCTGAGAAGACAGTGTCTCAGTCCTTCCTCGAGAACTTATCATTGATTGAAGGGCCAATTCTTCAACCTGGGAAAGAAAAGTCAAAGACAGTTCACTGAGTATTCTCCTGGGTTACCATAGTGAGTGAATTCCACTAGATACAGTATTGGTTGGCATCATTAGAAAGAACTGCTTATAACCCCTGAACTGCTTTAGAAGGGCAGGGGGAGCTTTACCTCCCGGCTTTTTTCTTTTTTACTTTGTAACGATGGCTATCGATAAGTAGACCAAGTTGGCCTTGAATTTACAGATATCTACCTGCCCCTGCCTCTGAAGTGCTGGGATTAAAGACATGCGTCACTAGGTTAGAAATGTAGGAGGCAAGGGGATCGTAAGTTTAAAGCTAACCTGAAGCCGGGTAGTGGTGGCGCACGCCTTTAATCCCAGCACTTGGGAGGCAGAGGCAGGGGATTTCTGAGTTTGAGGCCAGCCTGATCTACAGAGTGAGTTCCAGGACAGCCAGGGCTACACAGAGAAACCCTGTCTCGAAAAACCAAAAAAAAAAAGCTAACCGCTGCGCTGCACACTAGTTCAACGCATGCCTGGGTTACACAGGGGAGACTACTTCTCCCCCTCCCTACTCTCACCCCATGAGACACAAAGCGGTTCCACAGACACGGATGCATGTCCTAAGCTTGAGCCTGTCTACTCAATAAGTAAGTGAAAAGCAGAGGAAAAAAAAAATGCACGTATTTCCTGGAGCACCAGGGTACCTGCCTTTGGAGTCATCTTCAACACACAATCATTAGGTGTTGTAATAAGTTTGTGCCGTTATAAATGCCCCGAGAAAAGCTGCATATCATTTTCTATATCACAAGTATACAGGTTCAGTATAGGCTCCTGTAATCCTCACGTCACTTACATTTAAAGATCTTGCCGAGCAGGGCTTACCATGATCATTTCACAAGGGGCCAAACTAACCCTATGTCTAGGACGTGATCAAGGCGGACCTCAATCTCCATCCGAGTCGGCTCCCAGGGGGTTCCTGGGAACGCTAGGAGACAAGTTTCTTTCCCAGACCTCATTCGCACCGCAGGCGGATCTAAGATTCAGTCCTAGCTCGACAACACTAAAGCCCTTTCTGGTAGCATATAGACAGTATTAACCAGCAGCTGCAGCGTGAGCCGGCGGGCCGTGTTGGATGTGGGCTGAGAAGCTAAACCTGCTGAACACCTAGTGGACCCGAGCTCTACCGCCGCGCTCGCCGGACGCTCACGAGGGGCTAGAACTGGAGGGCTGCACGCTCACCTTGAGACGGTTCAGCTGGTCGTGCAGGGCCGCCTTTAGTCGCAGTAGGGTCTCCTCCTCCTTGCGGAGCTCCTGCAGCCGACTCAACATGCCCTCCCACCTTCTTGGGGCGCTGCTTTCTGCTGGGCGCGTGGCGATGACGTCACTTCCGACTACCGCTATCAGCGAGGGCCCGCCTGCTTGTCTTACAGAGTTTGCTACCAAGAATCTGTTTTTTTGTTTGTTTGGTTTTTCAAGACAGGGTTTCTCTGTGTAGTCCTGGCTGTCCTGGAACTCACTCTGTAGACCAGGCTGGCCTTGAACTCAGAAATCCGCCTGCCTCTGCCTCCCAAGTGCTGGGATTAAAGGCGTGCGCCACCACTACCCGGCTTTGTTTGTTTGTTTGCTACCAAGAATCTGAAGACAAAGTGCAATCCCCAAAAGCCTGGAGATTCTTCAGTCCGTTGGTAATCTCAGTAAAACCTGGTAAACTCGTTTCACAGGCCTCAGGAGATCAGCATTCATTCATCTCAGCACTTTTAACGTGATTTTCCAAGTGACTTCATACTCTGCAGAGTATACACTTTTGCAGGCAGGAACCAAAATTCCACCAATACTTAAGCTTAGTTGGGACAGGAATGCTACTAAGCTTAAGGAACTCACACCGCCCCACCCTGGCAGGGACGCCGACGTCCCCTTTTACCATCATGCCCTCTAGTGGCTATAACTACACTGTATTCATAGGACTTGGCCCCTAGCAGGTCCTGCAATAACTTAAATGCCCAAATTTACTACTTTAATGTTAGGATGTGCCCAATACTTTGATACCAAATAATAATATTTTATTTTAAGTTAGACTATTCCAAATTCATTTTATAGCAGACTACCATGTGCAGCAAATCAGCCTAGAGAATGAAATTTTATTAAGCTACTTTGTTCTGTAGTCCTGATGACCTAAGCTTCACCATGAAATCCCACATCGTCCCACTCATTCTGACAAAGGTTAACAGAGCTTGGAAACATCCACAATCAAGTCACACAGCGACAACGGTTTCTCACTGTATCTTTGATTTATTCAAATAGGCTGTCTCTATTGGCTCTCTGGAATTTGACAGATTTAATAGTTTATGCAGCAGGCTTTTTTTCTTCTGTGGTAGGTTTCTTCTCTGCTGGTTTCTTGGTAACCACCTTTTTCCCTGCAGGCTTCTTCGGTTTCTTGGCATCCACAGGCTTCTTTCCTTTCTTGTCTGCTGCAGGCTTCTTCTGTGCTGCCACCTTCTCGGATTTGGCTGCCAGCGCAGCAGCTGCTGCTTCCAGTTTTTTCACCCGAAGTTTGTGCTGCAACAAAAACAAGTAGGAAATTAAGAAACCACTTATTCAATGGCGCATAGTGGTTCACATCCTTAACCCAGTACTTGGGGAGGTAGAAGCAAATGGATCTGTCTGTGGGAGGGCAGCCTGGTCTTCATAGTTAGGGGAGGGAGCAATCAAATCTTATAAGAAAAATTGACATAGCAAGCTCTGACTCACATTTCTGGCCTGGCGAAGAATGGTGTTCCTGCGCATTGTCTTTGCGTAAGGGTTCAGCTTCAACATGATTCTCAGATTCTTCAGTGGATTCTTCTTCAAGACTCTACGCTGAATCTTCTTGCTATCAAGAGGGAGCATTCATTAATCAACATCTATCTCTTTAAAAGTCAAAAGAGGTCGTATCAAGTGTTATATTTCAAGTTTCAAAACTTTACCGTGGTGCTCGGAGCGCTCTTTGGATCTCTGGGCTTTTCAAGATTCTGCTAAGGTCTGTGTTCATCATCTTGTGCATGGGAAGGCTGGGGGGGGGAAAAACCTGTAAGAATGTTGTGGATAGTCCTGGTCTTCTATTTTGTTACTAATTCCCCTTTCCTGTGAGGGGCCGCAGGAGGAGTCATTTCTAGTGAACCTTTTGCCCATCTTAATTTGTAAAATAAAGGCTGGAGCCAGTGACTGGGCAGAGGACTGAAGGAAGGAGAAGAGGACGACTGGGAAGCAGACACTGGGTCTGGAAAACCCTCAAGTTATAAGGGTCTCACAGCTGGAAAACAGAGTAGTGTAGGGGGGGTGCATCTGCCCAATCTAGGCTTACAGAATATATTCATAATTACTGAGTTGTGTTTTCATTGACTGGTTATATTTGAGTTGGAGATTTAAATATCTCCATCTCTTACGATGCCTAATTCTCATTTTCTAAATGAACATAAAGCATTAAAAAAAACCCTGTAATTTAAATGTTTCTTGACTCTCCAGATAGAGAATAAACCTTTAAATTTTCATTTAATAATCACAGGTGAGACATTACTCCAACAATGGAAAATGTACAGAAACTGAATGCAGAACTTAAGGAGAATATAAATGTACACAGCAGTCACTGACATATAATTAATTTGGGAAACTCACTTATAGTTACTCTTGAGGGAAGCAGCCTTACGCCAAGTGCCATACAGCTCATCCAACTTTCGGAAAGCACTTTCAGTCCAAATGCAGAAGCGCCCCACATGCCCACCAGGAGCGAGTCTCAGAATGTTCAGCTTGTTTACATTGAGCAGAGTAATACCTTTAAGGGGAAAGAACAATCAGCTTGCCTCTACTCACTCAGCAGGAGAAATACAGTCTCTGTGGCCTACTGAGCTACCCAGGGCACGTACAAGCTCCGGCCAGCAGGGTAGACAGAACTCACTCATGTAGGAATCAGAGCTTCCACAAAATCATGTTATTTCAGAAACACGGACCATGAAGTGGAATTTCATCATAACCTGAGCGAGCATGCACAGAAAAGGCAGTTAAAACATGTGTAAGAACTTACCAGGGATGTTTCTGAAGGCCTTGATGATACCATTATCTTCATTATAGATGATGCAGGGTCCCCTGCGCTGGATCCGCCGTCGGTTTCTCATTTTGCCCTTGCCAGCTCTCATTCTCTGAGAGGCATAGACCTATAGAGTGAGGGGCTTTAGTATTCTGATCAAGATATAAAAATTTCCACAGCTTCAATCTTAGCAAAACCAAAAAACATCAACAGAAAAAGGAACTTTCAGCCATGTCTGATGCTGTTTGATCCCTGAAATTCCCAAGTTTTTGTTACTACTTCATGTCTCAGATCTCAGGTGACTAAAGTTATGAGTTGCTCAGCAGTAATTTTCGTCAACCTTCTGATTCAGCTTACTGACAGCAGGCAACTGTCACTGAAAACAGAGTAAGACGCAAATTACAACATCACTGCAAGCAGATCAAGCCCTTTCTGTAAGAAAAATTTGACAGCAAAAAGAGACCCCTCCCATGCTGTCTTTTTAGACATACACAAATGAAGAGTAAGTATTTACATGTACACATCTTCCTTAATCTAAGTACCACAAAGTATCTCTGCATTAGAGGTAGGTTACCCATAGAGTACTTGGTTAACCCAAAAATCCCTATCTTTGGATCTTTGAAAATAAGTTTCTACAATCAATATCCAATAAAAACTGAAGCCCACTCACTCACTAAAAACCTCAACTAATTCTTTGAATCCAGATGACAGGCTGCGAACCCACCTTTTTGATGTCATTCCAAGCTTTAAGTTTCTTAAGCAGCTGCACAGCCTCCTTGGTCTTCTTGTAACCTTCCACTTTATCTTCCACCACCAAAGGCAGCTCAGGAACTTCCTCAATGCGATGACCTAACAAAACCAATGTGACATTTAACAGCCAAGTCTCACCTCCCCTCACCCCAAAATGAAACATCATGCAATCCTATGTCAGATCAGAACCTCCACTAATATCATGTGTTTCAGAAACACGGACCATTAAGTGGAATTTCATCATTTTGACAGTTAAAAACATGATAAGGATTTGATAGGCACTATAATCAAAGGCTTACTATATTGATGTATGCAGAAGTGGCTTTAGCAGGCAGAGAGAAAAACAATTCATGGAAGCAATTTACTTAGGTGCAGTTAAAACTAAATGTCACTTATCGAAGTATCAGACCTTTAGACATCACCAAAGCTGGTAAGGCCGAGGCAGCCAGGGCAGAACAGATGGCATATCGTTTTTGGGTTGTGTTCACTCTGCGGTGCCAGCGCCGCCAGGTTTTGGTTGGTGCAAACATCCGGCCCCCGCGACACATCTGTTTTCTTTGTCAAGAATTAACAGTCTTTTCAAATTTAAACAATTAGCAAGGTATTACTTGCTCAGTAACAGTATTCGTCAACCTTCTGAACCAGCTTACTGACAGCAGGCAACCGTCGCTGTGAACAGAGTAAGACGCAAATTACGACATCACTGCAAGCACCCCCCAAACAGCTCCATATTGTCTAGAGATATTTACTGGATACACTAGTAGTTTTAAACATGACTCAAATATTAACTAGTATTACTACTACTCTTAACTCCAGTGGTCAATTGCCAAGAACACTAATAAAGGATACATTTCCAAAGGCACCCTGGCCAGAACGGTGGGTCCCGCCACCTCGAACTCTGGGAATTCGAGCCACAGCCCGGCCAGTACCCCAAGACTCAGCACTGGTCTGATGACCTAAAATTGGCAAAGACAAAAGGTTTAGGTACTAACTCACACCAAACCCATGACTCAAAACGTATGCATGATAAAGGCAGTATCAGAATAGCCAAGGAAAATCATGTAGTTCAGAAACACGGACCAATGGAATCTCATCATTTACTGCAAAGCAGCCCTCAAGAGTATACACTCATGATGAATGTAAATCCATACCTGCTAATTCGCTGACGGCATAGGGCTGTCGGTTGTTTTTTCCTCAAGTTGGTGTGAACGAAGTTCACAATATCCGGTCGAATGGGAGCTTTGAACACAGCTGGCAAAGTGACATTCTTGCCAGATGACTCCCCCTTTTCAGAGTACACGGATATGAGGGGACGGGCACAAGCCTGGGAAGAAATGAAAAATTTAACTAAAACACAGAGAAGTACTATCTCCTGTATTTGAATCCTAGATTTTAAAGCCCACATCCTTAATACTTGCAAACAGATATAGGACTATCTGGAGAACTGGGGACCAGAAAGGCAGTTATTAACAGTATGTGCAGGGACCAGTGCCAATAGAACCACATCATGTTGTATTCAAGGATTGACTTGAGAAAGATCAAAAGAGAACTTATATTGACAACATTGGAAGCTAACTCTTCCTATCACTAAATGGCAAGAAGTTGATTTCTGGAGACAGGTAAAATCACAAGACTGAGCCATTGGCTGAGGTTATACACACCACTCTGTGGAAGCAGTCTGAGGTATGGCCTTACAGGACACCCCAAATTCAAGAAACACAAACTAAAACACCAGCAAATATAATTTCAATAGCTTTACAGAGAATACCCACAACCCTAAAATCTGACAATTTAAAAGACAAATGTAAAGCAATCAAAACAATGTTCGAAGATGCTATTTTTTTTTTTTTTTTTTTTTGGTTTTTTTGAGACAGGGTTTCTCTGTATAGCCCTGGCTGTCCTGGAACTCACTCTGTAGACCAGGCTGGCCTCGAACTCAGAAATCCGCCTGCCTCTGCCTCCCAAGTGCTGGGATTAAAGGCGTGCGCCACCACCGCCCGGCTTCGAAGATGCTATTTAATGAGACCATTAAACTCTACCCTCACCAACCTCAATAAAGCTCAGCTGTCCAATTCTTCAGACACCTTCTCAAACTCAGAAACGTTTTGATACTTCAACTCTGCAAAGACTCTTTCTTACCTGGGGACACCACCTGCACTCATCTGTGCCCTATCTCCCACGTGCTCTTCCAGATTCCAGACCATCTCTTCTTCTACCCCTTCTCCCTTAAGAGTTTTTACACAATAGGAGAACCTATCTAGTCAATTTAACGATGAATCTCAGGCCTGTCTCCAAATCCTAACCTACTGTGGTCAGACAAATCTTAACCCATCTACTAAATAAAACGCTGATAGAACATTTGTGGAAAAACAACATGCTATCTGTGAACTGTCTTGAGGTCCTAACGTCTAGATTACATCAAATAAAGTAACAAAAACCTGCTTTTCCAGAAACTATTGCAAAGAGGCATAGGCAATCTTTCCGGAAAGCGTGAATACAGATTTCCTTTCAGCCCTTTCCTTTGAAGATGGGTGTACAAGTTGACTGGTCGGAAAGCACATGAGCCGCCAAGGCCTGCCTGGGCCGAGTTGTCATCGGACGACCCCGAACCCCTGACAAGTCTCAGGCACCCACGAGCTAGGCTTGCAGAAGCCTTGTTTTCCTACAAGTAAAGAAAGCGGAGATCCCGAAGGTTCCTCTGCCATCCGCCCTGCGCTGCTGCCCACGTTGCCTCTAAGATGGCTGCCGCAGCGCCCACAACCCAGCTCCGGCCAGAAAAGCTGCTAGGTGCCCTTTCCCTCGTCTCCTCGCTACAGATCCCACGTCCTGAGCTTTCACCCTCCTCCACAGGCCGCAGAAACCAGGGGGAGTCCAGGGTAGAAGACCTCCACTCACCATGGCGGGGAGAGGAGAAGGCCACGCTCCTCTCGAGCCGGCTGCTCCGACAGGAAAAGGAAGGACTTATCACTCGTACTCTATATATCCTTCCACTCGTCTCCCGCATCCTGCCCCCTTATCGAAAACAACTCAGAGGCACAAGCTCTCTCTCTCTGCCGCACTGAAAAACTTCAGAAAGGGATATTATCATGTGAAGCGCGTGAAAATTACGCATTCGTTCCTTTTTAAAGTTAAAAAGAGTGATCGGAGAAGAGGAACTCCTTTCCGCGGAGTGATTCGCGACTCGTCACAACTCTCGCGAGGACTGTCTTCTCGCCTCATCCCGCCCACCCCCCTATTAGAACATCTCTTTTAGTCCAATTTTTACCCTACTAGCAGAAATGGGATGCTTTTTGGATAATAAATTGAAGGGACGCTCTATTAAATTAAAACAACTTGTTAGCATTGAGTACAAACAGAACTTACGGTGTGAAGTAGTTCCGGCGGGGCGGGGTCATGGACTCTGACGTCAGCGTCCGGGCGCGCAGTTCGGTTTAGCTTCTCCGCAATGGACGCTTGCCACGGCGGGATGTGGGCGCGTTTGAACCGCGCGGCTGAGGAGTTTTATGCTCGTCTTCTGCAGTGAGTTGTGGTTGGGGAATGGGATGGTCCCTGCCCCTCCGGGGTACTTCGCTGGTGTTGTTTGCCGCAGCTGAAGCTTCCGCCCCCTGCCGGCTCTCCTGACCTGAGCTAGGAGAAGGCAGGTCTGTGCTGTGCAGTGGGTTGGACCCTGCGGAGGCCTAGGCTACGGGAAAACATCTGTACTTGATCAGTGTGAGCATCTTGCTGATGTACACGCTTCTAAGGAGAGGCTCCTGGGATACAGAGAGATGTCCTCCGGGCCTCAAGCTTTGCCTGACGTCTATGAGACGTACAGAATTCGTGTCGAGCCTCCTTGATGCTGAGGTTAGAGGCCATAGCTATGCCACAGTTCACTTTGTCCCCTTAGTGAAATGTTGCTGCAAGAGGATTCTGTCATCTTCTACATCCTGTATGAAAATCGGATAAGTCAGCGAAGCACATCAGAATCACCCCCGAGGGTTGCCAGAATACACATTGACGGGCTCAGCTGCGTTCCCTTCTCGCCTCTGAAGTTACATGCTCAGCCCAACCTCTCTAGTTAAAATAGCAAATCTCTCTCTCTCTTTAAAAAAAAAAAAAAAAAAAAAAAAAGTCCAAAACGTTTTGTTTTTTTTTTTTTCCTTCAAGACAGGGTTTCCCTTTTTAGCCCTCACTGGAACTCTGTAGATCAGGCTGGTCTCAAACTCACAGAGATCTGTCAGCCTCTGCCTCCCAAGCGCTGGAATTAAAAGGCTTGCATCGCCACTCCCTGGCTAAAAACTTTGTTAAATGATACTTAAATTTACATTAGAGGCTTTTATCTTTTTAGTTTAGTTTTTTTTTTTTTTTTTGAACATGTTTCCAAGGGTGCAGCCCGAGTTGCCCTGGAGCTTGTCAGATTCCCGCTTCAGTGTCTCAAATGATGGTTTGGAGGTATATTCCATCTCCAGAGTTTTACATTTTTAGTTTAGTTTGTTTTTAAATTAATGAATCTGAAGGGATGGCTCAGGTGCTAAGAGCACTTACCACTCTTCCAGAGGACCAGAACTTGGTTGCCAGAGCCCACAGCGGGCGTCACAGTCACCTGTAACTCCAGCTCCAGAGCAGTGCCCTCTTGGGTACTTGCACTTACACATTCATTACCCACTTCCCTTACACGTATACACACACACACACACACAATCAAAAACATTTGTTGATATTTATTTATTTTATATGTATGTTTTGCCTGCGTGCATGAGTGTGGCCTGGTTCATGGCTGGTGCCTGCAGAAGTCAGAAAGGGATGTTGGATACCACGGAACTGGAGTTAGAGTTAGAGGTAAGGTCATAAGCCATCATGTGGGTGCTGGGATCTGAACTCAGGTCCTCTGCAGGAGCAACAGTGCTTTAGCCCTGAGCCAGCTCTCCAGATAACCTCCCCCAGAATTGTTCTGAGACAAAGTGTCACTGTGTATCCCTGGCTGGCTTGGAACTCTGATCTGCCTGCTTTTGCTGGGATCACAGCATGTGCCCCACACACACACACACACACCCATGCCCACACTCCTTAACCTTCTCTTAACCTAATTGTTTCCCTTTCTGTGGCTGTCCTTAGTGCTGTAAGGGCTAAGCTTTCTTCACTGATATGTAAATAAAAGTACTAGCTAGTCTCTGAGTTCAAATAATAAGGGAGATCCTGCAGCTCTGTTTTTCACGCTTGGTTCTGCATTTCAGGGAATTTAATGAAGAAAAGAAAGGAGACTGTAAAGACCCATTTATCTATGAGGTACGAGCAATTTACTTGGTTTTAAAGACGATGACCCTAAAATCGTAGGGTTTTCTAATCAGGTTTTTTGAAATTACATATGATAACTTTTACCCTTTTAGGAGATAGTTCTATGAATTTTTAGAAATACCTTCAGGAGTGCAGCCATACCTGTTATCAAAGTGTAGACTATTTCTTGTCTAAAAATGTTCCCATGTCCCTTCGATAAGCATTTTCATATGTCTCTAGTACCTGCAGCTGCTGATTTGTTCTCTCTGTAGTTTTGCCATTTCCCGGTGTCGGTCAATAAAATAGATTGTTTCTGGGCTTTGGCTTGCTTTTTCTTTCTTTTCTGTTGGAGACAGGTTCCACCTATGTAGCCTTGGCTTTCCCGAACCTCCATTTTTAGACGAGGCTGACCTTGAGCTTAAGAGATCTGCCTGCTTTGGCAACCTGAGTGCTGGGATTAAAGACATGTGCTGCCTTCCTGGGCCAGCGCTGACTGTTTAAATGAATATATGCACTTGAGATGCATCCTGTTGCTATGTTTCAGTAAAGACACTTGAGTGGTTTCCAGGTTTTACAAATATGAATAAGGTTGCTTATAGATTTATCAAGAATCTTGGCTGGAATCTAAAGCCATCCAGCTTTAACCCTGGCGCTCGGGAGCAGAGGCAGAGGCAGGCAGATTTCTTGAGTTTGAGGTCAGCCTCCTCTGCAAAACTAGTTTTAGGACAGCCAGGGCTACACCAGGAAACTCTTGTCTTGAACTAAAAAAAAAAAAAAAACCTGCTATGGGTTAAATGTTCCATAGTTAAATTCCTCGTAGTTGGGAAGATAAAACCTGTATCTGTGAAATATGGAACCAATAAATTATTAAAAACCAGGCTAGGGACTGGAGAGATGGCTCCATAGTTAAAAGCGCTTGTTGCTCTGCTGGTTGTTGCACAGTTCCCAGCACCAGCATGGTAGCTCACAGCTGTCTCTTAGTCCCAGTCCCAGGGAATCTGATGCCCTCTATGGCCTCTGACAGCACCAGGCACACACATGTTGCAGACATACATGCAGGCAAAACACACGTAAAGTAAAAAATAATCTAAATTTAAAAAAAGGAGGGAGAAATAATTATTAATGAAGATTAATGACTGTACGTATCTACACTTATATAGATGCATGGGTAAAATATTTATAAAACTCAAAATCACCAGGAAGGGCAAAAACAGATAGAAAAGACGAAGGACATGAGTCAGAAGCGCAAGTGAGTTCCCTTTCACCGTCAGAGTTCCACTAAGCAAAGTCAACAACCACACACAGCCCCATGGAGTCTGCCCTCCCTGTGTTCTTTCTGCTCGGGATCCACATTCATTTCTTGCAGCTGCAGTAGGAAGGCTTCCAGTTAGGCAGCTTCAGGTTGAAGTTGATTCTCTCACAGTTCTGGAGACTAGAGGTGTGAAATGACGGTACAGGCAGGTTGTGTTTCCGCTGAAAGCTTCAGAAAACAACCCTGGATTCTTCCTGACTTGTGGTTTCTAGTAGTCTTGGTGTTGCCCCAACACCTGCCTCTTCTGGGCACATGGCCTTCTCCCTGGTGTCTGTTATCTCTGAATTTCTTGTGTAAGAACAGCAGTCATTGAGTCTAGACCCCACTCCCCAATGCAGTTAATTTCAGCTTGACTTGATTATATTTGCATATAAGGTCACATTCACAAGAATTGAGGTTAGTGCTTCCGGGTATCTTTAAAGGACACACTGCAGCCTACAATAACTGAAACTTGAGAGCTAGATTAACAAAACCCTTGGTTCTCTGAACTAGTGTCTATAGGTGTCTTTGACTACTTTGTGGGTTCTTTCTTCCACCCTTTCAAACCCCTAATTACAGATAAGAGAGAAAAAAAGGATAGAGAGGAAAGGAAAGAGACCCCTGAGTAAAGTCAGGTTGGAAAGGGGCGCCATTATTGTTAGACTCCTTCCTGATGGTTTAGGGGCATTGAGTTCCTTGGGTAAGTTTGATATTCATCAGGATTTCTAATTTCTTCTTGTACTGATGATGAAAATATTCATTGTGCTAACTGGATTTTCTGACATACTCAAAAGGGCAGTTTGATTGTACCAGTATGATTTTAGGTATTCAATCTAAGAAAGTAATTCATGGAGGCTTTACTGTCTGTTGTTTTAGTACAACACTTAACTGGAAACAACCAAAAAATAACATTTACAGAATTGCTATACACCAGCTGTGATCTTAGGTATCCACAGATCCTTAATAACAGAGAAAGCAGTTGATGATGTGAACCATTAGAGCATGTCATCTTTATGTGAGTCATACTTGGATATCTATTGGATGAGTACAACAGTTGGCTCCCCAGAACCCACACAAAGGTGGAAGGCGAGAGTAGCTTCTGTGTGCTGCCCTAGACGTCCACATGTGTGCCCAGGACATATACACAGTCATACACATACATAAACCTCCACATGTGCACCTAGAACATATACACGGTCATACACACACATAAGCCTCCACGTGTGTGCCCAGGACATATACACAGTCACACACATATATAAACCTCCACATGTGTGCCCAGGACATATACACAGTCACACATAAACCTTCACATGTGTGCCCAGGACATATACACAGTCACACACACACATAAACCTCCACATGTGTGCATAGGACATGTACATAGTCACACACATACATAAACCTCCACATGGGAGCCCATGATATATACACAATCACACACACACACACCTCCACATGTGTGCCCAGGACATATACACAGTCACACACATATATAAACCTCCACATGTGTGCCCAGGACATATACACAGTCACACACACACATAAACCTCCACACGTGTGCCCAGGACATATACACAATCACACACACACATAAACCTCCACATGTGCGCCCAGGATGTATACACAGTCACACACATACATAAACCTCCATATAGGCACCCAGGACATACACACAGTCACACACATACATAAACCTCCATATGTGTGCCCAGGACATATACACAGTCACACACACACACACACATAAACCTCCACATGTGTGCCCAGGACATATACACAATCACACACACACATAAACCTCCACATGTGCGCCCAGGATATATACACAGTCACACACATACATAAACCTCCACATAGGCACCCAGGACATACACACAGTCACACACACACATAAACCTCCATATGTGTGCCCAGGACATATACACAGTCATACACACACACATAAACCTCCACATGTGTGCCCAGGACATATACACAGTCACACACATACACACATAAACCTCCACATGTGCGCCCAGGACATATACACAATCACACACACACATAAACCTCCACATAGGCACCCAGGACATATACACAGTCATACACACACACATAAACCTCCACATGTGCGCCCAGGACATATACACAGTCACACACACACATAAACCTCCACATGTGCGCCCAGGACATATACATAGTCACACACATACATAATACTTTTTTTAAAAGAAAAGTAAAAAGCTGTTTTTACGTTTTTGTACAATGTATGTATAGTACAGTGGAAACAAGAAGATACTTCTTATGAACTAAATTGTAGTTTTATGGTCCAGTAGAAGAAAGGGATAATACTTAGTAAGGTGATGTTTCTTTCCTGTGTTATACTGTGATTAGAGGAAGATGTCAGCGAAGGCATAAGCAAAAGGAGCTTTACAGTTTTCAGGTGGACTTTGCCATGTGTATAGAGGGTAGATATAAGCAGATTTTCTTGTATATGTGCACGCACATGTCCCTGTGGGTACATGTGGAGGCCAGGGGTCAGTAGCTCAGTTGCCGTCCACCTTAGTTGTTGTGTGACAGGGTCTCCTACTCAGTCTACAACTCCGCCGTACTTGCTGTACTGACCGGCCGGCGAGCCCCAGGGTTAGGGTTACAGATCTGTGCCCTGGTGCTCAGCTTTCTATGGCTGGCTTAAACAGCAGGCTCTACCAACAGAGCCGTTTCCCTAGTCCAGCTGTCAGTCAGGTGTTCTTTTTTCTTTTTTTCCCCTTTTTTTAATTAATTATTTATTTTATGTATGTGAGTACACTGTAGCTGTCCTCAAACACCAGAAGAGGGCATCAGATCCCATTACAGATGGCTGTGAGCCACCATATGATTTCTGGGAATTGAACTCAGGACCTCTAGAAGAGCAGTTAGTGTTCTTAACGCTGAGCCGTCTCTCCAGCCCCATTAGTCAGGTTTTCTAAGCATGAGAAATGGCATGGCAAAATAGGTGAACCCTTTTTAAGCATTTTGCATAGTTCAAATTCCTTTTCTAGTAATTTGCGTGTTCCTGGTCTGTAGTAGTTGAATTAAATCTCGAAACACTGCGATCTGTTCTTTACAGGCTGATGTACAAGTGCAGTTGATCAGCAAAGGCCAACCAAGTCTCCTGAAAACTATTCTAAATGAAAATGGGTTAGTGTTTCTTGTGGAAAAAGTGGTAAGTATTGGGCTTTGTGGTTAATTCTTAGTAGCCACATTTGGGGTTTTTTTGGAATAATCTTGTGCTACATGTTTTCCTATTAATGAAAGTGTACACATTCTTTTAGGAGTAAGCACAGTGCTTTCTACTGAACTATAATGCCAACCATAGATATATACGTAAAACAAACTATTATAGTAGATCCATTAAGAAAAGAACAAAGACAGGTGTGGTAGCACAAGCCTTTAATCCCAGCACTTGGGAGGCAGAGATAGGCAGATCTACAAAGTGAGTTCCAGGACAGCCAGGGCTACACAGAGAAACCCTGTCTTGACAAAATAAATAAATGAATGAAGGGGTAGAGGGGTCCTATGGCTGAGTGTGGTGCGGCGTACCTGTGATCCCAGTATAAGGACCTTGTTTCTGAATGAATAAATAAATAAAAGGTAAGCTCATATCCCAGAAACAGGTTGTTCCGTTTGGGAGATGAAAGATACCTAAGTATCTGGGCATCTCCCATGGGTCTCCTGCGGTCTTTACCTGTAGCTTATCATACTGTGCCTGTCAGAGCACTTGTCATACTGTGCCTGTCAGAGTACTTGTCATACTGTGCCTGTCAGAGCACTGGTCTTCATACTGTGCCTGTCAGAGCACTGGTCTTCATACTGTGCCTGTCAGAGCACTTGTCTTCATACTGTGCCTGTCAGAGCACTTGTCTTCCACCGTCAGACGCTTCCTTTACAGGAAGCAACTACAGTCAGGATCTTTGAGGGCTGAAAGATGGGTCAGTGGTTAAGAGCATCTGCTTCTCTTGCAAAGGACCTGGTTTGGTTTGCAGCATCTGCATGGCAGCTCACTATTGTCTGTAACTCTAGTGCGGTGCTCTTACCTGCTGAGCCATCTCTCCAGCCTCCTGTGTAGTTATTTTCTAACACAAAAGAGAATTGACCCTTACATCTGGTTAAATAATAATCTAAAACCTTTTTTAAAGGTTTTGGAGAAGGAAGAAACAAGTCATGTTGAAGAACCACAATCTGAAGAAACTGCTATTTCTGATCTCTCTACTGGTGAAAATATTAGGCCACTGGCCTTACCAGTTGGGAGAGCAAGGTAAGTTGTTTTGTCTGGTTTGTTTTTGTAAGTGTAGAGTTAGGGATAGAGAATAAGGTTTGAGTTGAAACACAGCTGGGGCTAAGGATGGGGGGGTGTTGTTTTTAAACAAAGTTTCTCTGTGTAGCCCTGGCTATTCTAGAACTCACTTTGTAGACAATGCTGGCCTCAAACTCAGAGATCCACCTGTCTTTGCCTCCTGAGTGCTGGGATCAAGGGTGTGTGCCACCTTTCTCCAGCATGGTGTCTCACGTGAGTTCTGGACATGGAACTTGGGTCCTTATGCTTGCAAGGCAAGCACTTTATCAGCTGAGCTGTCTCCTTAGCCCCTAGCATTTCTTGGCTTTCTATTTCTTCATGTCTTTCATTCCACCGTAAGATTTTTGTATTTACTTTTTGAAGTTGAATGCCTTAGAAAATCTTTTCTGATAGTAAATTATCTATCTCTTGAAAAAGTAGAAATTTAGGCTGCATTGTTTTAATTGATATTAGTTGATAGTTTATATATATATATATATATATATATACATGTACATATATAGAGAGAGGGGGGATGGTAACTTCTGTATATCTTAAAAATCAGTTGTTTTTATTTTGATATGTTTGCGTTGTCATTTTTTCTTTCAACGATTATAGATTTATATATATGCAAAGCAGTATATAGTACATGTATATATGATATAATATGTGCTGTTAAATTGTCATAATTATATATATGATACAGTTTTATACCCAATTTACATAACTTTAAATTTTCTATTTAGTTTATGCAGGTGTGTGTATATGTGTGTATGAGAGAGAGAGAAAGGAGGGGGTAGTCATGGTATGTGCATGTAAGGCCTCTATGGATGCCAGAAATATTGGATATCCCTGGTGCTGGAGTTACAGGCAGTTCTAAGCCACCCAGTGTAGGCACTGGAAACTGAACTCTGGTCTTCTGCAAGAACAATACATGTTCTTAACTGCCAAACCATCTCTCTAGACTTGTAACTATTAGAATATATAGTATACCTTATTCTTGCTGAAATACATAAACATATATGTATTCATGCATTTAGTCTCTTCATTTCCAGATTGTTGTTTTTGCCGTTCCTTGTTTTCAAGGCAGTTAATTGGGCTTTATACCATGGCGCACAATCCTAATATGACCCATTTGAAGATTACACAGCCAGTGGTTGCCCTTCCTCCTCTTTGGGTGAGATGTGACGGTTCAGATCCTGAAGGTACCTGTTGGCTAGGAGCCGAGCTTATCACAGCAAATGACGTCATCACAGGCATTATCTTATATGTGGTCACTTGTAAAGGTGAGTGCTCTGCTCCGTATATTTATTTGCCTAGTTGTCTGGTGGTAATCCTGGGCTTCCATATAGGACAGGAGTGAACCTCGAGTTTGTGCTCAACACCAGGGAAGGGGCATTGTAGAAAATCACCAATGTCTTATGCCTGCTTTGTTTGGGCTTAATTTAATTTGCACTTTTTAATTTAAAAGATTACCTTTTTGGAAGGAGTGGGTTGAGGCAAAGTTGTCCTTGAACTCTTGAACGTAATCTGTTTCAGCCATAATATAAAGCCCAATTATTCATGATTATACATGAATACCACCACACAGACTTTCTTTTTTAGATATTAGTCCTTTGTGGCTCGGCCTAGTCTTAAATACGTGGACTCAAGCAGTCGGGACTACAGGTCCACGCCAGTATGCCTGGCTATTTAATTTCCCATAAATGTTTGTGGATGTGCACATTTGTTCTGTTCCTTTATTGTAGAGTGTCATTAGAGCCCAGTCTTGTCTCAGTCTCCAGAGTTGCTAAGATTTTAGATGTGAAGTATTTATTTTGTTTTAATTAAAAATAAAAACTTTTCATATAATATATTCTGATCAGTTTGACCTTCCCGATGTTCAGATCTCTCCCCTTTCCCTAATCACTGAACTCCACTTTTTCTTTCTCTATTCAACACCTTTTTTGTTTGTTTGTTTTTGATGCAGGGTCTCGCTCTGCAGCTCAGGTTGTCCTGGAGCTGTAGACTAGGTTAGCTTGAACTCAGAGGTCTGCCTGCCTCTGCTGGGACTGAAGGCATATGCCACCACTGCCTGGCATAACTTTCTAGTTTAATGGTATAACTTGGAATTAAATAAAGCTTTCTTATTTTCTTTCTTCCTTCCTTCTTTCTTTTTTATCTCATGTCCTGTAGCTGATAAAAATTACTCTGAAGATCTGGAACATCTAAAAAATTCACACAAGAAAAAACATCATTTGTCTGCTGTGAGTATTTGTCTTACTAGCTTACTTACATGGTGCTTAGTTGATGTTCCTCGCTTAACGGCTCTTCTTCCTCTCACTCTGACTAGATGCTTCTCTGTAGCGTCAGAGTATTTGTCTTTATTTTTATATCAGGCAGGGTCAGTTATCCCTTGCTATCTGTGGGTTGGTTCTAGGACCGTGCTCATGTCCTCAGATGTGGGACCCACATACTGTACTCCCTCTATTTGGCTAATATTTGTGGCTTAAAAGAATTGTCTTTTCCATTTGTTTGACAGTGTGGTGTATGGGGCTTGTTTTTCTTTTGGAGCAGAAATCAAGGTGATTTTGATAATGGTTTGTTCATATGAAGTTGATGCTGTTGATCTCCTGTGCCCTGTCTTCAGGTAACAGCCAGAGGCTTCGCCCAGTATGAGCTCTTTAAGTCTGCTGACTTGGATGACACTGTCACCCCATCTCAAACTACAGTCACTCTGGATCTTTCCTGGAGCCCTGTGGAGGAGATCCTTCAGACCCCTCCCCTGTCTTCCACCGCAGCTCTGGTAGGGATGGGCCCTGTCTTCTCTTCAGGTCGCTCAGGCTTAGCCTGAGTGGCGTTTGCTTGTTTCCTGCTAGCTAGTGCTGTATACTTCCAGCCTTGACATTCACTGGATATCAGGCTGTACCACTCAGAAAGTCTTGGCCGACTTCCACTGAGGTCTCAGAATACAACTAACAGAGGTTTGGCCAAGCAAGCCGTCAGTTACTCACAGTCCTGTCACTATGGACTTTACTTTTAAGAGATAATTGCAATCTCTCTGCGTGGTGACTCAAGAGAAGTCAAATTCTTTCTGTTCCAGGCACAATGGCACATGCTTTTAATCCAGGAGGCAGAGCCAAGAGGATCTCTGAAGAATTTGAGGCCAGCCTAGTCTATGTAGTGAGTTCCAAGACAGCCAGAGCTACATACTGAGACCCTGTCGAAAGAAAGAAGGAAGTTAAAATTGCTAACGAAAAGCTAAGCTTAAAATATTTAAGAATAGAACCTGTTGAACATTCAGTCAAAAAATAAGAAATGATTAAAATGTTAAGGAATATGATGAGATAGTTTAAAATTAAGATTATATTTGGTGGGGCTGGAGAGATGGCTCAGCCATTAAAACACTGGCTGCTTTTCCAGAGGCCCTGGGTTCAATTTTCAGCACCCCATGACAGTTCACAGCTGTCTCTAACTCCAGGTCCAGGGGATCTGGCACTCACACACATACATGCAAGCAAAGTACCAATGCACATTTAAAAAGTAAATAAAAGTAAAAAGGTTATTTTTGGTATTGGAGATTGTGTTTAATATAATAGGCAAGTATTCTCCCACTGACTATGTCCTCAGCTAACTGTCTTTGTAAGATTTATTTAAAGTTTGTTTTTATATGAATACACTATAGCTGTCTTTAAATAAACCAGAAGAGAGCATCAGATCTCATTACAAATGGTTGTGAGCCACCATATGGTTGCTGGGAGTTGAACTCAGGACCTCTGGGAGAGTAGTCAGTTCTCTTAACTGCTGAGCCATCTCTCCAGCCTCAGTGATTTTTTTTTTTTTTTTTTTTTAAATTACGAGTATGTGCATGTGAGTGCAGGTGCCTGCAGAGGCCAGAGGTTTGGGTTCCCCTGGTTTGGAAATTAAAGATGGTTATAAACTTCTTAATATTGGTGCTGGAAATTGAACTTAGGATTTCAGTATAAGTAATATATACCCTAACTGCTGTACCATTTCTCAAGGACAACACCCCTGTGTTCACGCCAAGCCCTTTTAAAAAAAAAAAAAATGAGGTAGGCCAGTACCTGCCTTGGTGCCTACAGAGACCAGCAGTTCGGATCCTTATCTGAGCTGGCCTGTAGTTTGTGAATCCTGCCTTAGCATCTAGAGTGGCTGGGATGATAGACCTGCAGCATCAGGTCGGCTCTTGTACAGGCTTTAGAAATCGTGTTTTAAGCTGGGCGGTGGTGGTGCACGCCTTTGATCCCAGCACTTGGGAGGCAGAGGCAGGCGGATTTCTGAGTTCGAGGCCAGCCTGGTCTACAGAGTGAGTTCCAGGACAGCCAGGGCTACACAGAGAAACCCTGTCTGGAAAAACCACGTAAAGTCTAGGGCTGGGGATATAGCTCAGTGGTGAAGTATTTGGTCTATATCCAGTCCCTAGACTACATGATGTGGGGAAAGTATTTTAAAATAGGAAAAACTTTAAAGCAAAAGTTAAAAAGAGAAGTATACAGAACAGTATGTACAACTGTGGATGTCAAGTATATTTTTTTAAAAAAAAAAAAAAAAGGGCGGAGGCTGGAGAGATGGCTCAGCAGTTAAGAGCACTGACTGCTCTTCCAGAGGTCCTGAGTTCAATTCCCAGCAACCACATGGTGGCTCACAACCATCTGTAATGGGATCCGATGTTCTCTTGTGGTGTTTGGAAGACAGTGTACTCATATACATAAAATAAGTGTATAACCCAGAAGTCTTCATCATATTAACAGTGGTTCTTTTGGAGGGTAGGATTATGGTTATTTATATTTATGTTTTTATTCTCCTGTAGTAGGAATTTATTTACTTGTTTTAGTAGACTAACACACTGACTTACTGGGGATTTGGTTTTCAGTGCATCACTGAGTTTTGAGCTGTTTGTTTAAATTTTTTCCACCTGTCCTCTTGGAAATTCTCTGAGGAAAGTCAGGAAACCATGTGAAGGAGGCAGTTTTTCTGTCTTTATGATATAGAAGAGGGCAGTAGCCTGATTCCTATTGTGCACCAGGAGTAACAGGTCTGTAAGATCTTGGGATAAGATGCTCTGACTGTGGTGTGGACTTAATTTACTGGTGCTTTATAAGACATGCAATTGAAATGCAAGTCCCAGTGACTCTTGGACAGAGAACATGGGTTGCCAATGAAAACTGATGGTCTTTAATACTTTTTAGAATATCAGAGTACAATCAGGAGAGCCCAGAGGTTGTTTGAATCATCTTCACAGAGAACTGAAATTTCTCCTTGTGAGTATCTTTCTAGAATTTTTTTGAATTACATATTGTCATGAAAATTGCTTCACAGTATAACTTTGATTTTCTTTAAAATTTGTTCTAAATGTTACATTTCACTATACTCTTGACAGTTTGCACAGTTATTTATATGGCAGTTGTCTTCAAAATGAAAGGCAGTGTCACTTAGATAATAGCTACTCTACCTTTCTACTTTACTGGCTGAATTGTACAGAGCCTCACATAATCAGTTTTATAACATTTCAGTACTTCTAGCACTGTTTAGCACTCACTCCACAACCTTGCCAGTCTCTGGCAACCACTAATGTGCTTGTAGTGTTTCACAACTTTTGATTGCTAAATAGCATCTAATTTATGGATCTACTGCATTTTGTCCATCTTACCATCAGCTGATGAATGTTTCTTTTTTGTACTTTTTGGCTATTAGGAATGGTATTGCTGTGAACATTCATGCACATTTTTGGGACCATATATTTTCTGCATCTCTGGTGAAATTATTAGGTCCTATGGCAACTATGTTTACACCATACTTTCTTCTATACACAAACTCAATCCTTGTATTTTTTAAATGCATGCAGTTTCCTTACACATACCTGATGTCTTTCCTTCTACTCTTCTTTTTCTCCTTTTGTCTGCCCCTTTTTGCCTTTTTAAATTATATTTTACTTATTTATTTTTAGTTATATTTATTTATATAGAGCGTATTTGTGCAGAAGGTCAGAAGCCAGCTTGTGACAGTCAGTTCTCTCCTATATGTGGATCGTGGAGATAGAACTCAGGTTATCAGACTTGGCAGCAAGCACATTTCTCTCTGAGTCATTTCACTGGCTCTTACTGTACTAGTCAATTACAGCCCTTTCACCTTTGTCTGATACACTGTCAAGATAGTGCATTATTTTTCAATAGAGACATTGTGAGCATTTCACACTGCCCCATTCCTTGTAATTTGGACCATCCTACACATAGCAATATGTTTAACAGCCCTGACCTCTACCAAGTTAAATATCTCAGTCATTCTGATACATAAAGATTATCTTCACCTTTTTCATAGACCCCCCACACACCAGTAAGGATGAAATGATGTCTTTTCTGTTGAGAAACAATTGCTAACTACTTGATCCTGTCAGTTTATTAATGGCAGTAGTGGATATGATTTCTCATGTGAAGCAAAAACACTTGTGAAGTTAGTTCTCAGTCTTTTGCTCTGTCCCTTCTGTTCTCTGCTGTTTGTTCACTCTGGCTGGAGTCATTCCTCATGATCTTCCCTTCCTCCCTGCTGGTAGACATTAGTCCTGCTGAGTGGCAGCAGACAGACCCTCCTGTTACCAGTCCTGTAGCTAGTGTAGCCTGTCTTGACTGCCTTTCCTTCACTGGGCTGAAAGTTGTTGTGTGCCTGTGTGTGTAGTTATATTGTGTTTGGATAAAGTGGCTTTCAGTTTCACATTTGTGGTTTCCTTGTTACTTCACCTGTACTGTATCCTCCTCCCAGAACCACATGTTGTTCCTGTGTGCACGCGTTATAGTGGAGAATACGATTTATAGAACCAGCCTGGTGGGTGTGTATCCTGCTACTGTCTGTTAGTAACTTCAGCTAGCTACTGAAGCTTTCTTGGCCTTAATAAAATGAAGGCAGTAGTAGTATCTGCCTCAGAGAGTTTTGTCGGGATTAAATAACACACTACATACAAAATCCTGTGACAATGCCTAGTGAGTGGTCAGCGTTCAAGAACCCTTTCCCTAGGGCTGAGAGAGAGCTCAGGGGTTGAGAGCACTTGTTGCTCTTCCAGGGCACCTGGGTTTGATTCCTAGCACCCACATGGTACCTAATAACCATCTGTAACTCCATTCCCAGGAGAGCCAGTGGCCTCTTTTGAGTTCTGGCAGCACTAGGCACTATATGTGATGCACAAAACACTCAATGTATACATAAAATAAATAAATCCCCCAAAAATTGTTCTAAAGAACTGCTACCTTAATTGTTACTATTAAATATATCCCTATTAATTAGGCTATGATTTCAGCTAACATGTTTTCTGACTTAAATTGTTTTACAGGTTTTGGCGGATGGCATCAGGACTGGTGTAACCGAATGGCTTGAACCTCTGGAAACAAAATCTGCTGTTGAATTTGTGCAGGAATTTCTGAATGGTGTTTGTTTTCATAATTTGTTCTTGTCTGTTGCTTGTTTTTAATTGAGTACATATGCTTGCTACATGTAAATATCAGTTGTCTCGTGGCTTTATATAGCTTTGAGTTAGAATACATTAAAGCTGTGATCTGGTATGCTTGGAGAGAGCTTTGGTTCTAAAATGTCAAAGATAGATGTTATTTTAAAAATTATAAGATTGAGTCTGAGCCAAGCCTGGCAGCACAGTCCTGTAATCTATTTGTAAAGCTATTTTAGAGGCCAAGGCAGGAGAACTGTTAACTTGAGCTGTAGAGTGATTTCAGTGTCAGTCAAGCTAGGCAACTTAGAGAAACTTGTCACAAAGTAAAAAAAATACATAAGTGCTGGGCATGGTGACACACACCTTTAATTCCAGCACTTGGAAAAGCAGAGACTGGTGGATCTCTGAGTTTGAGGCCAGCCTGGTCTACAAAGCCAGTCCAGGCCAGCCAAGGAAATACTGTGTCCAAAACCAAATACATACATAACATATATACGAACGAATGAACGAACAGAAGTAAAAAGAGGGCTGGGGCTGGAGCTCGGTGGGAGAGCATTGCCAGCCATACTTAAATCCCTAGGTTTGATCAGGCTTCAGGACTCTGAAAAAAGAGAATGCCGACATGGAAGTCTATGTAGCACACATAAATAAATGTATGAAAGTCTATGTAGCACACATACATAAATGTGTGGAAATCTGTAGCACACATATATAAATGTGTGGAAGTACTATGTAGCAACACACACATAAATGTGTTTGAGAGTGTGGAAGAGTGATGAGACAGTGTCTGAGCATCTTCCACATACCTGTCTGTATTAGCCTGTTCTGCCCCATGTTCAGGGGCCACTTTGTTCCCGCCCGGAGCTGCTGCTCTGGTCTGCTGGTCAGGGTCTAGCAAGAGAGAGAGAGGGGGATGGAGACAAGACAGAGTCTAATCAAGTCTCGTTCATTGAAAGGAAATCCTGGGTATTTATACCCTTTACCACGTGCCTTTCCCTCGTGGACAAGCATAGCTGAAGGCACTAGTCATGTGTCTTGCATCGTGGACACTACACGTGCTTGCTGTGTGGAGACCACGTGCGCGCCTTACAGCTGGGGGCACTAAGCAGCAAAACAAGATATGTGAGAAAAAACAAGATGTTTATCAGAGTGTGCTCAGCTGTTGTGGGCTGTTGAAAACAAGTCTCTTGTCGGGGTGTATGGCTCGAGATGGCTGTAAAGGTGATAGCCGCTTTCTGTTAGAAGTCGGCTCCCAACACCTGTCTTGTCTCGAGCTCCTGCCTGAAGGACGGCTATCATAGTAGTCATTTGCTGAAGTCCCAGTACACTCCTCCTGTTCCCATTTGCTACTTGACAACAGGATTGGGATGGAAATAATACAGGAAGCAGGAAATTACAATCAACTTAATAAACCTTTTCTGCTTTTTAGACTTAAATAAACTGGAAGGATTTGATGATTCTACAAAGAAGGACAAACAAAAAGAGGTAAGCAAGCCAGGTGTGATAGCGAGTGCTTTAATCCCAGCACTTGGGAGGCAGAGGCAGGTGGATCTCTGTGAGTTCACAGCTAGCTAGATCTACAGAGCGAGTTTGGGGACAGCCAAAGTTAGATAAAGAAACCCTGTCTTGAAAAACCAAAAGAAGGAAGGAGAGAGGGAAGGAGGGAAGAAGGGAGGGAGGGGTAAGCAATTACTGTAAGTTAGACTCTTGCCCTGCGTGTGAGCTCTGTGCACTGCTCCCTTTCATGTTGTGGCACCTTGTGTCTCCTTCCATCCTGTGTTTGTCTTTGTTGTTCAGCTGCAGAGAGTTAATACAGTTACGTTAATAAGACACTGTAGAAAGGATTGCCATGGTATATGAAAACAACGTGATATGCTGTTACTGTGCCGTAACTGCCATTGTGAAATGAACACGGTTCCCACCTGATGATAAGGAAATGCGGTCAAAGCCCACTTAATAAATACTCTCATGTAGGAAGGAAACCGAGAGCTTACTTTTAAGTGGCATAGTTTTGCTGTTACTGCTTGGGGTTTGGTTTTTGTTTTGAGACAGAGTTGTGCTCAGGCTAGCTTCAAATGCAGTTCACTCCTGCCTCAGCCTCCTGAGTGCTGGGCTTTATGGATATGTAACTGCCACCATGTCTGGTTAGTCATACAGATTAAAACAACTTCAAGACTCTAGTTTTTTACTCTATTCAGGTATGTCTCTTATTAATAAATGAAATTCTGAGGAAAATACCATTTTCATAATTCTTTGTATATGTTCCTGTCTTCGTAGCTCTCAGAATAGTGCTTAAAGCTTGAACTACCTCACTTCTAAAGTAAGTAAATAGAGTGTTCTCTAAAGTTTGCTTCTTTTTCAGGAAGTGAACCATGACGCAGCTGCAGTTGTCAGGTCTATGCTGGTCACAGTGCGGGGGGATCTCGACTTTGCTGAACAGCTTTGGTGCAAAATGAGCAGCAGTGCGTGTCCATCGTAATTAAAGTGGGCTTTGTGTGTGTGTTTAAGGTTTTTGTTTGTTTGTTTTAACTTTGTTGTATCGGTGTTTTGCCTGCGTGTATATCTATACCCATGTGAGACCTTGCTTGCATAGGCCAGAGGCAGTTTCAATCCTCTGGAACTAGAGTCATAGATGATTCGGAGTAGTATGTGGGTGCTGGAGTTTGAACCTTGGTCCTCTGGAAGAGTAGCCAGTGCTCTTAACTGCTGAACCATCTTTCTAGCCCCTTTTCATGCCTTTTAAAATATAAAACTTAGCTATATTGCATGAGCTGTAACTATATTTACAGGAATCAAAACATACCTAAATAAAATTGTTACATATATATATATGTATGTATGTATTTTAGATAGATAGACCAACCAAATGTTATTTGGCAATCTGAGCTATATCTTTCTGCCTTTTTTTTTTCTCCCATTTTAAATCCCCCCCACCCCTAACCCCTCAGCAGGGTTTTTGTTTGTTTCTTGTGCATGTCATTAAAAGTGACATTTTAATTGGAGATGTGGAATGATTTCTGTGTGACTTGATTTTCAAGGTGTGGTTTCATATCAAGACCTGGTGAAGTGTTTGACATTGGTCCTGCAGAGCCTGCAGCGCGGTGATATACAGCCGTGGGTAGGTTGAATGGTGTGAGTAGAATGTTTTTCTCAATGACATACAGAAAACAAACAAACAAAAAGAGAGCGTTTGATAAAACATTGGATCTGCGTTGACCTCCAGCTCTGCTACCTTGAAGCTGTGTGAACTTGGGGCCCTTTACTTCCCAGTACCTCACTCATGCCCTCATCTACAGTGTGAGGCCGGACTCTTCCTACGTCTTAGTGTTACGTAGGCGTGAAGTTGATCCAGTGCACACACCGCAGCTGGTGTCTGGCTTGGTGTCTGTAAGCTGTTGACACTGTAACTGTTGTGGAACGAATGTTTTCATGGCCACTGCTGACACTTAAAACCCAGGCAAGCTTTGATGGTAACTTGAGATCCTCAAAATGTAGTGTGACTTCTGAACCAGTAGTGCTTGTGTAGGGATCCACCAGCCCTCGTGCACGAGAGCTGGTGCCGAGGCCAGGCGTGGAGGACATGCCTGTAATCCTAGCATTTGGTCAGAAGCAGGATGATCACGAGCTGGAGGTTAACCTGAATTCCTAGTAACAACCACTGCGAGAAGCCTTACCAATAACTCTGCACTTTGCACTTGAAACTTCTGTCACTGTATGAATTTTCCAAAGTATGGTTACATTACTTTTACATTGAACAAAAAAGCAAAATAAGAGGTTAAGAAGAGCTTATTAGGAACCATTTTGAATAACTTAGCCATCAGTTCATGATAAAGTTCAGAATTTTTGTAGCTGTGTGGGGCCCTGAGTTTGATCCCAGCACCAGGAACATAATCAGTGATGTGAAGAAGACACAGAACAAGCACAAGCGCTCACTCCGTGGGCAGCAGTAGTTGTGAGTGTTTGCAGCTTAGCTAGTGTTTGTGTGGGCTGTTGGTGAGCGTGAACCCGCTGTGTTCAGTCAGTGCAACCGTGGGAGTGTAGTTCTAAAAACAGAGCAAATGCGGAAGACTAAGGAAAGCAGCAGCAAGGTGCCGTTTCACGGACTTTCAAGTCAGTCTAATAATTGGTGCCAAAGTTAAGTGTGAGTTGATAGCGCTTTGTAATTTATTAATAATCCAAGTGAGGTCAGATGCACCCAGAAGTCTTAGCTGTAAGGCCTCCCAGGACCAGCTCTGACTCGCTCTGGTAAAATTAAGCATCCATTTAGGCACTCTTGGCTACTTTAGATTTTCAAAACACAAGTGAGGTAGGATTCGATTTTCTTTTTCTTCTTGTTTTTTTTTTTTTTTAAATGGGTATCCAATTGACTATGTAGCTGAGGATGACTGACTAAACCTCTGATACACCTGCCTCTGCCTCCTGAGTGCTGAGACTACAGACATGTACCGCCAACTCCCTGTTCATCCAGACCTGGGATGGACCCAGAGCTTTGGCACACTAGGCAAGCACTCTAAAGCCACATTTCTAGCCAGGAGTGGCATCGTAGGAACTCAGGTAACTTGGGAGCTTTTATTGTAAGAATATATAGTGTCAGGAGACTGAAAATGTATTGATTCTAATTTTGAACTCATAGTCTTATTTTGCCTATAACATTTATTTATACTTAAATTTAAGATTTTATAAACTTTTTTCTATTTCTAGTTGCACAGTGGGAGTAACAGTTTACTGAGTAAACTTATACATCAGTCTTACCATGGAGCCATGGACAGTGTCCCTCTCTCTGGAACTACTCCACTGCAGATGCTGTTGGAAATTGGTTTAGACAAACTGAAGAAAGATTATATCAGCTTTTTCGTCAGTGAGTCCTTTTTCCAATTTAAAAGCTTGAGAAACTTGTCAGTTGCCATCCTTACCTATTCTTCAGTTTTTTACCTTCTTAGTCCTTGTTGGTCTGGCTTTACCTCTGGTTGGCTGTGATACAAGCATTTTCCTTTTCTGGGCCTATTTCCCACTTGATAAATCAATAGATTAAATAGAGCTGTCATGTTTTGGTTTTTTGGCTTTTAGTGTGTGAATTCGTTGGTTGTTTGCATAAATGTGGTGTGGTGGGGTACCCGTGAGGACACGTGGGTGTGTGTGGTGTGGTGGGGCACCCGTCAGGACATGTGGGTGTGGAGAATACCTTGCTGGAGTCAGTTCTTCTTCTACCATTTAGCTGGGGTTGTCAGGTTTGCTGGCAGGTGCCTTTGCCTTCTGAACCTGCTGTCGCTATTAAAAGATTTTTTTCAATACTTAACACTTGATACTTTGTGTACTAGGGGAAAACTATGATCAGTTTTAGAATAAGTATTAGTATGAATTTATAATGTAATTGATGAACTATTTAACTTGATCACCGGAACTACTAACATTTTTCTTAGGTTCTTTTTATTTTTAAAATTTTAATGGAAAATTCCTAAAGTTTATTTACATATTTTTCTTGATAGGTCAGGAATTTGCATCTTTGAATCATTTGGTGAGTTTCTTTCTCTTATGTAGTCATAACAACACACCGTTGCTAAGCATCTGTAACGTGCCAGCCTCTGTTCTAGGTCCTAGGAAGCACAGTGAGCCGACTGATGCCAGTTGCTGTTCCTCCAAGGAAACTGAAGGCGCTTGCTCCAGCCGTTCCCTTTCTCTTTGGGTTATGCAGCCGATGTGTGGCTTTGTGTTGATGCCACTGTTGTACCGGCACTCTTCCTAGATTGTCAGGGGATCTATAAGGGCGTATTCATTTTATATCCTCTTGACTCATTTGAAGGATTATTTGCTAAAGAAGTTACGACATTCTTTAATGTATTGGCTCGGGACCAATCTCAGGATCTATAGAATGCTCTCAGCATTTATCATGACCCTCCCCACATCGTGGCTGCTTATGTCCGGGTGACAGTGAGTGGGAGAGCATCTCCTCTCCTTGGTCTTCTTAAAGGCTAGCCTGGGAGGGGTTTTGTTGTTTTTTTTTTAAGACGGGGTCTCACTATGTAGCCCTGGCTGTCCTGGAGTTAGTTCACTTTGTAGACCAGGCCAGTCTCAAACTCAGAGATTCACCTGCTCTGTCTCCCATATGCTGGTGATTAAAGCATCACTACTACACTTGACTCTGGGCAGGGTTTTATAAGGAACGGATGATAATTACCATATATGTATATATTACATGTGAGCTTGGAACTTGCAAACATGACTGGTTTTATTGCCATAACTAGGTAACAGGACTGTGCATTAATCAATAATTATATAGTGATATAAATAGTATCATACACAACAGTATAAACATATGCTATATATCACATTGTATAATGCATATTGTATATTTTACATATTATTAAACAGTGCATAGCCTATTAGTATATATGCTAATATATTATGTCTTAATATTATATTATTGATTAATGCGTAGTCTATTAGTGGCCTAGTTGTGGCAATAAGACCACATCATGTTTGCAAGTTCTAGGTTCACTCAAGGGGAAAGAATTATACAAAGTGTACACTCCAGGAAGCTAGAGTCTTGGCTGTTGTCAAAGTCTGTTTATCATTTCCACTGGATTATTAGGTTGGATCTCAGAAATAGGACTGGGCCGGGCGGTGGTGGCGCTCGCCTTTAATCCCAGCACTTGGGAGGCAGAGGCAGGTGGATTTCTGAGTTCGAGGCCAGCCTGGTCTACAGAGTGAGTTCCAGGACAACCAGGGCTACACAGAGAAACCCTGCCTCTAACCCTGCAACCCCCCACCCCCTAAAAAAAAGGGAAGAAAAGAAATAGGACTGGAAAGTTCAGCAGGTTTGATGCTGGCTTCGCTTGCCGATTTTTTTCTCCCAAACCTATGGCTATGTACCAGCAATCTGTTGAAGGGGGAAGTTGTCAGACACTTGGTTAGTTTCTCAGACTTGGTTCACCAGGCAAGGATCGATGTAAAGCATTCTTGCAGGTTAGCCCTGCCGTCCTCAGTAATATTGTAGTGCTAGCTGCCCGCTTGTCCTAGTCAGTGAAGCCGCCTGGGATCAGCTTCTATAGGAGACTGTATCATTTGTGTCCAAAGACCTTGGCTTAAGGCTGACAGCGAAAGGCTCTGCACCATCACTGCCTCCCTTTCCCCACTGTCAGGCACTAGGGTTAGCTGGAGAGGAATGGCCGTTCCTCCTTCCCAGAAGTTCTGCTTAGTCTTTGCTTCCTTCCTCTCTCTGTCTGTCTTTCAGGAATACTTCATTTCCCCATCAGTAACGACCCAGGAGCAGGTCTGCCGTGTTCAGAAACTCCACCACATTCTTGAGATACTAGTCATCTGCATGCTCTTCATTAAACCCCAGCATGAGCTGCTCTTCGCTCTAACGCAGTGAGTAGTTTTACTTTTGTTTTGAGACATTGTCTCATTTGCAGCCCGGGCTTACTGGTGTGAGCCATCACTTAGCTACATTCTCAGCTCAGTAAGTTTTTATATAAGAAATCAGTCTATATAAATTTTTTGAAGTGAATGAGATTTCCTTGGCTAGAAAGAAAACATTGTCTTTAAGTTTTGTTTGCAGAGGATGGGAGGTAGGCGTGGGTGGTGTTTGTTACTATTACTGAATTCATTCCTCTGTCCATGTCCCGTTAGTGGTAAAATGTTTCCCTAGACTAGAAAGACTTTACCTTTTCTGACAGCTCTTATTCCCAAAAGTGATTGTTTTATCTTTTTAGATCCTGCATAAAATATTACAAACAAAATCCTCTTGATGAGCAGCACATTTTTCAGTTGCCAGTCACACCAGTTGCTGTAAAGAATTTGTATCCAAGGTAAGCAACTTAATGATTACATTGTACCTCACGGGCAGTTTGGGGCCCAGTGTGGCTTAGCCTCGTAGTCCTTGTCCCACTTGCTGACTCGTGGTTTTTCCTACTGCTTCTTCCAGAATTTGTGTCACTTAAGACTTTTGAGCCTCTAGTCTTTGTTCTGTTAATTTATAGTTCCGTCACAAAATCTTGGGCAAAATAAGAGAAGAAATGACAGACTGAGAGACAATGATGAGGCTAGAGAGACACAGCAGGACCAAGGCTGTGACTGTGAGCATTATAGAATTGTTGTCGTCATGCACTCTGGACATGCCAGTGCTGTTCTCCCTGACATTTCTTTCCTCATGTCTGCTTCTTGACGCTTCTGTCATACTAAAAGTTTGCACCATCATAGCCAGTGATCAGTTGATTTTTGAGATGGGGTCTTACTATGTCACCTAGTGGCTTTAAATTTTGTTGGCCTGTTTTCACTTCCAAAGTAAGTACACTGCTGAGTCCAGCTACTAATGGCCTTTTTATTTGCCAATTTAAATGAACATGTTATAGATAAATTGCTTTTACCTGGGTGTGGTATCACATGCCTATAATTCTAGGGCTCAGGTGGGTGCCTCTCATGAGTTCCAAGACCAGCCTGGTCAGCATAGTAAAGTTCCAGGCCAAACAGAGCTACAAACTGAGTCGGTGACTCAAAAAGGAGAAAAGGGGGGGTTGGGGATTTAGACAAGAGCAAAGCTCTAGGTTCGGTCCTCAGCTCTGGGGGGAAAAAAAGGAGAAAAAAGAAATCAAAATAGGGGTGGGCAACATAGCTTATTACTTGGTAAACTCCATATGACCGGAGTTCCTGAGTTCAACTCCTAGAGCTCACTTACATGGTTCAAAGAGAACTGGCTGACCTCCACAAGTACACCCTGGCATGCCTGCTGTAGCACACACCACCCATGGACATTCTCACATGTACACTAAATAAATAGAAAGGTGGGTGGTTGGATGGATGTTTAGGAAAGTGTGGGGTTAGAAGATAGCTCAGCTGGGAAGAAAATCACTCACCGCACAACTCTAGATGACCCAAGTTCTTTGATCTTCAGGACTCATGTGATGGCTTGTATACTGTAATACAATGCAGGTGGCTGTGGCTGAATGGGAGACAGACAGGAAAAGCCACTGGAACCCTCAATACTCATCAGAGTACAGCAGAAATAGTGACAGCCTGTTCTCAAAAAACAAGGCAGAAGCAGAAAATTGACCATAAAAGTTGTCCTCTGACTTTCATATAAGCTGTGGAACATGCCTATCTGCCTCACACTTAAATAAAAAGACATATTTATTATTAATGTGTATGTATATGTGTATACATATGTAGGCAAGTACATGCTGTGGCATGGGTGTGGAGGTCACAGGACAACTTGCTAGTCCGTTCTCCTCCACCTCTTGTGTATTCTGGGGATCAGACTCAGATTATCAGCCTTCCATGTCTGGCATAAGCAGTTTCACCCTGAGCCATCTTGATGGCCCAAAGTGAATATTAATTTTTACTACATTTATTTATTCATGTGTGTATGTATGTGTGTGAAGTTGGGTGCTTGTAAGCTGTGGCACAATGGAGGTCAGAGGACAACTCAGGAGAATCAGTTCTCCCTTCCCATCATGGAACTCAGTTGTCAGGGCTCTACCTGCTGAACCATCTCTCCTGCCACGATAATCTTTTTAAATTAATAAACTAAATAATTAAATAAACATTTTTAAATGCTACTCCTTTATAATGCTGTTTTCTCCTCTTATGTTTTATCTTTTCAAATGACCATTAATCATGTAATCACCAAACTTCACTCTTGCTCCTTACTTTATCTCTTACATAATTACTAATCTTGACTACCTCGGTGCCTCCCCTAACCCTGCACTGTTCTTTCTTTCTTTGAGGGAAAATAGAGGGATAGAAACAGGGTCTCACTGTTTAAGCTTGCCTAGAACTCTCTGTGTAGCTCATGCTGCTCTTGAACTTGTAGATTCTCCTGCCTCAGCCTCTCATGGGCTAGAACACCACCACACTTGGTTTGCACAGTGTTTCTCTGCTACTGCTTATTTATATATATGATTTATTTTTAGTTTATGTTCATTAGTGTTTTGCCTGCATGTATGTCTGTGTGAGGGTGTCAGAAGCCCTGGAACTGAAGTTAGAGACATGTGAGCTGAATGTGGGTGCTGGGAATTAAACCCTGGTTTTCTGGAAAGAACAGCCAGTATTCTTAACTGCTGAGCCATCTCTCCAGCCCTAGACTATTACTGCTTCCTAAAAAATTTTTTCTTTGAAATGTGTATGTTTTTGTCTCTCCCCCTTTCTTGACTGTACTTCTCCAGCACAGGGTTTATGACATATTTATATCCCTACTCAGTGCTTGTCACATAGGGATTTCACTGAATTACTGAAGGAAGGAAACAGCGGTTGTTTCATTATTAGTAGTTTGTTTTTTATTCATTTTAATTTTCTTTTGGTATTTTTTTCTTCAGTGAGAAGCCACAGAAATGGAGAGTGGAGCTGAGCAATAGTCAGAAGAGGGGGAGCACGGTGTGGCAGCTGAGCGACCGCTCCCCTGTGGACCATCCCACTGCCCACGGGCCTGGTAAAGACTGTCTGTCGTCATTAGACCTCTGCGGGAGGGAGGGATCATTGGTACAGGTCTTGTCCTGAACTGTAGGTAATACAACAGACTTCAAAAGAAAATTTGACTTTTGTGCCATCGTGAGTTTTAGAAGTATAATAATCATAGTGAGCCCTTTTTCTTATTATCCTGGATAAAAGAACCTTTGCTGGGCTGGTTCAGTGGATAGGAACACTCTTTCCAGAGGTCCTGAGTTCAATTCCCAGCAGCCACATGGTGGCTCACAACCATCTATAATGGGATCTGATGGCCTCTTCTGGTGTTCATGAAGACAGCTATAGTGTACTCTTATATACATAAAATAGATAAATAAATCTTAAAAAAAAAAAACCCCAAAACAAGACCCTTTGCTGAATAAGGAAAGAAGTAGGGGACACCAATGAGAGTAGGTAAGGTGCTGAGATGGAAATGTCAGCTCTCTCTTGATACTGTAGTCCTGGTGATACTTCCTCCTTGATGCATTCTCTGTGCTAGAATAAGGGTTGGCAGTTCTAGTGTTCTCTCAGAGATTGCCCATGTCAGTATCTTAGTTCTTCCTGTGATTAGCTCCTCCCTGGCCTCTTCAGAAGCACCTTCGAAACCCTTAGCGGCGTGCATGCTGATTGTGACGTCATCTCTTACTCACATGGGCCTTAACTGGCCACATTGAAATATTACAAAATTTTCTGAGTAGAAATTTCAGATTCCTTAATCAGCCACTGGTAGGACCATAAGTAGTTTTGTATTCTATTTGATACTGTCTTGGTATCTTTCATTTTACTCTGATAACATACCCTAATGACAGAACTTAAGGGTAAAAAGGTTTACGTTGTCTTGTGGTCCAAGGTGGGGAAGTCAGGCATCAGGAGCTTGAGACGGGCAGCCATCCACACCTGTGTTCACACTCCAGAAGCAGAGGGCAGTAGATGAGTGCAGGTGCTACCGAGTTCCCTTTCTCCACTGACCCATCCAGGACCCTGTCCAGGGAATTAAGATGGCCGACCCACATCACTTATCAACATTACATAAGATCTCTCAGATATGCTCAGATGCCAAATGATTCCAGAGTCTAACGATTTGAAATTAACACCAACCAAGACATCTCTACCACTACTTGGCCCCTGTCACCATATAATTTCTACCCTACTTTGGTACTAATTTATATCTTAGTTTCTTTTCCTGTTACTATGATAAAATACTCTGACAAAAGCAATGAAGGGTCAATGGTTTTATTTCCTCTCACAGATCTCCATCCACTGTGGTAAGGAAGTCAAAGCAGAAGGAGCCTGAGTAGCTATTGCTAGAAATCCCTTAGTCAGCTGGAGAAGGCGGTGCTGTGTGAGTTTCCTTCCCACTTTAAAGCTGTCCGGAGTTCCTGGACCAGGGATGATGGTCTGTCCACACTGAGCTTAGTTAACACAATTAAGACAATACCCCACAACATGCCCACTCCTATTTCCAGGTAATTCTATCTGTCACAGATAGATAAACATACAGAAATCATTAAACTGAAAGAATTTTTCCTGGAAGCCATCAATTAAAATCACGGCATGTGGTTGTTTGTTTTGATTTATTTTATGTATGTAAGTACACAGCGCTGTCTTTGGACATAACCAGGGAGCATCAGATCCCACTACAGATGGTTGTCAGCCACCAGTGGTTGCTGGGAAATGAACTCAGGACCTCTGGAAAAGCAGCCAGTGCTCTTAACCACTGGGCTATCTCTAGCCCCAATGCCATGTGTCTTAAGTATGATATACAATTAAAATCTAAAGAGAATCAGCTGTGTGGGGGTCAGAGAGATGGTTCAGAGGTGATCTTGCAGAATAATTCCAGGTATATAAAAAGAGAAAAATTTCTGTATAACAAGAAAAAAGTTCAAAGGCCCAGCAACAGACATAGTAAAGTAGAAAATCATATTTATAGCATGTGTCCAGAAGAGGCGCACGTCCTAGTGTACTACAAAAAAAAATCTTTGAGATGACTTGAGGCAGAGGCAGATGGATCGCTATGTTTGAGGCCAGCCTTGACTATAAAACAAGTCCCAGGACAGCCAGGGCTACACTTGGAGACCCTGTCTCAAAAACCAAAGCATGCATACATGTGTGCACACACATGCACTTAAAAACTCAGTGGGAGAATCATGAACAGTTTACCCAAAAGGAAATTCAGAGATTATCTCAAAAGTAAAAAGTGCTAGGAAGCCGGTGTGTGGGCCATTGCTGTAATCCCAGGCACGTGGGGAGGTGGCAGCAGGAGCAGCAGGAGCAGCAAGGAGCAGCAGGAGCCTGGTCCCGAAGCCTGAAAACTGGCTCAGAAGGAGAGCAGCTGAGGTTAGGGGATTAGCTCAGCGGCTGAGTACTTGCCTACGCGATCTCGACCTGGATTGCCAGCACTGAGATGGGACTTGGGGACAGAGAAACGGGAACAGTAGCGACAAGTCAGTCAGGTGTGCAAGCCTGGGTTACATAGTGAGTTTCTCACTCTAGGCTAGCCTAAACTACAGAGTAAGAGTCTTTCTTTCTTTTCTTTTTTTAAATAAAATTATGGCTGGATATTGTAACACATTAGTTCCAGAACTTGGGAAGTAGTTGTAGGACCTCAGAAGTTCAGGCCATCCTTGGCTACATAATGAGTTTAAATTAAGGCCAGCCTAGCCTACATGACACGGTCTCATCCTCACCAAAATTAAACAAATAAACCAGCGAAAGGTAAACATTTGAGAGAGTAGATGTTTTTCACTAGACTGAACACTTAAGTCAACCCTAACTTTCAATATATCTAATGGTATTGTGCTCCTAAGTAGAACAGTTGACTTCAAGTACAGGATGACAGACTTAGAGAGCCAGCACACTTTCAGCTGCCGTGGAACAGAGAATAATGTTTGGAAGGAATTGGGTAGAAAATCAAGTGTCCACTAGAGAGCAGTCCACCAGTGGGTGCTTTGCAAATGACAGTGGTAATGATAAAAACATGGACATCACAAAGGAAGTGGACACAGTCCCTCTAACTGCTAGCTGGCCTGGTTCCTTGAAGCACAGATGTCATCTTTGAGAGGGTAGAGAAATGAGAGTACATTTAGCCATAGGCTGTAAACTCTGCCTGGAGGTGGTGGCGCACGCTTTTGATTCTAGCACTTGGGAGGCAGAACGCAGGTGGATCTCTGAGTTTGAGACCAGTCTGGTCTGCGTAGCACGTTCCAGGAAAGTCAAGGCTACACAGAGAAACCCTATCTTGGAAAACCATAAAGGGGTTGGGGAGGCTGTAAATCCTAAGAATTTCTTCTCTAAAATTATGTTACAGCATGATTCAGAAAAGACACTTGTTGAGCCTTAAGTGGAGACACAAAAATTAATATAAATGTAGTTGGTTCCCGAGGGAAGGTAGCTCTTTTTTTGTTTGTTTTGTTTTTGTTCTTTGAATGTTAAGTTGTTTAATCAAAGCTTAAGACATCAGGAGGGTATGCTGTGTAAATAATTGCCCCAGCAGAGTTTTGCCAAGTAGATTCTGTCCAAGTGGAAGTCGGGTGCTATCTACACTCCTCAACTGCTGTGCTGTGGTGAAGTCAGTGGGGAGTTTGACTGGCCTCATTGTCTTTCTGCTTACAGAGTTTTCTGAGTTCGACACTGAATGGTAGCCTGGAAGAAAGGGCTGCCTTCATCAGCATGGTTACCTGCAGCCAGGTGCACTTCAAGTAATGTGCGCCGAGGGTCCTTGCAAGGTGTCTTCTCTCAGGTATGTTGTGATGATACCTTGTGTTTTAGCTATTTCTAGATTGTCAGTACCACATCCACACACGAGAAATACAACTGTTCACCAGGCATCCCTCAAGGGCCTACCAGCTTATCACGTGACTTTGCAAGTCTCCAGTGCCTTTGTACCTTTTGGCCACTTAATAAGTCTACTTAACTCTAGAATCAAAGAAATCTTTAATCTGTAGCTTGATTTCAAAATCCTTGATAAAAGAAAAAATCGTAAATAGACACCCCTACCCACAACTTGACATGAAAAGCAAAGTTTTTTTAATAAACAGTTTTCCTCAGTCACATTTCATTGAGCCCTAAATGTAAACACCTTTTTAAAAATATATTTGATTTTTAAAATCAAAAACGAAACACCACTGAGCAGTGGTTGTACACGCCTTTAGTCTCAACACTCAGGACACAGAGACAGATGATGTCTTGAGTTTGGGCCAGCCTGGTCTACAGAGGGAGTTCCAGGACAGCCAGGCTACACAGAGAAATCCTGTCTCTGTAAACCTAAAAAATTAAAATCTTACTTTGAGTTGATATTATTAGTTAAAAGATTGATGGGAAATCCTCTTACGTTTGGGTTTAGTTTTGTTTTGCTTCTGAGACAATCTGTAGCACTATCTGGGAGCTCACGGAGATCACCTGGAATTAAAGGTGTGTACTACCTTGCCAATCAGGCCTGTTTGTTTTTCATAAGTAGAATTAAATAATGAGTAAAATGCCTGATCTTACCATTCCCCTTAGGCCTCATTTGCCCTCTAATAGTTGGAGATTAATTTTATCATAGTTTAAAAATAAAGTGAACTTTAGTGTTTTTGTTTTTTTGTTTTGACAGGATCCTTGTAGTCGTGGAGCTCACTATGTAGATCAAGCTAACCTTGAACTCACAGAGATCTGCCTCTCGGCCTCCTGAGTGCTGGGATTAAAGACATACACTACCACACCTGGCTTTAGTTTAAATTAAAAACAAAGCAAAACTTCGTTTGGTTTGCCATTGTTGTGTGGTATTGCAGAGTCTCTGCTGGTCACAGTGCAGTGCTTGTCACTCACGGTCTTCCTCATGAGGCACTTGTCCCACCCACTTTTTGCCCAAATGCTTAGCTAGTAGTCTGCAACCTGAAAGGATTTTAGATTGATAATGTCCATAAGATATGGCAGTGCTCAGTGACAGTCATTTGTACATTTTAGCCGGCCAGTGGTGGTGCCCCGCCTGTAGTCGCTGCGCTCGGGAGTCCGAGGCGGCTCTTTCCCGAGTTCAAGTTCAGCCTCTGCTGTGAGTCCATCTCACAGCCCCGGAGGGGCCTAAAAAAAAAAAAAAGCCGGGCGGTGGTGGCGCACGCCTTTAATCCCAGCACTTGGGAGGCAGAGGCAGACAGATTTCTGAGTTTGAGGACAGCCTGGTCTACAGAGTGAGTTCCCGGACAGCCAGGACTACACAGAGAAACCCTGTCTCAAAAAAAAAAAAAGAAAAAAAAAAAAAAGAAAAAATAGCATCAAGTTATAAAACTATACACTGTGTTCCTGATTTTGAAAAATGAGATGTGTGGATGATGGGTAGCAAAATATGAAATATTGACTCAAACTTCAGGAGACTACAGGTTTCTTTCATTTTATTTATGCTTATTTTTATTTTCTTATTCTTAAATCCCAGCACAAAACAAAAAGGGGGAAAGAGTGAGTTACTTTTCAGAGCCTAAATATAGCCATCACATGAACTTTTGAAGCAGAAAAGAAGAGTGATCCTGAAGATGCTCTGACAGATGAGGGAGATGAGATCCCGTCTCAGCTGTGGCTCCTGAGGAGAAGTGTCAGCAGCAGGGCAGCCGTGAGGATGGAGAGGGCGCAGACTGTGGGGACCACAATCTCTGAAACCACGTGGGTGTGCCTGATCAAGGGCTCTGAAAGGGACAGAGAACATTCCACTGGAAGTGAGCTTTGTTTTGAAGCAAAAGCTGAAAGAGATGGGCCACTGTGTTTCTAATTTTTCTCACTTGTAAAAGTGAAATCAGACATTATTTTGAGATGGAGTTTTGGGGCCATGGGACAAAGGCAGCGTGTTCACTTGGTGTGCACATAGCTTTTGAGAATCTTACCACCACACAAAATTTACAGAGAGCTGGAAATGTCACAGAAAATCTGGGAGTGCCTAACTTTTGTTATTTCACTGGTATTTTATAAAGTTTGAGTATGGTTAATACTTATGCTGGCATTGCATTAATCTCAAAATATTAGCACCTATATTCAATGGGTTCTCTAGGTTTTACTGAGGAACTTGTAAAAAAAAAAAAAATCTTTTGGACTGGGTGTGGTAGTGCACACCTTTAATCCCAGCACTGAAGAGGCAGAAGCAGCCTGTTCTACAGAGCAAGTTCCAGAAAAGCCACAGCTACACAGAGAAACCCTGTCTTAAAGAATATAATTTTTTTGATCATTTTTTTTTTGGTTTTTGAGTTTGTTATTCTGACATATCTTACCAGCTCTCAACTCATAATTCCTTCTCCAATGGTTAAGGTGCCAACACTTAAATCCTTTTTAAAAAAAATTCACTAGAATTTGAAATTTTTGCTTTGTGTTGTTATATCTTGATAAATTTATATCTCACAACTTAATAGTACATTTCAAAGAACTCACTTATTTTGTTGCTGACACAAAATTACTGAATGTAAATTAGGGAATGTGTGTGGTTTCTTAGAGCTAAGGCTATCACAATCCAGTGAAACATTCATGCAATTCACTTTGATTGTCTGCTGAGACTATGGTAAATCTGTAAACGGAGCTGGTTCTATGAGTTCACTGGGCTACAGCATGCCGTTAACTCTGTTGCGTTTACTTTGATTTGGTGAACTATGGTTTATAATCTGTAGACTGTGACCTGGTTACTTATGAGTGTGGGGACACTGGTGCACAGTCATGCCAGGTACTCAGTTGAGGGGGTTTCTGCACTACCTGCTTTGACCCTACATTAAAGAACGATACTAAAACAAGAAGTGTATTTCTTTGGTTGCCCTTAAGCTAAGCAGAAAAATGGGTTTCAGAAACATTGGTGGTATTCTTCTGTATTTTGGATCCTTTTAGAACTCACTGCATACGAAATTATGCCTTTAATCACAGCACTTGGGAGGCAGAGACAGGCAGTGTGAGTTTCAGGATAGCCAGTGCTACATAGAGAAACCCTGTCTGGAAAAGTAAACGACAAGGGGCTGGAGAGATGGCTCAGTGGTTAAGAGTGCTGGCTGTTCTTCCAGAGGACCCAGGTTCAAACCCCAACATCACATGAGAGCTCACAATTGTCTGGAACTCTTGTTCCAGAGATTCTGACACCCTCACACAGGTACACGTGCAGCCAAACACCATTGCACATAAAACAAAAACAAGGGAAAAAATGATGCCTTTTAAGAGTGCGAGGACAGTACTTTGTTTAATGCTGTCATCTCTAAGGCTTAAAATATTAGGGAGTACTGAGTAGTTATTTATTGGAGATCTCTTACAAGCCTATAATCCTAGCTTTGGGAGGCAGGAGCAGGAGGAACACAGGTTCAAGGCCTATCCGAGCTGTTGGGTGTAAAGCTATCCTAGGCAAGTTAATGAGAACTTGTCTCAAAAAGTAGGGCTGTGGCTACAGGAGTGGCTCAGTGGTCAAGAGCACTGGCTACTGTCCCAAAGGACCCAGCACCCACACAGGACAGTCATCACTGTAACTCAAATTCCAGGGGATTGGATACCATCTTCTGTCTTCCTTGGGTATCAGAGAACACAGACAGACATACAGGCAAAACACCCATTCATATAAAAAGAAGAAAAACTTAAGTAGGGCTGAGAAGATGCCTTAGTGGGTAAAGACACTTGCCACCCAATCCTGACCATCTGAGTTCAATCTCTAGAACCCATGTTAAAGACGAAAGGAGAGAACCAATACCACAGAGTTGTCCTCCGAATGCCTGACACACCTGCGTGCATGCACACACACACACATGTATACTAGCAGTAAATTTAAAATTTTGGAAAAGTAAAAAGTATAGGGATATAGCTCAGTAGTAGAACACTTAGTGTTTTTGAAGCCTGGGTTCAGTTCTAGCAATGCCACACATTACTTGCGTAATTAGTATAAGAACGGAGTTAGAGTATTGAAATCATTCTTGGGAAGGGAGGCATGGCTCTATCAGTAAAGTACTCGTTTGACCTCTAGAATGCACATAAAAAATAAAATGTCGAGGTGCAAAGTACTTGTAACCCAGGACCAGAGGATTAGACAGGAAAGGCCCAGAACTCTAGCCAGTCTAGACTAAGTGATGAGCTCCAGGCCAGTGAGAAACTTGTTCCCTACAGAGGTGGTTCTAGTTCCTGAGTATTTGAGTATTACACACACACACACACACACACACACACACGATAGTTATCCTAGCCTCCCTCATTTCCCTGGTGTTTGCACGTTTTTGCTTACATAATTTGTTTGAGGTAGAGTCTTTAGCCCATGTTAGTCTGGGCTCAAGATGGATGGATGGATAGATTGGTTTTAGGTAGATCATTTTGAGACTTGGTAATGCCATCATATGTAATATTACATAGTTATCAAAGATAAGAATCCTCACCTGTGGCAATCATCTGGTTGTTGATGGAGCAAGTTTCCAAGACTTTGAGACGCCAACTTTCCACCTATTAAAAAATCCACTTGTTAAGTAAGTTCAACTTACTATTTTCCTTTGCTTAAAATTGGTTTTAGAATAAATGAGGCACGTTTTTACAAAATTTTGATGCATTTGTGTCATCGAGCTTGGCCAAAGCCTTTTCCAGCTCACCAAGTTTCACCAAGCTCATCAGTTTCACCAAGACAAACACGCTTTAAATCTACCCACAGTTTGGATGTTACTAATTTTTTTTTTTTTTTTTTTGAGACTATCACATTGTAGCCCTGACTGGCCACAAAGCCACAAACTGACTGTGTGTAGCTGAAGCCAGCCTTGAGCTACCTCAGCTGTATGTACCGACAGTGAGCACCTGAGGGATGTGGTTACGGCCTCACTTCCAGGCCTACTTGGCTCACTCTGAACCAGTTCTAGCAAGTCAGTCAGATTGGTTTGTGATTTTTTTATTAAAATCTTCTAAATCTAATCTATAGTTCATGCTTGTAGATGTGTACAAAGCAGAGCTGATGGAAAACGTGATTTTGTTTGCTTTGTTTTATTGTTTGTTTTTGTGATGTACCTTTGTTTGCCCTTGGAGGCCAGAAGAGGGTGTCGGATCCCCTGGAGCTGAGTTGGAGGCTATCACACTGAGAACTAAACAAGAGCAACCAGACACCCCAGTTTGGTAGGCTTTAAAAGCTTAAAGTTTAGCCAGGCAGTGACGGTGCAGGCCTTTGATCCCAGCGCTCTGGAGGCAGAGGTAGGTGGATCTCAGAGTTCAAGACCAAACTGATCTACAGGTCTACAGAGTGAGTTACAGGACATCCAAAGCTGCACAAAGAAACCCTGACTGTGGGTAGGCGGGAGCTTAAAGTTTGTTTCTGTTTAATTTTGCCGGCTGGGCAGAGGTGGGCATGCCTTTAATCCCAACACTTTGGGAGGCAGGCAGATTTCTGAGTTTAAGGCCAACCTGGTCTACAGAGTGAGTTCCAGGACAGCCAGGGCTACACAGAGAAAACCTGTCTCGAAAATAATAATAATCTTCCTTGGAGGCAGTGCATATATATGTGTGTGTGTGTGTATACACACATATATATAAAATGGTGGGAAAAGATACAGTCCTACATTTTTTTTAAAGATTTATTTATTTATTATGTATACAGTGTTCTGCCTGCATGTATCCTGCAGGCCAGAAGAGGGCACCAGATCTCATTATAGATGGTTGTGAGCCACCATGTGGTTGCTGGGAATTGAACTCAGGACCTCTGGAAGAGCAGACAGTGCTCTTAACCCCTGAGCCATCTCTCCAGCCCCATAGTCCTACATTAGATTTACAGAACATTTTACATATTGAAGAGTAGGTAGTGTCTGTTTGTATCAGGGTTAATATTTTTAATTCATCAGAATTACCATCTGATTCATCATCTTTTTTAGTCTTACTGTTTATGTGTTCTAGATGAAATAAAACCCCACAGGGATGGGTAGGAAAGGCAACATTTGGAGCTCAGTGGTAGCATTGTCTGTCATATGTAAAGCCCTGGCCAACAGCACAGAAAACCATTGACATCTTTACTGATTCGGTCCATTAGAACCTAGCTCAGACAGGCCCTTGTCACCCTGATGCCCTGTCCGGAAGGGACTGGATTTTGAGGTATGTTTACTCCATCCTAAGCAGAGGTCATGGGGGACTGTACCATATTCCCCACCCCTTCCTTGAAAGAAAGGAGAGGCATGGTTCATCTTAATCTTTAGCTCAAGAACAGGACAAATGTCATAGGTAAGTTAGCACCCTACCTCTTGTGGGTTTGGAAACCCATTGGCTGTGACGATCTCCTTGTAATACTGAACAGAAGCCTGGGGATATGAAGCTTGTTTCTCACATTGAATTCAACATAGTAGAATCCATATCTCTCTGCATAGCCTCTCTCCCATTCAAACTGATCCAACAGAGACCAGGAAGTATACCCTTTATGTCCACGCCGTCTTTTATAGCTGTGAAGACAAATGACTCCATTCTTAATATGTTTAGAAGTATAAACAGTATTAAGTTGTTTCTATGAGTTTTAGAAGCAGGTTTTAGTTGATGGTAGATGATAGATTGAATTTTGTCTAAATAGATAAACATGTGAAGCAAATCTTAGTCTTATCTCACCTTTTAACATTTCATTGATGTATCCTTTGAGGTACTGAATTCTCCACACATCACAGAACTGAGTGCAGTGTAACTTTTGGGGTGCTCCACTTTCTGTCACGTATATGGGAGGATCACCGTACTGAGTCTGAAAATGAGGCAGAATAAACACCTGTCTACATGTGATCATATGGCTGCCATATTCTAATGAAGTGCATGTTAGCTCTTAGTAGGTGTCACACTTAGTAGGTGTCAAGTATCATGTTGATTGAGAGATGAATGTATGCCAGTGAGCTGATATGGAAGACTAGTTCTCAATAAAGGTGACTTGTTTGGGGAAAATGCCCTCCAGGTCTTACTCTTTCCCACGGGTTCCCTTTCAAATTAAGATGGGCCTTAAAACAGCTAAATATTCCTGAAAGAGGAGCGCCATTTTCTTTACTGGTATACCCAGTGCTTAGCTGTTCCTGTAAATAACCTCTCACCATGCGCTGGCAAGCAACCCCAGCTAACCTCAGTGGGCCACGCACACAGACACACAAGACGTGGAAGTAGGAAGCACTTTGTTGGGAAGAAGGGGGTGGGGGAGACAAATAATGGGAAGTAGATGTGATCGAAATACATCACATACATATCCAAGGGTAAACTTAAAAGTCTCGACTAAGGGGCTGTGGAGAGGACTGGTTGAGAGCACTTGCTGCTTTCCAGTTCCCAGCACAAACATGGCAGGCAGCTCACAACCATCTGTAACTGGTTCCAGGGGATCCCCTCTTCTAATCCCCACGGATACGGCCACCTTTGTGCTGCACATACATATTTTCAGGCAAATGCTCATATTCGTAAAATAAAAGTATATACTAAGAAAGTTGATGGTCAGATTTTCAGCTCCCATTGGAAGTAGTTACATAAGCATCAATCTGCAAGGCCTACGCTTAGTAACCGTGAGGTGCGGGAGGCTGAGGGTCACTGGCCCATTAACTTTTTTGTTGTTTCTAGCTGTGTTTGTTTTCTTTGTTTGAGGTAGAGTCTCGTGCAGTTCAGACTGGACTTGGGATCGGTATGCAGTGTGTTGAATTCCTGGCCTTCCTGCAGCCAGCCTCCAAGGCCGTGCCTCTATTCCTAGACTTTGTCAGTTTTCTTATGTGGTCACCTGAGTGTCTGGGAGAGACTAAACTCAGGCCTGAAGGTCTTATAGATCTGGTGTGATAAGTACCTGGGCAAAGTTGAGAAGCCTCCTGAGTCCCCACGGCACAGAATAGAGCCATGGCGATCCCATTTCTGGCCAGTTGGGATCCACAAGTTCCACCAAGCCACGGTCATTCTGGTAGCTGGGCCCCTGGTGGGAGGGATATTTCCTTTGAGTAATGTATCGAGTGGTAAAATGGCCCAGTCCCAGGAAGTCAGATGTGCCTTTAAGGTAGCTCTTCTCCTGCAGGGAGAACGCGGGCAACCTCGACGTCTCCAGGCCTTGCTCGACACTCTTAGTCCCTGACGGGAGAGAACATGAGGGTTATCTCTTAGTCATTTCACTGTGTCCCACAGTGCTGCTGAAATGGCGGTGTATAACGGAGCAAGAGCACTTACTGTTCTTGCAGGGAACCCAGGTTCAGTTCTCAGTGCCCATGTGGCAGCTCACAACTGGCCATAACTCTAGTTCTAGGGGTTCAATCCCCCTCTTCTGACGTTCCAAAGGCATAAGGAACACACATGGTGCACATACATACATGTGTGCAAACACTCATACACATAAAGTAAAAATAAAATCTTGTTTTTAAAGCTGAACTTTAAGCCAGGCAGTGGTGGCACACACCTTTAACCCCAGCACTCAGGGAGGCAGAGGCAGGTGGATCTCTGTAAGTTCGAGGCTAGCCTGGTCTACAGAGTGAGTTCCAGGACAGCCAGGGCTACACAGAGGTGCATAAATATATATTTACATGTATTTACATATATTTATGTATAAAATATTCATGTATATGTGTGTGTGTGTGCATCCACATGATGTGCAGTCCCTGCTGAGGTCAGAGGTGGGTGTTGAATCCCCTGGAGCTGGAGTTAACAGGCAGTTGTGAGCTGCCACATATGCACGCCACTGGAAGAGCATCGAGTGTTCTTAACTGCTGAGCCATCTCTCCAGCCTCTATTAAATTTTTTTTTTTCTAAATGTAGATTGCTTACTGTTCGTGTCTAGGGGTGTAGCTTAGTAGTAAAGAACTTGACAGGCATGTACAGGGCCCTGGATTTGACCCCAAGCAGCCATAGAATGAAACATTTCCAGTTGTTACTCAGTGAGTGGTATATGGTACTGCTTAGCTACCTGGGGGAAAGCAGGGTTACACTGTTTCTCACATTGAAACACTGGCCTGTGGGCTCCTTGCAGAAGGAAAGACATCAATGTAGGGAGAGTCACAGGCATGTTGGACAGTATAAGCCACAAGTTCTGCTCTGGTGATTTGCCCTCTACCTGGACTGCAAAGGTGCACTTTTTTTTTCTTTTCTTTCTTTTTTTTTTTTTTGGTTTTTCAAGACAGGGTTTCTCTGTGTAGTCCTGGCTGTCCTGGAACTCACCTGTAGACCAGGCTGGCTCGAACTCAGAAATCCGCCTGCCTCTGCCTCCCAAGTGCTGGGATTAAAGGCGTGCGCCACCACTGCCCAGCAAAGGTCCACTTTTTAACTGACCAACCCAAACCTCTTGATGTAGTCCTTTGCCCTCCTGTGGAAAAGGATCTAGGTGCAAGTGTCTTCACTGTAAACTGAGTAGCAAAAGGTTGGAAACAATTTACATTTTATCGCCAAGGGGATAGGCTAAAGAAATGGTGGGAAGCTGAGGAGGTAGCATAAGGTCCCCTCCACCCCAGCCCCCAGTCTGCTCGCCAACACCACAGCACTAACAATAGGAGCTAGAGAGATGGCTCGGCAGCTAAGAGTACTTACTGCAGTGGTCCCAGGTCCATTCTCAGCAACCACATGGTGGCTCACAGACATCTATAACTCCAGAGAATCCAATGCCCTCTTCTGGGCCCCCATGGATACTATGTATACATGTGGTATACAAAGATACATACAAACAAAACATTCATACACACGAAGTAAATCTAGCACTATAACCTCTCTTAAAATGAGAATAATTATAGTTGAATGACCATCACGACCATGGTGTGTAGCTATTAGAACAAATGAGGCAACACTTTCTATGCCAGGAAAGAGGGTCTAGACATATGTTTACAGAATAAAAGATGCAGGCCACTGGTGATAACATTAACTACATACTCTGGCCAAACAAGCAGTGATCTAATAGGACAACAAGATCATTTGCAAGGGAGGGCGTGGACTGGAGAGATGGCTCAGCGGTTAAGAGCACTATTTGCTCTTCCATCTGTAATAGGATCCGATGCCCTTTTCTGGCATTTAGGCATACATGCAAATGGAGCACTAATATACATTTAATTAAAAAAAAAAAACTTCACCAGGCAGTAGTGGCGCACACCTTTGATCCCAGCACTAGGAGGCAGAGGCAGGCAGATTTCTGAGTGAGTTCCAGGACAGCCAGGACTACACAGAGAAACCCTGTCTCGAAAAACCAAAACTAAAAAAAAAAAAAAAACCAAACCTTCAAAAAATGACCATTTGCAGGGAGACTACTGGCTGAGATTAAAGGAATAAAAGGCTTGTATGATTAATATTTTTAAAACATCAGCATGTTATTGCTGTCAGTCAAATTCAGTAACTAGAAAAACCACTGGGCACTGTTCCTTTTACTGCCAGATGCATTTACTAAATATGGCTAAAACCAGTCACACTGAAGGTTTGAAATTTTTTTAAGTTAAATACAAAGTAATGGATTTGTCCTCTTTCCCTTCAGTCCCCTCCTCCATACATATTCTAGTACTCTCTCTTACTCTCACTTCCTGCTCCTTTAAGAGGTCCCCCTCCATTGCTGGGCATGATGGTACATGCCTTTAATCCTTGGGAGGAAAAGACAGGTGGATCTTTGTGAATTGAGGCCAGCCTGGTCTACATAGGGAGTTCCAGGACAGCCAGGGCTATACAGAGAAACCCTGTCTCCAAAAAACCAAAAACCAAAAAAAAAAAAAAAAAAAAAAAAGAAGAAGAGAGAAGAAGAGAGAAAGGAAAAGGTCTCTTCTTTCATTCTTGATGTATCCTCCTAAACACACACACACAAACACACACCACTTAAACTATTCCTTTGAGAGAAAACATGCATGTTTATCTTTCTCATTCTGACTTATATGAACTACAAGAGTCATGACTTCTCTTTTTAATGGCCAAATAAAATTCCAATGTGTATATATACCACATTTCCATTATTCATCTGATGATGAATATCTAGGTTGGTCCCATTTTCTGGCTGTTGTGAATATGGCAGCAATAAACATGAGTATCTAAGTGTGTCTGTAGTGTGTTTTTGTTGCCTAACCTAAGGATGATATACAACTAGTACATTTAGTAGTTCTTATTTACACTGGGGGGTGGGGGGTGCTATGGCAACAGTGTGTATGGAAGTCAGAGGACAACCCAAAGGAAGCTGTTCTCTTCCTTCACCGTATGTCCTGGGAAATGGAATTCTTTTTAGGTAATCGAGTTTGGGATGCAAGTGCTTTTACTCGCTGACCCATCTCTCTGGCCTTATTTTTAGTTGTTTTTAAATTTTGTCTTGTTTTTGAAGAAAGCACATGGCTGTACCAGTTTTTACTCCTGTCTGTTGGCAGTGAAAGAAGGCTCTCCTCTCCCAAGTCCTAACTGATGTCTGTTTTCTTGATATTTCTCTTTAATTGATTGGACTTTCAGAAGGGTGTTTCTTTAGCCAGCTGTTGACTCATTTTCCAGGTGGCCGATAATGCTGCTTTCCTCCAATGTAAAAGCATCAGAAAACAGCCCCCAGCCCCAAACCTCACACATCTCTAGCTAAGTAAAAATCCTTTTTTTTTTTTAAAAGCTGTGCATGGTGGTAGGTACTTGAATTCCAGCACTAGAAAAGACAAGAGTCAGGTGGATCCCTATAGCTCACTGGCCAGTTAGCTCCGCCTACTGGGCAAGCTCCGCCCCAGTGAGAAACCCTGTCTCAAAAAACAAGGTGGTTGATGACTGAGGACCAACTAAGGAGATTGTCCTCTGATTTTCACACGCATGTGCATGCATACTGCATGCGTGCGTATGCACACCTGAACATACCTGCACATACATGAACACACATGCCAAAAAAATGTTTAAAAAAAAAAACATGACTCAGCTCACCAATGTGGTCCTTCATGACTTGGGGGTAGTCACCGGCATAAATAGGGTTGGCAAACCAACCGAGACAGAATTGTAGGTATCGCTCAGCAGCCTCAATATCGTCGGGGTTGTCGATGTCCACAGGTTCCCCCCAGTCACAGTTCAGCGAAATCCCCACTAGGCCTTAAAGGAAGGATATCAGGGGAGGGAGAAGCAGGATATGGCTCCTCTGGGTCTGGGTCTGGGTCTGAGGGTCCCGCTCACCTTGCTGTTTGCTGCGCCACGTGTCGTTATAAGAATGCCAAACTTGCGCATGTGCCTGAAAGAAGGAATCCAGGAATGGACCCAGCTCATCCCTTGCTCTGCCTCCATGTCCTTCTTCCTTTCCTTCTCAGCTCAGCAGCAAGCCTCTACCCACTTGCTGAGCCATTCTTGCTCGCCAGGGAGTGGCTTTTCTTTCCTTCTAGCATTCCAACTTCAAACTTCCCATGTTCTTGAATCCGGACTCAAATACCACAGACTCCCCCCTACCCCCGACTTACTGTGGAGAAAGCATCTTCTAAATGCGGCAGAAGCCATTTTGCGTGCTTACTGTTATTGCTACCAACCCCACACCAGGGACTAAAGCCTGGGTTTTGCCCATGCCAAATAAGTGCTCTTCCGACTGAACTATCTCCTAGCCCATCATCTACTGTCTCTAAATTGCTCGTGTAGGTCTCTGGAAAGGCGGCAGTGCTTCTGAGGACTTGGAAGTGTGAGCTCATGAGGCCCCTCGAAGGACCTGCTGAAGCAGACTCTGAGAGCAGCGGCCTGTGCGCGCTTGTTTTGTTTTGGGGCAAGGTCTCACGGAACCTTGACTTGACGTGTACTGAAAGCTGGCTTTGAACTCTAACTCTTCCTGGCTCCACTTTCCCCAATGCTGGATTACAGGGTGTTAACCCCCAAGCCCAACTGCAACCTGTGTTTAAACACGTTATATTTGACATTTGAGAAGTCTGAGACTCATTCTTGTGAAAATCGGAATATTTCAGGCTGCAAAGGTTACAAGGGTTGCTTGTCACTCCAAGAAAGCCTTTGTTTCTCAGCGTTCTCTTTTAGCTTTGAGCGCACCGTGCGTGCGTGCGTGCGTGCGTGCATCAGTCTTGAGTGTTGTTCTTCTTGAGCCATTCACCTTGGTCTCCCAGTAGGCTGGATTCCAGCCAGCAAGCTCCAAGAGTCCTCCTGTGTCAGCCTCCACAGTGCTAGAGTTACAACCACACCCAGTGTCCTGGCTAGCTTTCTGTCAACTTGACACAAGCTGGTGTCATCAGAGGGGGGGGATATCTCAATTGAGAAAAGGTTTCCATGAGAGCCAGTTTAGGCAACCCTGTAGGGCATTTTCTTAATTAGTGATTGATGAGGGAGGGCCAGCCCATTGTGAGTGGGGCCACCCATGGGGTGGTTGTCCTGGGTTCTCTAAGCAACCAGGCTGAGGGCTGGAGAGATGGCTCAGCAGTGAAGAGCACTGACTGCTCTTCCAGAGGCCTGAGTTCAATTCCCAGCAACCACATGGTGGCTCACAACCATCTGTAATGGGATCCGATGTCCTCTTCTGGTGTGTCTGAAGACAGTGACAGTGTAGCTACAGTGTACTCACATACACTAAATAAATCTTTAAAAAAAAAGGCAGGCCGAGTAAGCCGTGGGGAGCAATCCAGTAAGCAGCACTCCTCCACGGCCTCTGCATCAGCTCCTGCCTCTAGGTCCCTGCCCTGTGTGAGTTCCTGCCTTCATTACTTTTAATGATGAATTGTTTTAAATGTGTGCGTGTGGTGTGTATGTGTGTATGAATACATATGTGTATATATGTGTATATGCATATATACCTGTAAGCAAAATAAACTTTTTCCTCCTCAAGTTGCTTTTGGCCGTGGTGTTTATCACAGCAATAGTGTGGTGCTTTGAATAAGAATGCCCACCTCCCCTTGGGAGGCAGAGGCAGGTGGATTTCTGAGTTCGAGGCCAGCCTGGTCTACCGAGTGAGTTCCAGGACAGCCAGGGCTACACAGAGAACCCTGTCTCGAAAAACAAAAAAAACAACAACAAAAAAAAGAATGCCCACCTCCTATATGGCTCATATTTGAATGCTTAGTCACCAGGGAGTGCACCTTTGATAGGATTAGGATGCAGTGGCCTTATTGGAGAAAGTATGTCACTGGCATGGGCTTTGAGATTTCAAAAGCCCACGCCAGGCCCAGTCTCTCGCCTCTTCTTCCCCCTCCTCTTCCTTCTCTCTCCCTTCTCTCCATCTCTCTCTGTGTGTATGTGTGTATGCATCTCTCTTTCTCTCTGCCTCTTCTCATTCCTCCCTTCTCTCCCTTATCTTCCCCCTCCTTTCTTTCTTTCCCTCGCCTCCTCTTTTCCCTTTTTTTCTCTCTCCTTTGTGTCTGTCTCTTTCTTTGTGGATCTGGATGTAGCTTTCAACCACATTCTCCAGCACCATGCCTGCTCCCTTGTTCCCTGCCATGACGGTAATGGATGGATGAAACCTCTAAAACTTTAAGCAAGCCCCCAGTTAAACACTTTTCTTTACAAGAGTTACTGTGGTCATGGTGTCTCTTCACAGCAATAGAAGAGTGACTAAGACAGACAATAACCCTAACTAAGACACCCAGCTTTTTTACCTAGGTTCTGGTGATTGAACTTGGGTCCTTATGCTTGCCCGGCAAGCAGTTTACAGACTGGGCTATTTCATACGATTCCTATGCCTATCATTTCAATAACTAGTAAGTAACTAGAAAAACAGGAGGAAACCTGGAATTGACCAGTGATATGGAACACTCCACAAACTGTTAGTAAAAGTACTGGCTCAGGAGCCCCAAGACCAAGTTCTCAGCACAAAGGAGATTTATTTGCTCCAGAGGGACAAAGGGCAGGAAGTAAGAGACAGATACAGGAGACAGGACGAGGGAGAAGGGGAAGGGAACAAGGGAAACCGGGCAGGGGTAAGACAAAGGATAGGGAAGAGACAGACGTGGCACATAGCTAAATGGCAGTTTATAAAGGTACAAGGGGAAACCCCATGTGAGGATGATGTTTTTAATTTTAATTGGGCATGCTAATTAAGTGAGCCAAAGGGGGCTTTTGATTGTTGGACTTTAATACTTAGATCACTGGACCTTGGTAGTCAGCCTCAGGAGGAGGGAGTGGCCAAATAAAGGAATAGACCTTGGTGGCTAGCTTTAGGAATGTAATCTAAGGGTTTTTAGCAAGGCATCGGAATGGAGGAAGGACAAGGCCTGCCAGAGTCATGCTTACCAGGCTCAAGCTGGCCAGGGTCCCTTCAGAAACAGTATTAAAAGCCTAGCCATTCTTAACACTCTTTTATGGATTGCTCTGCCCTTCAACTGTTTAGTTAAAGAACTCTTAAGTCAGAGATTGGAGCAATGGCCCAGCAGTTAAGACCACTGGCTGCTCTCACAGAGGGCCTTGGTTCAGTTCCCAGCATCCATATGGTGGCTCACAACCATCTACAACTCCAATTCCAGAAGATCCAACTCCCTCTTCTTGGCCTACAAGAACACTGCATACACATGGTGCACTTACATATATGCAGGCAAACTCCAGTCAATTTTATAAAGAGTTAAGAGAAATATGAGTCTTTTCCCAGGCATGAGTGTCTCACCATAGTCTATCCTTCCAGCTAGAGCAGGTTATCCTTCCAGCCAAGTGTCCACTGGGACAAATTCCACCAGGCCTTGTGTACCCAACATCACTCCCGTATCTTCACTCATCTTGTAAGCAACGCAGTGTCTCTACCCTCCCTCGGCCTTCAGTGTATGCTAAAAGCACCTTGTCTGAACGTCTCCCTCCCACACACGCTCTGATAGTCAATTGGCAGCCCTGAAGATTTCCACTGTAAGTCACCAAGCAGAGACAAGCCCCCTCCCAGCCCACATACCTTAAAAGGATGGTTCTGCCTTGCTTCCTTGATGCTTCCAAACCGTTCCTCCCTCTTCCTTCCAAAACCTCAGGCTATGACCAGTGTCTGCTCTGAGTCCTTCCTGCTGCTCTTCACATCCTCTGCTTTCTTCCTTCTATTCTTGCAGGGTTTGGCCTTATCTACTGCAATGTACCCCCTTCCCTTCACCATTCCTCTCAAAAGTTATAAAATTTCCAAATGTCTACCCCTATCCTCTTGGTAAGATCATAAACAGTACCCATGGTAGAGCCTCTGCCATAGTGGACTGATGCTGAGGAGATAGAGCTAGCCCTCTACACGTCCTCAGAGTACAAGGGCCTAGAGCACATACTGTTGTGATAGAAAAGCAGTGTGACCCCTGAGGCAATGACTCTGCCTGGAGTCCACCCTTCGCCTCAGAGGGATCTGGCTTACCTTAATGATGTGATGTGCAGCCGTGTACAGGCCAGTGCCCTGGAGCCTCAGGCCTGGGGTGTGGAGACCGGTCTCATAGCCCTTTCTTACCATTGTCTGCAGAGACAGTAATGGGGACCCCACAGTTGTGAGAGACAGCAGGGGACATCCTTGTCTCCCCATCTGAAGAAGAGACCCTACTTACCCGAGGGTCACTGAATGTGAGCCAATGCTTCACCCGGTCCCCAAAGACCTCAAAACACAGGTCAGCATAGTCCCTGAAGTATCGGGTCATACTCACATTCTGCCACCCACCGTATGTCACTTGGAGCATCTGTCAACAGAGAGAGAAGCTAGTACCCTGGGGAGACTATGGAGTAGATAGGTGAAGTCTCTGGGTAAAGCATGGGTGACTATAATACAGAAATGGGAGCAAAGATGCAGGGGAGGAGGCACCGAGGATGCAGGGAGCATCCTTTAAGCCCAACTGGAGGGATCTGAGGAAGCTGGAAATGCCTGCTTAGAAAGAAGCTGACATCTTGGGTATTTAAGATGCAAACCAGAAGTCGGTCAGCGGTGGCGCACCACTGCAGTTGTGTCCGAGGCGGCTGTCTGTCTCTCCTGACCAAGTTCGAATCCCGCCTGTGCTTGCTCACAGGGGGGAGGGGGGGAAGCAAACCAGAGGGCTGGAGAGATAATTCAGAGGGTAAGAACACTGACTGCTCTTCCAGAGGTCCTGAGTTCAGTTCCCAGCAACCACATGGTGGCTCACAATCATCTGTAATGGGATCTGACGTCCTGGTGTGTCTGAAGATAGCTACAGTGTATTCACATAAATAAAGTAAATTAAGTTTAAAAGTAGGAATATCTATTTGTATAGAGTTTGAAAAAAAAACAGGCATAGGGACACATGCCCCACTCAGGAGGCGAGGGGATCAGAAATTCAGGGTAGCCTGGCAGTGGTGGCACATGCCTTTAATCTCAGCATTCAGGAGGCAGAGGCGGGCAGATCTCTGAGTTTGAGGCAGCCTGGTCTACAAAGTGAGTTCGTTCCAGCCACAATTTTTTTTTTTTTTTGTTTTTCGAGACAGGGTTTCTCTATGTAGCCCTGGCTGTCCTGGAATCACTCATGTAGACCATGATTTTTTGAAACCCTATGTCTGCATGGGTGGGTCCTGGGTGAGATGTGATTCTGGGGAATGTCTAGAATACTCATTGTGACAGCTAGAGGCCTGGCGCTGATAAGAGAGAGAGATGGGAAGGATTTGGAGGGTCTTGCTGGAGTCAGGGCACTCCCTGGAGCCTCTGCTATTAGCGTGAGGTAATTAAACCTCTATGGCAGAAGCACATAGTCAAAAACTGCAAACCTGTTGTGTCCTCTGCCCAAGCTAATAAGCCTTTACTAGCTCCCTAACCCAGTTTCCAGTTGCCTTAGCTTGCAGCGGGAGGTCTCAGGCCACGCCTCCAGTCTCCAGTACCACCCCACAGCAAGCCACTCCCACTCAGAAGCCCTCCTCCTACCCGCTCCTCCTTTCATCATTCTGTGCCCCGAGTACAACCCACCTTCTCCCCCAACCTTCTCCTTCACTCCTCGACAGAACTTTGGACCCAGCACTGGCTAGTCCAGGTCACAGGCTGTTATATCATTGGCTTGGCTGTGACCTCTGTGGGGCCCAGATGAAGGAAGGAAAACTGCTTGAGTGTTGACAGCGATTTCTGAAGCATTCTGGGACATGGCTAGGCATGATGGCTATGGACGAGGACGAGTGGTACTGCCTCAAACAGGAATAAGATCCTGTAAAATGACATAGCTAGTTTATTCCTTTCGTCCTCCTCCTCTGCCTTGTGGGGACACAGTGCCCCCTAGAGGACACAGTGTTCAAGACATCACTTTGGAAGCACAGGCTTAGTTCATGGATACTTTGGGCACCCTGACCTTGGACTGCAGAACTGAGACAAGCTAATAACGATTTTAACCTCACCGGGCCGTGGCATTCCGTCAGAGCAGCACAAATAAGCTAAGGCATAATCACTCACCACATCTTTCTGTCCAGAGTCAGACTCCAGGATCTGCCCAATATTTTTGGACAAATGTAAATCCTTACGCCAGACTCCCTCCTGCTGAACCAAGCCCTCACCCGTGGCAGATCCCAGTGGTGCAAGGTCACAATGGGGGTGATGTTGCTCTTCAGAAGTTCGTCAATGAAATCGCTGTAGAATTTGATTCCTCTCTTGTTCACCTGTTCAGCTGTAAGTGAAAGAGAACTTGACCTTGCCTCTGGGGTACAACGTTCTCCTGGCCTTCTGCAGGCTGAAGCACCCGCACCCACAGCCCAGTGTCCTGAGCCATAGAAGAATGTCGTTGGTACGCCTGGAGCTCAGTTACCTGCTGAAGCCATGCTCGTAGGCTGGTCACCCTCACCTGACACTGATCCCCACAGAGCCTAGGGAGAGACTGTTATCACTCACCTCTGACCCCCGTGGGCAGGAGCCTCGGCCAAGACAGGGAAAATCGGTAGTGGCTGACCTGTAGTTCCTTCAGCGGGCAATATCCTCCTGTATGTACGAGATGGGAAGCAGGGCTAGGATAGGGAGCGGGGAGACAAGTCTTGTGGGCCCTGAGAATCATCCATATCCAAAACTCCAAGTGGTGTCCTCTAAAATGGCTACACTGTGAGTCCCTGCTCTAAGCTAGCAATGTGCTCACTGACAGAAGTCCATGCAAGATTGTCAATAAACTTGAAGGAGAACAGGGGATCTGAGGGTGAGCTGCCCCATGACCTCCTACAAAGGCTCTGGGGCCAAGTCCCCCCCCCCGGGGGGGCTTTTTGGCACCTGGTTGCTGGCCCTTCTCATTTTCCTTCTTCCTACATCCTGACACTCCCAGCCTCAGCCACCACTGCCCCACCCTCTTGGGCTGTACTGAGTACAGGGTGTTTAGCAGAACATCAGGTTGATATTGTCAGTGAGATGCCCCCATTTTCCACTCCCCAGCTCTCAGGCAGGAGAGCACACACAGCCCTCCTTCACACACCTGAATTTTATAGTAGCTGTCACAGGCTGTGTCTGCTGTGTCATCTTCTAGCACCTGTCCCTTTCTGTCATGTGTGAAGGCATCCCAGATGCTGGGTTCTTTCCCATCCTGGTCCCACGCACCTTCTGTCTGGTAGGCAGAACTGCCCACACCCCAGGAGAAGCCTGTAGAGAGAGACCCCACACCAGCCCCTGGGCCACTCCAACTTCACCTACATTGGGAACTCTAACTATGCTCCCCAGGCTCAGAGCACCCTGTGATCTGCCCCAGCTCCCTGAAATAGGAACATAGGAGACAGGGAGAGGGAAGATACAGAATTAAAAGCATTTTTGTGTGCAATTACAGCTCTAATTAGCACACATTGTCTGTAATATTAATAGCTTTGTTTTAGATTTTTTTTTATCAATCTGTGTACTGATGTTGGGGCAGGGGGAGTGTTGGATGGGAAGGCTGGTGAATTCAGGTGTCTGAAGAGGCCGGACGAGAGCCTAGATCCCTTGGAATTGGGAATACAGGAATAAGTCACCAGATGGATGTGGGTGTCGGGAACTGAACCCCAGACCTCTACAAGAACAGTCAGTATTCTTAACTGATGAATTCTAATTCTAGTAGCTTTTAAAAAGTTTCTGGGTTGGAGATATTAGCTCAATACCAAAGTACTTGCCTAGCATGCCCAAGACTTTAAGTTCGATTCCCAGCACTGTGCAAACACACTGATGGACAGACAACCCATTACCCCGGACCTCCACTTCTCTATCAGGAAATTTCCTTTTAGAATATTCACATGGATGTTTTCCCCATCCTACCAGACAGGAAGCCAGAGCTCCCAATTCCAATTCTTGGTAAGTCAGCAAGGTAGAAAGATCAATAAGACCAACAAGTGGATAGACAGACAGCAGTCTAATGACAGACTAGCAGAGGAATGGACATACCAGGTGGAAAGCTTCCGTAGTAGAAGGATGCCTCTTCTGGGAGTCCTCTCCAGGCCGTCCCTACCCTGGGCACCAGCAGGATCCACCCAAGGATGATGGCCCACGCTGGCTTCATGACACTCCACCCTCCTCCATGCCTAAGAGCCCCTGTCAGCTCAGAGACATAGGCCAGGAGGGAAGAGAAGGGGGCCACAGAGCTGCTTGTCTGTGCACACAGCAGCTCTGTGGGGGACCCTGTGTTAAACAATGTGAAGAGGCTGAGCTAATGGGCCAGACTTCAAACCGGTTCCTGATTCTGATCATGGTGCAGCCCAACCTCTCAGGTAGCTCTTATCTAATGGGGAACCTGCCTCTGCCTCAGAAAGTGCCAGTCTGACGAGGGAACCCCAAAACCCAGAGTCCCTTCAGCCTCTTACATCCCTACTGTGTAGCTTGTATAGGGTGCTCTCTCAATCTAGGCCTGCTGTCCTTAGCTGTCAACAAGAAACCTCTCCCCACTGGGAACCCCTTTCTGATTAAGCCCACCAGCTTACCCAAGTGGTCCTCAGTTTTGATACCCCCAGGGCCGCTGTTGTCAGATACAGGTCTCTCTGAATGACTCCTGGGACCCACACTTCCCCCCATGCAGCACCTACAGGCATGGAAGTCTCTAGTCAGGGGTGTGGCCTGACCCTAACAAAGAGTTTCAATAATCCCACAGAGAGGGCGTAAGCCAGAACACTGAGCTGATCAAAAGCCACTGAGTCAGCAGTAGCCTGGGCACCGGGCATCCAGCTGGCTCCTTCCCAAGGAAGAAGGGCAGCATCGGGGAGGTGACCCAGTCCTCCCAGCTCCCTCTGGGTCTCACATGCAACCTTCAGCACGGTCCTGGGCATCCTGAGGAGAGGGTATGGACTTGGAACCACTTGGGACTTGAATTGATAATGTCTCAGTTTTACCCTTCTTGCTGCCACAGAGAAATCTCTCAAGAAGGTGATGTTGGGTTTTCCACATAAGCCTCCTCTCCTCGACTCCTCATGTTTTCCTCAGCTTCTCATTCTGTCGCTGATGTCTGTGAAAATGTGGGAGTCAAAGTCTCTACCACCTGGTTCCATCCTAAGGCAGTTCTACTAGCAATAAGCCTCCGTCAGAGAAGCCTCCCTTCTGATAATCCCCTCACTCGACTCAGCCTAAAGCCTCTCTTGCCTCCACTGGATGTTCTCTCTCAGCCTTAGGCTTCCTCCTTTGTGGATGTTTTTTTTTCTTTCTATCCATTCTTCAAGTATTCCCTAGGCCACCTACAGGAAGTCCCTATAGCTGCCTGTCCCCAACCCTCCAGTCTGCAATTCCATGTCACCTGTGAACTTGTCCCTGCCTCCTCTCAGAGACCCGCTTCCCTGGGATACAGAGGTATGCCTTCCTCTCCACCCAAGATCCCTATGGGGAGCACTCAACAGCCTGGGGCAAAACACGAATTTTACAATTGTCATAGAAATGGCTAACAGGACTTAGAGTCACCATGGAGACAAATCTCTGGCTATGTCTGTTAGGGTCAGTGTAGGAAATCCCACACTGAATGAGGGCAATACCATCCCATGAGCTGCGGCCTTGGCTGCATAAAAAGCAGAGTACCAGCATCCTCCTCTCTCTGCTTCCTGACTGCGCATGCCTGTGGCCAGCCACTTCCTGCTCCTACCACCCCATCCTCTTCCCTGTACCCTGGAACTGTAGACCCTTTCCTAAGTTGCTCTCCTCAGGTATTCTGTCCCAGCGACATGTAACTGAGGCACTGACTGGGTTGGATGCCCCACAGCCTTCACAGACTGCTTCATTTAGTTCTAGTGCCAGAGTGTGTGGGGTTGAAACAATTCTGTTATTTTTTTATTATTTATTTATTTATTTATTTTGGTTTTTTCGAGACAGGGTTTCTCTGTGTAGCCCTGGCTGTCCTGGAACTCATTCTGTAGACCAGGCTGGCCTAGAACTCAGAAATCCGCCTGCCTCTGCCTCCCAAGTGCTGGGATTAAAGGCGTGCGCCACCACCGCCCGGCTAACAATTCTGTTATTATTAAATCTTTTTTTTAGTGGTTTATTTTTATTTTTGATGTGCATTGGTGTGTTTTGCTTGCATGTACGTCTGTGTGAGGATGTCAGATACCCTAGAAACTGAGTTATAGACAGTTGTGAGCTGCCACGTGGGGTGTTGGGAATTGACCACGAGTCTTCTGCAAAAGCAGTCAGTAACCACTGAAATATTCCTCCAGTCTGAAACAGCTGTTTTGAGGTATTCCCTCCTAGACATGATCTCTAGTCTTCAGGTCCACTCTACCCCATTGACTACCCAAATCCTTCACGCCCTCCCTCTGGTTGGTGTCCAGAGCCACACTGGGAATGGGGAGACAACAGCAAGGTAGATACTTGCACACTAAGGGGTCCAGTTAGGGGCTGAGGCCAATCTTCAGGCTCCCATTGCAAAACTTGGGGTCATGGGTCAGTGTCTCCTCCCAGTTCCAAGGGTCTTCGTGGATGACAGATGCTTCTTGGAGTAGGTGCTAGGGTTGGCTCCCTTACCAAGAGTGTCCTGACTGAGCAGGAGAATGACCAACAATGACCCGTCTTAGTTTTGTTTCTGTTGCTGTGATAAAGTACTCCAATAATAGTAACTCAGGGGTGAAAGGGTTAATTTAGCTCACATTTCCAGATTTTAGTCTGTAGGCATAAGTTTTTGCAACCTACTTTTAATAAGGATTCAACTTCTCCTCTAGCCCACCACCCAGCAAAGGTGGTGGAAGAGAAGTTATTAGGATGTGGGAAAATGGACCTGTTCAGCAATAGTTCTTTGGGGTGAGCTTGATCTTCTTGGGCTGCAGTTCAGTCCCTAGCAAACACCAAATATGACTCAGCAGCTGCAGACCAGTCCTCTTGGCAGGGGACACCAGGCAATTGTAGTTCAATCCTGAAGATGGAGTTAGCACAAGTTGAGCTCAACAACGCTATGTAAGGTGAACTAATACATGTGTTTCTTTATCGAAGAATAGGGAGGCGGAGCAAACCAAACCAAGGCTCAGTGCTCGTTTCCCACTGTCTGTGGGGTCATATTCACACTCCTTCATCAAGCATCCTTTCATGTGTCTGCTATATCCAAACATTCCTTTCACTGTGGAGAGCTTTTTGGGGCCACTTGGCAGGAATCTGACATTAGGACCAGGACAAGGAAGTAAGCTACAGGCAGGAATCGTGATTAATAAGCTAGAACAAAGAAATAGGCTCAGGCAAGAATATGACTTTGGGCTAGGATAGGGAAGGAGGTTCAGATATCTTGGTCATCCTGATAAGCCCTTAGAAACAGTGATCACAGGAGTGATCACAGAACTTTGTTTATTGCCTTGCTTGTTTCTTGACTGTGTTTATTGTCTTGCTTGATCCTCAACCTAGAACTGACCTTAATACTTGCATGTAATTAAAATGGTATAAAAGCAAACTGGAAAAAAATATACCTGCTTCAGCCTCAGAACTGGCTGGGGTCATGTTACAGTGTTGTCTGATTGTTTTTTTTCTTTTTACCCCTCACTCCCTCTCTGGAGAACCTGTTGACTGACTGAGCTAGCTTGGTCATTTCACCTATGTCTGCCTCAGGAAAACATTCTTTCATCTGTTTGCTTTAACAAGACATCCTTTCACCTGTATACCCCAGAAAACCGTCATTTGGCATAGCTAACTTTCAAAAAAAAATAGAAGTTTCCACTTCAATAGTCTACTAATGCCAGGAAATTGAAACAACAAGGGCTTAAGATAGCTGACCACATTGCATCCATAGCCAAGAAGTAGAGAGCAAATGAATGTTTGCTTCTCAGCTCACTTTCCTTTTTATGCAGTCTAGGACCCCAAGCCTAGGGAAGGTGCCGCTCACAGTGGGCAGGCCTTCCCACATCAATTAATGCGAGGCTCCTCTCCGAGTGATTCTAGATTGTTGACAATTAACGTTAGCCATTGCAGCCCCCCTCCCCCTTCCATTCTTACTACCCTAGGGTTGGTCTCCTGTGTCATCCTCCACAAGCCTGTCAGCAGCTGGAGTCTGAGGGGACTGGAAGGCTGGAGAGGGGTACACTGATGGATGGGAATGAGGGCTGGCCTCACAGTCTTGAGAGATGCTGGACATGGTCCTTAAAGGATGTGGGAACACATGCCAAATGGCACAAAGCAGGAAAGGCATGGCTATGGATAGAGGGGACAACTGGAACATACATCCCAGGTGTGTTTGGGGACCTCATGGGTTAGGATCTTATCTCTCCTGTATCAGTTCTGCAATGCCAGGCCAGGTCATGTTTACAACTGAGAGAGCCACTGGGCATCTCTCCTAGTGACCACAGCTCACATGGGCTATTTTTGTGCTACCCCCTTTCCAACCAGTGGGCTCTAAGCATGCTGTGTTCTGGGCTGACAGTGGCAGGAAACATACCACTTTAAGAGCTGATGTCAGCTCTGAAAAATGTCCCTACCCTGGAGCCTGGGCCTCGTGTTTATGTTGGAAAGGCTGGTCAGCCCAGCATGGTGGGGCTGCCTGGGGTCTGAGGAGAGGCCTGGATTTCATCCCACTGACTCCAGGCCTGGCTCTGACTGGAAGGGGAAAGGGCCTGATAGTTGGTGCCCCTCCTTGATGTTCCCTGCTGCACACACACACACACACACACACACACACACTGCTCCATACTTCGGTGGCTGTCTGAAGTCTGCATAGGGGGCAAAGTTCCTGATGTCCAGGCTGGACCAACAGCATCGTGTGACAAAAGACTGAGAGGCGCTCCAGCTCCGCCAACCCCAGCTTCTTCCTCATTCTCACCAGCAAGGGACTGTGAGGCTAGCACCTGACAGACCTGTCAGGGTCTGACTCCGCCTGAACTCCGTGACTGTGGTGCTAGACCTCATCCAAGTGAAAGCTCTGGTTCTCAATCCTGATGACAGCACGGATCCCCAGGCACACACCATGTGGGAACTGATGCTGTCCTGGCAGAAGTGAAAGAGAGACACTCGTGTCCCTCCCAGACCAGTGAAGCCTAGAGACAGTCAGAGAAAGTTTGTCGCCCAGAAAGAGATGTCACATGGTTCTGAGAAATTATAAGAACCACTTTGTAAGAGAGACTGAGACAGGGATGGGTGATGGGTGGGAAGAGCCTCCTCTTAACCAGGATTGTCCTTAACTGTATAACTGTGACCTTCTACTTAAATATTTATTGTGTGTGTGTGTGTGTGTGTGTGTGTGTGTGTGTGGTGTGCATGCTAGCCTGTGTATTTGAGTATCTGCAGAGGCCTGAACAGGCTGTTGGATCCCCTGAGCTAGAGTTATAGACAGTTTGGGACCTCCAGAAGAGAGAGAAGGTGGTCTTCACCACTGATCCATCTTTCTAGTCCCTTTGACTCTCTATTTATATCTAAACCTCATGTCCAGATTCTAAGGATGAACTTCGGGTCTCACTGGATCTCTTTGCTCTTCCCAATGAAAGCCTGTTACCTGATTATCCTGGGGAGATGGGAAAGTTACAATAGTCACCCCAAATAAAGAGGTCACAGGAGGGCTCCTGAGATGGCTCAGCAGGTAAACACTCTTGCCCGCAAAGCTGAGTTCAATCACCGAGCCTCACGGTGGTAGGAGAGAACCAACTCCTGAAAGCTGTCATCTGATCTCAACATTCAAGCTGAAGTGTGTGTCTATGTGTGTGTGTGTACATGCATATGCACATTCACACACACACACACACACACACACACACACACACACAATGCAGCATAATAAAAGAGATGACAGGTGTTTTCAGGCTTGTTGGTTTAGATTTTGTGGTAAAAGGAAGGTGTTTAGAACAGCCTGGAATTTGTCAAAGGGAGCTGGGCAGAGACAAATGGTGCTGGCTCAGCTTGTTGGGTCACAGTGTCAGCGCATGGGGTGGCTCTAGAGACAGCATGGGACAGAGCTTGTGTAGAGCTGTGTACAGAGTTGGCTTGGAGGGCCAGGGGACAGTATGGAAGGCTGGGCTGTGTAGAAGAGAAGGGCATGGCATGGCACATGGAGTCCTCCTCAGTATTCTGCCAGCTGGATGCTGCATCCTGACCGCCAACCTTCTGAGGACAGTACCAGTACCCACACATGGGGTCAGTTTAATACTGAAAACCACGATGAACTTAAGTGCCTAATCCAGTAGTGTCCAGCAGAGAGAAAAGTCTTCAGAAGGGACCCTGTCAGCAGTTCCACTGTATTGTCCATGTGAAAAAGCTAGTCTTGCCACTTTTCAGAGGGCTCTGGGGAGTGAGGCATAGCACCTCTGGAGATGTGGGCTCTCTAGGGAGCCAGGCTCTGCCCTGTGAAGCCTGGACTCCCATCTGTGAGAATGTGTGTGGACCCCACCAGCAAGGGGGCAGGACAGGAGACACTATTCTCCTTGTGCCATGCCGCAATCTGCACAGGAGACTCTATCACCATCTGTGATAATCAGGACTCTGGGTTTCTCCCTCATGGAGGAAACATTACTGCTGCTGTCAGCAGCAGCTGAAACCTTTCCTTCTGAGGGACTGGGTCAGACCTTACCAGCCGACGTCTCATCTCTATCTGAGGGGTATGGACTGGGTCAGACCTCATCAGCTGACGACTCAGAGGTCCCAAGTCCGCCTTCCATTACAAAAACAACAACAACAAAAACAAAAACAACTTTATTTAAAGTTAAGGCTTAAACCAGGTGGTTGTGCTATATACTTTTAATCTCAGCACTCAGGAGGCAGAGGAAGGCAGATCTCTGTGGGATGGTGGCCAATCTGATCTATAGAGGGAGTTCCAGGATAGCTTGTCTCAAATTTTTTTTATTTTTATTTTAGTTATGTATTTTTTCTCTTCTTTCTTTCTTCTTTTTCTTTTTTTTTTTTTTTTTTTTTTTTTTTTTGTTTCGTTTTGTTTTTTTCGAGACAGGATTTCTCTGTGTAGCCCTGGTTGTCCTGGAACTCATTCTGTAGACCAGACTGGCCTCGAACTCAGAAATCCGCCTGCCTCTGCCTCCCAAGTGCCGGGATCAAAGGCGTGCGCCACCACCGCCTTGCTTTCTCTCTTTCTCTCTTTCTCTTTCTCTCTCTCTCTCTCTCTTTCTCTCTCTCTCTGTTTCTTTTACTTATTTATTTTGAGATATTTTGAGACAGGATTTCTCCAGGCTGTCCTGGAACTGCCTCTGTAGACCAAGCAGGCCTCAAACTCAGAGATTCACTGCCTCTGCCTTCCAAGTGCTGGGATCAAAGACATGAGTTTCTACCATCCAGCTCAAAAAATGTTTTTTAATCATTTTATAGTAGTATGGGCATTTTGCCTGCATGTATGTCTGTGTATGACATGTGTGCCTGGCCCCTCTGAGGACAGAAGAGGGTGTTAGCTCCTCTGGAGCTGAAGTTACGGACACTTGTGAGCTGCCTTGTGGGTGCTGGGAATCAAACCAGCTCCTAGATTGATTGGGAAGAGGAGCCAGTGCTCTAAACTGCTAAGTCATTTTTCCAGCCTCTTTTCATCTTTATTCTTGAGACAAGCTCTGGCTTTGTAGCCCATGTAGGAGGAGCTAAGGTGGGAGGAATAAGGAGAGGAAGAGGAGAAGGAAGAGGAGGAGCTAGGGGAGAGAGACGAGAGAGGGGAACATGGAAGCGGATGTGCACATGTCTCTAGCAGTCAAAGGTAGTTGGTATAGCTAGGTTGAGTATTGGGTTACACCTCTGATTGTATGGGCATCTTGTTATTGAGCATTACCAAACATATAAAGCCTTTGATTAATGTTTAAGGATTAGAGTCTCATTTTCCTACCAGGCCCTCATGGGTGGCAGGGCTGGTGTTTCTGGCTGCGGCGCCCATGTGGCCTCCAGTCCCGGAACACGGTGGCTGAGCTAGGCAGAGCCGCCGCAGCTTAGATAGTCGGCATGACTGGTGGCCATTTTTAAATATCTCCCACTACAAGCCCAGACTCTCCTTGTCCAGTTTTAAGGGCAGTTGTTAGTTCTGGCTCTGTACACACAGCTCACCTTTGTATATTCTGGTTGTGGATGGGAACTCTGCAGGGGCATTTCATCTCACAGAATTCTTGATGGTTTGTTTTGAAAACATCTACGTGAGGCACAGGTCGGAAGGCTGAAGCTGAAGGACCACAGATTTGAAGTCAGCCTTGGCTATGTCATGAGACCTTGTCAAAAAAAAAAAAAAAAAGAAAAAAGAAAAAAGAAAAAGGAAAGGCTGGGGTATAGCTTGGTCAATTATGAGGAACTGTACCCATTAAAATTGGGGTTTGATGATACATGCTTGAAATCCCAGCACTGAGGAGAGGAGACAGAGGCAGGAGGATCTCAAGAGCTTGCTGGGCAGCCAGCCTAGCCTAATAAACAAGCCCAGGCTCCAGGGAGAGACCCCAGACCTCATCTCAAACAAAATAGCCTGAGGTTGACCTGTGACCTCCAGCTGTATATACCTCCACACCCCCACACACATGTATACCCACATTCACATATACAACCCCATACTATACACATGGAAGAAAGTTCATACACACAGGAAAGTTGGAGTTGGACAGTCCACACTAGCATCTACCCTGTACCATATTAAGTTATATATATGGCATAATATTAAGTTATGTGTATATGTTATGTGCATATGCAATATACTGTGAGTGCAAGTATCTTTGGTATCCAGAAGATACTGGATCCTTGGAGCTGGTTTGGCATCCAAAGATACTGCATCCCTGGAGCTGGAGTTTCAGGTGGTTATAAGCCACACATCACTGGTGCTGGGAACTGAACTCAGATCCTATGAACGAGTAGTTTGCACTCTTAACCACCCTTAAGTCATCATCCCAGCCCCTTGTTTGGTTTGTTTTGGTTTTTTGAGACAGAGTTTCTCTGTGTAGCCCTGGCTGTCCTGGAACTCACTCTGTAGACCAGGCTGCCCTTGAACTCAGAAATCCGCCTGCCTCTGCCTCACAAGTGTTGGGATTAAAGGCGTGCACCACCACTGCCCAGCTGTTAAAATCCTACTGAAGGATATGTACAGCTTTACTCTCAGCTCTCAGATCCTGTTCTTGGAACAAGACTGAAGGAATCATATTGGAATTTTCAGGACATTTCAAGGGTTTCTAGTCCAAGTATGTGAAGTTGGCACTGTTCCAATAAATCTGGAATGAATTGACGCTACCCACACTGGACTGACCTGTGTATATAGCATGCGCACACTCGCACACGCACACACACATACGCACATATATTCCTGTCTCAGTCTAGACGGTGACATTGGAAGAGCAACCAGACCAAAAGATCCCATTCAGTAGCCTCGCTGCCCAGGAGTCCTCACGTGTGGTCCAGGCCTGGGAGGAGCCTCAGGTCTTAGGAGCATCTCTCATGGCTGGAGGAGTCTGATGATGAAAGGTCTGGAAGAGGCCAGTGCTTCCTGGGCCGAGTTCATCTCCTGAGAACTTCTGGCATTTTCTCCCCTGCCTTAATCCTCATGGGGAGCCCTGACTGTCTGTTGCCAAAATCTGCTTGAGGCCTGTCAGTCTCCAGTATGTGAGGGATGGGGTGGGGAGAGGAGGTCCAGAACGCCCACCAGAGACCAACCTCACTATTATTTAGGTTTTACACCAAGTCAATACTATTTAAGGAATGAAGAATGCCGGGCGGTGATGGCGCACGCCTTTAATCCCAGCACTTGGGAGGCAGAGACAGGCGGATTTCTGAGTTCGAGGCCAGCCTGGTCTACAGAGTGAGTTCCAGGAGAGCCAAGGCTATACAGAGAAACCCTGTCTCAAAAAACCAAAAAAAAAAAAAAAAAAAAAAAAGAAATGAAGAATGAATGAATGAACAAATGAATGGGTTTAATGCCTTTGCCTCGGCAGTGTAGTGTTTGAACAAACTAGAAAGATGGTCCCTGGCAGGAAGCAAGCCTGGGGTGGGGGCTGGGGTTCTGGACTAACCGCTTCAGAGCCGCACACAGATCGCTTCCTATGGGAAGAGGCACTTGGGTCTCCACAGAGGATGGTGACATTCATGACACCATTTTGAAGAGTAAGTGGCCACTGTTGGCTTGTGGTGATGGCAAAAGTTTCATGAAGTTATAACCAGGAATCCAAAGCTTGGAAGCCTCGGCTTCCTTCACTGAACTGGTTTCCAGAACTGGTTCTCCTGAGCCTCCATGCTTATGTCTGGAGTAAGGGCAGGAGGGAACCACAACTCACATCAAAGTTGACCTAGTCTAGAAAGAGGGCGGGCCTCTGGAGAGGGTGGGGCCTCGGGAGAGGGTGGGGCCTCTGGTGGTCTGGGGAGTCTACATTCCCAGCAACAGTCTATCTTGGTGGCTTCCATATTCTGAGCTGGTTTACTTCTCGTCTGTATTGAGGTCACCTCAGAAGACGAAAGCTGGTCCCACCCTGTGCCAAATGGAGAAATGGAGGCCCAGAGGGGCCAAAGGTCACGGACAGTTAGGATTAGATTTCATTCCTCAAGATACAGCAATATCAGAACCATACTGAAGCAGAATGGGGCAGCGACACCTTCGGTGTCAGCACACGGGAGGCAAAGACAGGAAGGTTGCAGGCTGACAATCGTCAGACTCCCCCTTACAAACTCAACAAATGGGTTGGAGAGGTAGCCAGTGGTTAAGACCACTGGATGCTCTTGCAGAAGACTCGATGTCAATTCTGGCACCCACACGGCCTCTCACAACCTTCCAGTTCCAGTTCCAGTTCCAGGAGATCTGGTGCCCTCTTATGGCCTCTACAGACACACCTGCAGGAAAAAAACATTCATACACATAAAATAAAGAAAAATCAATCTCAAAAAAACCCCTTTTAACCCCAACAAACAAACTAACAGCTCAACTACCCAGAGTTCATCTCTCGGCACCCACATAACAAACAGATGTCCACGGGATGCGGACACAGGAAGACAGCTGAGGTTCAGAGACAGAGGCAGCAAGTGATGAAGAGGCCGCCTGATACCCTCTTCTGTCCTCTGAGTGGGCAGAGGTACAAATCTTATTAAAGAAATTCAGTCAAGTGGTAGTGGCACATGCCTTTATTCCCAGCTTTCGGGAGGCAAAGGCAGGCAGATCTCCAAGTCTGAGGCCACCCTGGTCTGCAACATGAGTTCCACGACAGTCAGGGCTACATGAAGAAACCCTGTATCAAAAAAAAAAATTTTTTTAAAAATTTTTTGAAGCTCAGCCTGGTTTGCACACCTTTAACCCTAGCACTTGGGAAACTGGGGTAAGAACATCTTGAATTTGAGGACAGACTGAGCTACAACATATCAAGGCCCTAGCTCAAAACAAAGTAACAACAGAGCTATATTGAAAATATTGAAGCCGGGCAGTGGTGGCGCACGCCTTTAATCCTAGCACTCGGGAGGCAGAGGCAGGCGGATTTCTGAGTTCAAGGCCAGCCTGGTCTACAGAGTGAGTTCCAGGACAGCCAGGGCTATACAGAGAAACTCTGTCTTGAAAAACCAAAAAAAAAAAAAAAAAAAGAAAGAAAACATTGAGTTTTAAAAATCGCATTGAAAAAATAATATGAACAGGATCCTATCAAAAAGAAATAGCAGCCAGGTGTGGTGGCACGCACCTTTAAACCCAGCACATGGGAAGCAGAGGCAGGTGGATCTGTGAATTTGAAGCCAACCTGGTCTACAGGGGAGTTCCAGGACAGTCAGGGCTGTCTGTGTACAGAGAAACCCTTAACCCTTTCTTAAAGAAAGAAACAAAAAGAGAAAGAAAGATAGAAAGAAAGAAGGAAAAGGAAAAGGGAAAAAAGAGAGAGAAAGGAAGAAGGAAGGAAGGAAGGAAGGAAGGAAGGAAGGAAGCAAGGAAGGAAGGAAGGAAGGAAGGAAGGAAGGAAGGAAAGAAGGGCAACCATTCCTGAAATACAGTTTGACAGGGTAAGGCCCACCCACTCTCCTGCTCCTTCTCCTGCCTTTCCTAGGTGGCAGCTTCTGGTGACCATCTGTGTCTCTCCCTGCATTCCTCTGGCCTCTCCATGGAGAGTTGGTACGTAGACATATTGGTCATACGTTTGATTGTCTACATCACTGGAGATAGACATGGTGATGTCTGATGACTTGTTACTTCCGGGTCATATGCTGAGGGTCTTCCTGAATTCGCCAAAGCCTGGTGCCTCCGTCATTTTTATGACTTCCTGCCTTTCTTGCATAGTGTTCTATAACCACTCACCAGAACCTGTGGAGACTTTTTTTTTTTTTTTTTTTTTTTGGACAAGGCTTTACTGTCACAAAGAAGGCTACAATAAATAGTTCTGCACGTGGAATTCCATACCTGTATGTGCACACATTTCTAACAATGGAAATGGCAAATGACATGTGCACGTGGGTGACTGTGAAGACCAGAAGAGGGCATTGGATCCCCTGGAGTTGGAATATAGGCTATGTATAGCATGCCAATATGAATGTTGAACTTGAGTCTTTTGGAAGGACAGAAGTGTTTTTAATAACTGAGCCATCTCTCCAGCCCCTGGAATCTGTGGTTTTCATAGATGCTGCCGAGTTATCCTTCATCAGAGATCTAGTCTTTCATTTTAAGATTTATTTATTCAGTGTGTGTGTGAGTGTGTACACGCATGCATGTATGTGCAGACAAGATGCTAAGGTCTGAACTCTGATCCTCAGGGTAGAACAGCAAGTGCCCTCTAGCTCCCAGGATTGATTCTTCTTTAGATAAGGTCTCTTGTAGTCCATGCTGGCCTTGAACTTGCTGTGTAGGTGAGAATGGCTTTGAACTTCTGATACTCCTACCTCTGCTTCCCAAGTGATACCTGGTGTGTACATCCATGCCTAGTTTATGGGATGCACAGGATTGGAGTTAAGGCATTGTGCATGATAGGCAAATGTTCTACCAGTTGAGCTTTATTGCCTGCCCCTCCTTCTTCCTCCCTTCCTTCCTCCCTTCCTCCCTTCCTCCCTTTCTCTTTCTTTCTTTCTTTTTCTTTCTTTCTTTTTTTTTGGTTTTTCGAGACAGGGTTTCTCTGTATAGCCCTGGCTGTCCTGGAACTCACTCTATAGACCAGGCTGGCCTTGAACTCAGAAATCCGCCTGCCTCTGCCTCCCAAGTGCTGGAAGTAAAGACATGCACCACCACTGCTTGGCTCTTTCTTTCTTTCCTTCTTTCCTTCTTTCCTTCTTTCTTCTTTCTTTCTTTCTTTCTTTCTTTCTTTCTTTCTTTCTTTCTTTCTTTTTCCTTTTTAAATCTTATTTAATTTGCATCAGTGTTTCGCCTGCAGGTTTGTCTGTGTGAGGGTGTTAGATCTGGAACTGGAGTTACAGACGGTTGTGAGCTGCCATGTGGGTGCTGGAAAGAGCAGCCAGTGCTCTTAACCACTAAGCCACCTCTCCAGTCCCCTCTTTCTCTCTTCTCTTCCATTCTCTCTCTTCCATTCATTCATTCATTTATTCATTCGTTCATTCGTTCATTCGTTCATTCATTCATTCATTCATTCATTCTCTTTTCTTCCTGGGTCATGGGAAGAGCAGATGGGTGTGTTGTCCTGTCCACAACAGAGGCCCCAAACAATCAGGCTGCTGACTGAACAGAAACCCCTACAACCATGAGCCAAAATAAACCTTTTCTCCTGTTTTCTTCTGTGACAGAGAGCTGATGTGGGCTTACTGAAGTCACATGGTGATTCATGGAAGGGCAGTCATAATGTAACCCAGCTCCTGGTCACCTAATATTGGGCTTGCGGGGGCCCCCACCCCTCCCCTGTAGCCTCTGAGCCTGTGAGCTTTCCCTGCACCAAAGCATAAAGGCAGAACCTGGGCCCCCCTTCAAATCCCCAAGAACTCAAAAAAAGAATCCCTTACACTTCAAGAAAAGCTGGCCCAACCCCTCTCCCCTTTGCTGACCTAACCACCGACAAACCACACTTGTCTTCACTCACCGAGGCCAGGAAACCACACTGTGCCGCTTTACCCAGCTGGCTCCAGCCTTGACCCAGGACAGGCTGGCTCTGCAACTCTGGCCTTCTCTCCAGGGCCCTTCTCTTAGGCCACGAACCCCAGACTAAGCTGTTTCCATCTCAATGTTACTGTGGCCAAGAAAACAGGAAGTGTCTGAGTCACCCCTTGTCCTCCTGGGCTTTGCCTCTTTAGAGTCAGGGAAGGACAAGAAGGGCTTCACAGAGTGAGCCTCTTGCTGGGCTCTCTCTTTCAGCTTGTGGAACCCAGGAGCCTTGCTCAAGTTCTTGGGACTAGAGAAGGACATTGCCTTAGGATACAGACTTCAAGAGCTGACCCTGTGCCCTGCAAGTTGTGCCCCTGGGCCTTGGCTGGTGCCTCTAGGCTGGGGACACAAGAAAGCTTTAAAACCACTGATACCTGGACTCCACAATGGCGAGTCAAGTTAAAGGGGTTTTGTTGTTTTCAAACGTGTGAGTGTGTGTGTGTGCACACGCGCGCGCATGTATATGTGAGCACATGCCATTGTGGAGGTCAGAGGGCAGCTTTGGGGCGTTCAGGGTTCCCGTAGTCGTGGTTGTCAAGCTTGCATCATAGCGCCAAGCACCTTTGCCTGATGACCCATCTTACTGGCCTTGTTTTTTTTTTTTTTTTAATTTAAAAATTTTTTTAAAGCCAGGGTCACCTGTAGCCAATTCACCAGGTCCTGAGGCTGACCTTGAACATCTGACCTATCTGCTCCTATCTCCTAAATGCTAGGATTGCAGTGTGCACCATCCCTCTCATTTGTGCAGCGCAGAGGATCAAACCCAGGGCCTTGTACACGCTAGGTGAGCGCTCTACCAAGCTGAACTCCAGCCCTAGGTCTCCTGAATGCCTTTTAACCTGTGTTCACCTCTGTAAAGTGGGGCTCATCACAAACCGTGAGGTTGTGTTGTGAGTATCACATTCATGAGCTCATAAATTCAAAATCCTTTGGTCAAGCCCTATGCTAGGCACAGCCAAGATGGCATGGGCAGTGAGGGTCCCTGTCACACGTCTATGAACTTATAGGCTGTATGAAATAGGCCTTAGGACTTTGAAGCCACCATCCGTGGTGCTCCCTCATCTCCCAGAATCATCTGATGGCTAGCAGAGGCACACTGGCCCTGAGGTCCTCAGAGGTCCTCCCCTGAAGATGCTCACCCTTCCTCTTCAATGTCACTGTGCCCTGTGGGATCGGGAAGGAGAACGGGACCCTGGGAAACCCAAGTCCTGAGATATCCTTCAAAGGGACACACATCACATCATACATAAGATAACCTTTCCTACCACGTTTTTGCAAGCTGAAGTGTTCATGCTAGCATTTGGGTCACTATGGACTACTACAGGCTCTCACTGGTCGGTCACATGTGGCAAGTGACTCCTGTTGTAATTGGGCGACTCAGGGTCAACCTAACCATAGACCCCAACTGGCTAGTCTCAACAATAGCATGACTACAGGGAGTGCCATAGATGCCGGTTGGTGATTAAGCATGTGGCATTTTGTTTCCTTTTTTTTTTTTTTTTTTTGGTTTTTCGAGACAGGGTTTCTCTGTATAGTCCTGGCTGTCCTGAAACTCACTCTGTAGACCAGGCTGGCCTCGAACTCAGAAATCCACCTGCCTCTGCCTCCCAAGTGCTGGGATTAAAGGCGTACACCACCACTGCCCAGCTGTTTCCTTTTTTTAAAAAAGATTTTTATTTTTTATTTATTTTAGGTATTAGTACCCTGTCACTGTCTTCAGACATATCAGAGGAGGGCATCTGACCCATTACAGATGGTTGTGAGCCACTATGTGGTTGCTGGGAATTGAACTCAGGACCTCCTTAGGAGTAGTTAGTGGTCTTAACCACTGAGCCATCTCTCCAGCCCGCCATTTTGTTTCCCTTCTGCTCCACTTTTTTAAGAAAGAGGTAAGGGGCCTTTGAGGGTGGTAATTCCACCTGTTCTGGAAGCTTCGTGTTCGTCTCAGAATCCTGAGTCACAAGGGAAACCATCGTGTCTGATTCAAGAAACAGGAAATGGGGTGAACCTTTGTGTGTAAGGATCAAAATGGAGAAGTTTGGGGCTGGGTCTGTAGCTCAGTTGGTAGAGCGCTCACCTAGCATGTATGAAACTCTAGGTTCAATCCCTAGCACTGCGTAAAACTTGGTGATTCCTTCCTGTAATCCCAGAACTAGACAGTCAGAGGCAAGTTCAAGGTTATCCTTGGTTAGATAGTGAGTTTGAGTCTAGCCTGAGCTACATGAGACCCTGTGTCTGCATCACGGTGTGTGGGTGTGTGCTTACAGTGGGTCACTCAATGAGCCCTAGCTCGGAACCTGCTGAGTCTTTGGTCCTGGACAGTCTCTTCTTGGCATGAGTGGCAGGAAGGTTCTAGAAGCGCCTGACCTGCATGCTTCCTCCTCTTCTGTCAACATTTCTTTTTATCCTTTTCTCTGTCATACATCTTCCCTGCTTGTCCCAGGACCAGTGAGCTGAGAGCCCAGGTGGAAAGTTCAGAGTTTGCCTGCATCCTGTGGGATGCGTGGGTCTGAAGGGCGGGGCCTGGCAGAAGGGGTTGCAGAATCCAGTGTGTTCACCTGAAGGCCGGCCGCACCTGTGGAGGCCCTTTTCTGTGTGCATTTTGTGACTGGGTGGCTCTGGTCACCTGCCTGTGGCTTCAGACGCCAGCCTCTTCCACTCAGGGTGCTTTGTGAAATGTATATGGGTAAGTGAGGGGGGGGCGGTGCTGCGCGGCGGGCTGTCTGGGGCGCGGGGCTGGTAGCCAGTGCCTCCGGCCAGGCTTGTATAAAGAGTCTTTCATGCTGGACAGGTGTGTGGCGAGTGCTGGGGCTGGCAGGCCAGTCAGCACTTTCAGCAGGATTTAATCAGAGTTCAAGCAGCCCCTTCTCTCCAAAGCCTGAGATAAGTCCTTGGAGTAGGGGGAGGGGAGGAAGAGACTCACAGAAAACCATCTGGGCTTCGAGGCCTCTTATGGTACAGGTGGGCAAATCAAGGCCTCTGGGGAAAGAGGAGACAAGTGCTGATTCAGGCTCCGTGTGGAATGTTTTGCTTAAATTTTAAAATTACATTTATTTGTGTGTGTGTGTGTGTGTGTGTGAATGTGTGTGCGCACGTGCACAATCTTGTGAGAGTCAGAGTATAATTTGTAGGAGTCGTTTCTTTCTATTTACCATTTGGGTCCCAGGGGCTCAAACTCAAGTCTTCAAGGCTTGGTGGCAAGTGTCTTTACCTGCTAAGCTATGTTGCTGGCCTTGAACATTCTGTGTGAACTGATTCTTCACCTCTTGCAGAGGTAGGGCTTGTCGCCATGTCATTGATGGAAAAATGAAGGCACAGAGGCTGGAGCGGGGGTAGGGCACTTGTGGAGGCTGAAGCAGAGCGGTAGAGCCAGTCTTCTATGTTGGCAGTGGTGCCTGAGAACCTCTAGACTGGGTCTCTTCTCAGCTGCTGCCCTTTCCTCAGGATGGGGTAGAGGTACAGGTTGCACCCAGCACTGAGTCTCAGGCCAGTGGTTCAGGGGAGCGAGAAATGAGCCCTTTGGTGTTCTGTTATTTGGAGCAGAGGGGCAGTTTGAGTCCTTCCCTGGTGCCCAGGTGTTGTAGGACTCACCTACTTGCTCCTGATTCATGTCCCTTTTAGATCCAGAATCAGCTGTAGCTTTTGGGCCTCAAAAAATTGGAAGCACATGAGACACTCATGGCCCTATCTGTCTAATCCTGTCCACCATACCCTCCAACGCACAGAACTTTCTGGGAATCTTCCTGACTTCTTTCCCTAGTGGGGAGAATGCCTATTCTAGTCCTTGAGGGTAGGAAAGTATTCTTAGAGACCCTGAAGGTCAAAGTATCCTTCTGTGCTTTCTGGTGCACATTAGCCAGAGGGGATCCTAACCTACGGGGTTCTGTGGCTCAGCCAGGCTAAAGAAGTGGTGTATCTCTCTCTCTCTCTCTCTCTCTCTCTCTCTCTCTCTCTCTCTCTCTCTCTCTCTCTCGATTTACTATGGGGGCTGAAGAGATGACTCACTACTTAAGAGCACTGTATGTTCTTTTTTGGGTTTTTTTGTTTTTCAAGACAGGGTTTCTCTGTGTAGCCCTGGCTGTCCTGGAACTCACTCTGTAGACCAGGCTGGCCTCAAACTCAGAAATCCGCCTGCCTCTGCCTCCCAAGTGCTGGGATTAAAGGCGTGAGCCACCACCGCCCGGCGTTCTTCAACTTCTAAGGACGCTTTCTTAACTTCTGTGTTCACTGATGGACCCAAGGTAGGTGTGTGTGTGTGTATTGGTTTGCCTCAGACCAGAGCAGAGAGGTACCTGGAAAAATACACTTCCAAAAGTTCTAGAACTAAGCCATCCTGGGTGTACTAAGATGAGCTGGTCCCCTTGTTTTTATTACTCCCCAACCTGTTGTGGCTGCCCTGGCAACGAGGGAAAGAGTTAAGTCTGCATTCGATGAGAGGGACCAAGACTTGGAATTTGATTTGGGGGCACCTGACTCCTGGAGCAGGCTGGATCCAGCCCTTGGTGCTGTTCTCTTCTGGAGGGTGTTGTTGTTGTTATTGTTTGATTGGTTTTGCTTTGAGACAAGGTCTTGCTTCATAACTTTGTGTAGCTTGGAACTAACTATGTAGACCAGGCTGTTTTGGAAATCTCAGAGATCCGCTTGCCTCTGCCCGTAGTGCTGGGATCAAAGGTGTGCACCCCCATACCAGGCACGTTCTTTGTGCAAACGCTGAGGACAAGTTAATCTGCTGCCTCCGCTCCGTCAGCAGGGAGTGGTGTGCCTTTCCCGGGACACTTGGCTGAGCTGCCCCTAGGGGGCGCTCACACCCTGCCCGGGCAGCACTCTGGCCAGAGAATTCCCCTCTTAGTGGAGTGCAAGCTTCTAGATTAGGGGTTTGCAGCAGGGCCCCGTGAACTTCTGTCACTAGGCTGGGAATCCTGCTCCTGGAGAGAGGGCTCTCTGAAGACCCATTCTTCCCAGAGTGGCCCAAGGGAGTCAGGTAATTTCTGATCAAAACTGTGAGGAAGACAAAGGGCTTATATTTGGGAAATACTTTTGACTTTCATTGCTAACCTCAGGGTGAGTCCACTTAGAGTCAGGGACCTTACTAGCAGACCAGAATACCAGACCAGAGCAGTCCTGAATCGCAGCTGGCATCCCACAGGTAGGATGAATACCCCTAGAAAAGGCTGCCAGATCCTTCCACTCACCTCTCCTGAAGGTGAGCCTCCCTTGCTGCACCCGCACTTCATGGCCCCAGATGGGAGCAAGCTGGCGCTGCTTGCCTGGTATCTTCATTTTTTCAGGCCTCCTCCCTTCCTCACAGATGAACTGGGAATTTGGGGGACTTCTGAAGAAAGGGAGAATGGTCCTGAGACTCCTAAGCAATGATCATGTGAGCAGAGCCCATTAAACCCTGCAGATCCCTCTTCATCTTTGATGCATTCCTCTGTCCCCAAATCTAAAAGGCAGGTAGCAGCTTGACTCCAATTTAGTAAGTTTGTTCCAGGAGGGTACAAACTGAGCCTGCGCTATTTGATGCAGTCCTCAGAGCCCAGACCAGAACATTATATGTGGCAGGCACTTAATAAATATTTGTAGCTAACAATAGGGCTGGGTAGCAGATAAATCTGGAAACACCCAAGAAACAGGCAGGGAGGCCTCTGACATCATTTCATTCTGGAGTCTTATGTTGACTCTGCTATCAGCCTTCTGGATGACCTTCTGCTCCCTGGGCCTGTTTTCCTAGCTAACGTGAAGATCTGAGCACTGTAGGCTCCAGGTGGCTCTGGGTCTTGCTCATCTTGGACAGCATGCCCACCTGTCTTGAGAGAAGGATTTGGCATGGGAGGAGTGACGGGCTCCAAGTTTACGTGTTCCAGAAGGGACGAGAGCTATGATGGTATCAGTGTCACAGGTGGCTACCGACTCCAGGAGCTGGGGTTTCCGAAATGTTCTCCTGCTACCTCTAGGAACAGATCTTTCTCTTAAAAATATTTGGGGGTGGGGGTTGGGGGTGCTGGAGAGATGGTTCAGGAGTTAAGAGCACTGGCTGCTTCTCCAGAGGTCCTGAGTTCAATTCCCAGCAACCACATGGTGGCTCACAACCGTCTAAAATGGGGTCAGATGCCCTCTTCTGGCCTGCAGGTGTACATGCAGGTAGAGCACTCATATACATAAAATGAATAAATAAATCTTAAACATATACGAACCTCTCTAAAAAATGTGTGTGTGTGTGTGTGGTGGGGGGTTATTTTGCCATTTTCCTTTATTTTTTTTTCTGTGGGTTTTATTTATTTATTTTCTGTGTATGTCTGTGTACCACAATGTGTACCTGGTGCCCAAAGAGGTCAGAAAAAGGTGTTGGACCCCTCAGAACTGGAGTTACAGATAACTGTGAGCTGTTGCATTATTTGTTATTATTGTGTATGAATGTGTAGGGGTGAATGCATACACGCCACAGAGCACATGTAGAGGTCAGAGGACAACTTAAAAGACTCAATTTTTACCTTTTGCCACATAGGTCTCAGGAATTGAACCCACATCATCCGGCTTGGCTGCAGATGCCTTTACCTGATGTACCATCTGCACAGGTAGTGCTGGGTCATTTCTGTCAACCTGACACCAACTAGAGTCACCTGGGAAGAGAGACCTTCAATCAAGAAAATGTTTCTAAGCTGGGCATAGTGGCGCATACCTTTAATCACAATACTTGGGAGGGAGAAGCAGGTGGATCTCTGTGAGTTCGAGGTCAGCTTGGTCAACATAGTGAGTTCCAGGAGAGCCAGAGCTACACAGTGAGACACTAAAAGGAAATGCTTCTATCAGTTTGGCCTGCTGTCAGGTCTATGGGGGTATTTTCTTGATCGGTGATTGATGTGGGCTGAGCCATTAGTATTGAGGTGGCCCTGGGTCGTATAAGGAAGCAGGATGAGCAAGCCATGGGGAGGCTTCCCTCAATGATGGACAGTAACCTATCAGTCAAATAAACCCTTTCCTCCCTTAAATTGGTTTTGGTCAGTGTTTAATCATAGCAACAAAAATCCAACTTGGGCAACTCCCATCTTGGGTAGGAACCCTGGACCACAGAGCTGTGGCCTGGTCAGCAGAGCTGCAGGCACACACTCCTCTCAGTATACAAACCCAGCAGGGGACATTGTAGGCGGCCGAAGAGCCGCCGGTTTCCAACATGGCCGGCGCAGCGTCCTGTATAAGCCTACTGCGCATGTGTCAGCCTCAAGCCCCTCCCGAGAGGGTTTATGTTAATGAGGCATGAGCCCTAACCAATCCTGGGGCTTATGCTAATGAGGTATTGGCCCTAACCAATCCTGAGAGAACAGGCCGCCTGGCCCGCCCCCTTGGAAGGGTATATAAGCAGTGCATTTCTGCTGCTTGGGGTTCCCCTTCCTTGGATGAAGATTGTCCCTGGAATAAAAGAGCTGTCAGAGAAGAATCCAGGCGTGTCGTGTCTTACTTGCCAGCTAAGGAGGACGTGACAGGACATCAAGACCAGGTCCCAGCAGACCAACAGCCTACAGCTCAGGAACAGAGGTTCCAGCTCTAGTGGAAGTTCCAGCCCACACTTAAGGTCTGGATTCAAACTGTCTGGGAAGCCCTTGGGCCTGAAAGAGACAGGAAGTTGACCTGTTGGGATTATTACCTGGCTCTGTGCTTTTGTAAGACGTGAAATCAACGTATTAGCACTTTGTGCCTCTGTCTTCTCCCTTGCATCGTTCTGGAGTCAGCTGACAGATCTTCCTGCCATTAGTCTGATAGAGACACATATGTGGGACTCTAAGTATCCTGATCTTACGGCAGGAAAGTTCCTGGGCACTGTAACGGTATGTTTGCTGTACCATTTAAAAACGGATTTCTCTGAAAAAGTTCCAGCTATTGCTCCTCCTCCTAGACCCAAACCCACTACTGTCTATATCAATCATTAAAGAAACACTAACCACCCTGTTGGATCTAAGAATACTTACAACAAAGGGCCGGGGGGTGTCAACATTTAAGAATACTTGATGCTCCTTCAGAGAACTAGAGTTAAGTTCTTAACACCAAAGAGCTCCAGGGAATTGAATGCCCTTTCTGGACTCCATGGACATCTACATGCATGCGTGTGTGTGTGTGTGTGTGTGTGTGTGTGTGTGTGCGCACATACACAAATAAATAATCTGGGCAGTGTGGCACATGTCTTTAATCCCAGCACTTGGGAGGCAGAGGCAGGTAGATTTCTGAGTTCGAGGCCAGCCTGGTCTACAGAGTGAGTTCCAGGACGGCCAGGGCTATACAGAGAAACCCTGTCTTGGAAAAAAAAATAATTAAAAAAATATTTAAAACAAAAACTGTGCTTTTATGAACATTACAGCATTGTATAAGGTTTTTAAAAAGAATCATCTCTCTTTGTTGCCTCCAAATAATTTGATGTATCATTTTACACATTTCTGTGCAGAAATAAACTATACAACCGATATCTATACAATTCTTATGTAAATAAAATCAGTCTACACACTGTTCTGTTTCTGATATGGCCTTTGGACAGAGCATCACAAATGCCCTACTTAGAATGACCATAGCTAATAGACAAGGGTTAGGTCCAATTTTTTCTTTTTTTATGTGTGTGTGCGTGTGTGTGTGTTGTTGAAGTAGCATCAAAAATAATTTTATGGTTGGGGGGTCACGACAACATGAGGAACTGTATTAAAGGGTCACAGCATTAGAAAGGTTGAGGACCTCTGCTCTAGAGTCTGAGCCCTGGGAGAGAAACCAGATGCAGCCAGTGGAGATAAGCTACACCTTGTTTCTGCCAGCAGCTGCCCTGACCTCCCCTGGTTTTTTTTTTTTTTTTTTGTTTTTTTTTTTTTTGTTTGTTTGTTTGTTTGTTTGTTTTTCAAGACAGGGTTTCTCTGTATAGCCCTGGCTGTCCTGGAACTCACTCTGTATTCCAGGTTGGCCTCGAACTCAGAAATCCACCTGCCTCTGCCTCTGCCTGGTGACCTCCCTATTTCTCAATGTGCACATGGAGCAGGCATGGTGGCGCACACCTTTAATCCCAGCACCCGGGAGGTAGAGGCATGCAGATCTCTGTGAGTTCGAGGCCAGCCTGGTCTACACATTGAGTTCCAGGACAGCCAGAGCTACATTGTAAGTCCCTGTCTCAAAAAGAACAAAAACAAACTAAAACAAAAACCACATATGCAAAGCTTTGGAAGCTAATGAATAAACTCCAAGGTCACGTGTTAAGACTGTTCATACCCAGTTTGACCGCAGACACTCTGTCACCGTGCCGAGGCTTGTCCCTGCTGTAGGAGGAGGAAGTGGAGTAGGGTGAAGTCTTGACCTACACCAAGAGCATCTGCCATCGCAGCCGAGCGTCCCAACCGTCCCTGGTATTAGAACACGTGGAGCCTTATCACTTTTCATTTTCCCAGTGGTGGCAAGACCCTGGTGGTCAGGATACCTCTTTCTTTGGTTATTCAGTTTACAATCAGGTAATCATCAAGGAGATGCTGGCCCAGGCAGTCTGGGGGATCAGGGAGAAAAAGACTGAGGCCAGATCTGGGGCGAAGGTCTCTTGTGGGACTCTGCTGCTTAGCTGGCTGAGGGAACTTTGGTGGATTCACTTCATCTCCTGTACCTTTCGTTGCTTGTCGGTTCTGTTTGATGGCTGAACCACCTTGGCAGATTGTCATACGAATGCCTCAAGCTTCAGAGAGAGGCTAGGAGCCACAGGATATGCCCACTGAGTTCAAGCTGGGCCTGCAGTCCTCAGAGACCCCTGGTCTGGGGGAACAGAGTTCCCTTTGACTTTGTTGGCCACTGTGGTTATCACCCCATAATCACTACAAACTGGAAAGCAAACATCCCAAGCCCAGACTTTTCTTGGCTGTCACCTCAGATGTGGGTTGTGGTAAAGTCAATCAGTTCTCAGGTAAAGAGAGTCCTGGAAGTGGCTCCCACCTGTCTTAGTGGCTCCACTCCAGAGCTGGGCAGGGCCTTGACACCTGAACTAACAGATGGAGATTAATGTGGCCATGGAAGAGTTCATGACAGCTCACACAGCTGTGCCATTCCCAGTTTATATGTGGGGAAGCTGAGGCACACAGGAGACAGAGCCTTCTGATCTAATCCTACTGTGTGGGTCTGAGGATCCAGCCTACATTCCAGGAAAGGCTCTGTCGCCACAAGACACCCATGGAAATGGATGTGTCTGACATAGGTTTTCCTGGGCATTCGTGCTTGATCTCGTGGCCATAATGAGGAAGCAGGCAAGATGAGACCCAGCCCTGAACAGGCATGGGTTCAAGACCTGGCCTCGTAGTTGGTCAAGCTACCAGGAAACCTGTAAGCACCTCAATCTTAGTTTCTTTGTCTCTGAAACAGAGAGGCATGAGGGATTTAACAGCCTATTGTATATGGAAGGCAAGTTTTAAACTGCAAGTTATAGGTTACAGGTGGGAGAGTTCAAGCCAGGGCTTCTGCAGAGGAAGTGTGAAGGTATAGGAGAGGGGGATGGAGAGGCTCTGGGGAGTCACACAAACAGATCCCAGAAGGAGGCTGGAGTAGGGGCAGCCAGTCCATCTTCTTCATGTTTTTCAGAGCTTAAGAGGCCCAAAGGCCGGGTGGTGGTGGCGCACGCCTTTAATCCCAGCACTTGGGAGGCAGAGGCAGGCGGATTTCTGAGTTCGAGGCCAGCCTGGTCTACAGAGTGAGCTCCAGGACAGCCCGGGCTACACAGAGAAACCCTGTCTTGAAAAACCAAAAAAAAAAAAAAAAAAGAGGCCCAAAGGAGGGTTTTGCCCAAGGACTGTGGCAGCTGTAGGAGCTAGTTCAGTGCTCAGCAGGAACCCTAGACAGCTGTGCAACCCTAGGAAATTATCTAACTTCTCTGGTCATCCGACCAGTCACATGGAGCCACAGGGAGAGCTTTCCACCTGGAGCACATGTGTGTATATCATTTGCCCAGCATGGCCTCCATGTCTCAAGGGTGACCTGGGCCCATTAGACTGTGGTCTGGCAATATTTGCAGGGTGGTGTGGTATGGCTCTCTAAGGCCTCCTTCATTTTGGTGTATGTGTGTGGTGGTGGGGGAGAGAGGGTCTAGCCCTGGGCTAGGCTGAACCAAGGTCAGCCTGCCCAGTGAGAAGTCTAACGGGGAAGTCCTCATGGGGCTGCCGGGGCCTCTGAGGGAGGTGTGGGCCTTGAAGAGGACAGCAGCTTTGGCTGTCTGCTTGGTGTGAAAAAGGCAGGCCTGGTCTCTGGCACATGAGAGTAATTCCTTCCTTCAGAGCCTACCCACAGGCATTGCATCCCAGGGTGGGACCTGAGACATGCCAACCCAGTGCCAGGCTAGGGGCCCGAGTGGGGCGGGGGAGGAAGAGGAGGAGCAGGGTGCTGTTGCCAGCCAGGAAATGTCTGCTGGCTCGCCTCAGGCATTCTCCGGCTAAGGATCTGGGAGCTTCCTGCCGTGGTACATAAGGTGACCTCAGCCCACAGACATTCGGGGACAGCCCCCCAGTCCAAATAGGCTGGTCCATTGTCCCCTGGAGGGGGACTATCGGCAGCACTGCCGACCTTTCAGCATGCAAACAACATCCATTCATTAACCAATGTTTACAGAGCACCCACTTGATGTGGGCACCACGCCAGGGCCCAGGGACACAGAAGGGGGGCTCTGGACCTGGCTAGCCCTGGTCTACATGCTTCAGCCTCCCCAGACCCCCGTATCTGGAATCGCTCTTTGGTTGGGATAGTGAGATGAACATAGGAGGGATAATCTACAGAATGTGTTACTCTTGAAGATCAGGGTTCCCCGAACGACACAATCTTCATGTTTGTCTATGCGTGCTTGCAGGGGACCAGTAGGATGGGACTTGGAGGCTGACATCTTTTTACCTCAGAGAAGGAGGGCCAAGGGATGGTTATTGGACATTCACCTGGAATTCTAGCTGCTCTAAGATCCAGCCATTCGTACAATTCAGTCCTACTTGTATTAGCCTACAGTGTAAAGGCTAGAAGAAGTTTACTAGGGAGAACTTCATTTATGGGAAGCCATCATCTGTGCTGGGTGTCACTGTCCTGTATAGCTGCTTTCACATTGACTGTAAGCAGCCCCTCACTCTAGTAAACTCATTGGCTCCCCGGGGTGAACTTTGGTAGAATCCTAATTTGGTTTGGCACTGGGGCCTTATGAGGGGCCATTGTGTCCCCAGGGGACAGTGACCTCTGGGGAGAGACAGCCCAAGCACATGGACAGTACCTTCTCGCTATCAAGTAGGCTAGCTGCCAGGTGGTCATGCCTGCATTTGTTTTCCCCCTATATTCAGTGAATGTCCTCCTGTTGTCTAACTTAAAGCCCTGCCATGCAGGGTTAGCAGGACTGGATGGCAGATGCAGATTCTGTTTAATGAGCACGAGGCCTCATTCAGGGGTTTTATCTCCCAGAATGCTTTAGTCAGACAGGACCTAGAAGGGTCTCTGAGTCTGAGTCTTACCCCAGACCTGATCACTTTAGGCCCCTAGATAGAACCAATAGCACACCATTCTTCTAGGTCAGAAGGGGAAACTGAGAGGGGTTAGACATCTGGGGAATAAGATCAATACTCCCCTCTCTTCCCTCAGGGACTCGAGAGTCTTGGGGTATAGGCCCCCACCACAGTCAGCCCTTTGCTGACACTTGGTGGTACCGAGTGTTCAATCTGAATTAATTTCAGCCCCAAACAATATCATGAGCTATTATTATTATTATCTCTCCTTGTCACAGATATGCAGACGATGGACAAGCCTGAGGAAAGCTCTAAGGTGCTCCAGTGAGGAAGGCTGGGGCCTCTGTAGGTAAGTTGAGCCTCTTGTGGAGTGGTTTCCAGAGTTGGCAAAGAGCAGTAGGTTTGCTTTGCATAGCTGGGGCAGACCTACAAGTGGAAAGGAAGTTTCTGGAATCATCCCCTGGAAGATTTTCCCTTCTCCTGCCACCTCCACCATGAGCCCCCTGCATGATGACGACAAGGTCATGAACTCTATGGGCAGGGGCAAGAAGAGGAGCTGGAGGGGGGGAGAGGGAGGGAGGGCGGAGCTGTAGATACAGTATCCATGCTAGAAAGTCTCCAAGCTTTTGAATTTATTTTTTTTGTTTTTTTAATTTTTTTAAAAATGGGTCTCAATCTGTAACCTTAGCTGGCCTGGAACTCACAGAGATAGATCTCCGACCTCTGCCTCCAGGGTGCTGGGGTTAACGGTCTGTCCCATCAGATCTGGCTTTTTGTTTTTCAAACAGAAGAAATGTCCCAGCTCCTGTCTTCATGCTGGTCTCCTGCCCAGCCTCAGTAGGTGGCAAGAGACGTGCCTGCATAAATAGACACAAGGCCTCCGCAGTCACCCAGGGCAGTCACGTAGTCCCCCAGGGCTGGAGACAAGACCTTCCGCCCTCTGGACACTGCTCATTCCTGCCTGAGTCATTTCTGTAGGAGACGTGATTCTGAGTGAGGTTCCTCCCAAGACGGGGAGCTTTTTAAGTTCCCTGATGACCCTGGACTAGACCAAGTCATGTGCTCCAAAGACTGCGTGCCTCACTTCCTTTCCTGTGCGTGTGACTGTGTTTGTGTGTGTAAGTGCGTTCCATGAGCAGGGTGATGGTGGCGGCACACGCCTCTAATCTCAGCATTTGGAAGGCAGAGGCAGGCAGATCTCTGGGTTTGAGGTCAGCCTGGTTTACAGAGGGAGTTTCAGGACAGCCAGGGATAGTTAGAAGGCTCCTATCTCAAAATAAAACATAAACAGAAAAGTGTAAAGTGTGTTCCCAAGGTCATTGTACCTTACAATTTTTCCTAGTATATGTGAGAGTTGGTGTGAGCATATTGGAGTATGTGTTTGGGGAGTGTGGGAATTGGTATGTGAAAGTGTGTGAGGGCAAGTATGCGGGAGTGTGTTTGAATGTGTGCACATGAGAGTTACAGGAGTGTGATAGCTCATCCTGATTGTCAGTTTGTCACACCTGGGAAGAGGAATTGCCTCAGTCAGGTTGTCCTATGGGCCTGTCAGTGGGGCATGGTTTTTGATCAATAATTGTTGTGGGAGGTTCAGGTCATTGTGGGCGGCACCATCCCCTAGGCTTGAATCCAAGTGCAAGCCAATCAGCAGTCTCTCTCTATAGTTTCTGCTTTAGGCTCTTGCCCTGCTTGAGTCCTGTCTTGGCTTTTGTGGTCATTGGTTTTTGCTAACTTGACACAGTCTAGAGCCACCTGGGAAGAAGAAGCCTCAGTTGAGGAATTGCCTCTATCAGGCTGGTCTGTGGACAAGTCCATGAGGTCTTTTCTTGATTGATATTGGAGGACCCAGATCACTGTGGGTAGCACTGCGGTGTATAAGAAGGCAGGCTGAGCAAGCCAGTAAGCAGCATCCGTCCATGGCCTTTGCTTAGTTCCTGCTCTGACCCTCCTCGAAGATGGACTGAGTCTTGGGATTGTAAGCTGAAATAAACCCTTTCTTCCTCAGGAGTTGCTTTTTTCGTTAGTTTGTCATGGTGTTTATCACAGCAACAGAAAGCAAACAATGACAACGCTAGTGTGTTAGCATGTGTGCTTTGAGCATGTGTGTGTTCGTGGACTTGAGTGTGAGGGCAGGAAAGGTTGTTTGCATACATGAGAGCATACGTGCATATGTGTTTTGGGTATGTGTGGGTGAGTGCAGGAGTAAGTTTATACCTAAGTACGGGTTTGAACGTGTGTACATATGAGAGTGTCCCTAAGTGTGTGTTGTGAGTGGTAGTTTGAGTATGAGGGTGTGTGAATGTGAGTGTTATTGTCTGTGAGTGTTTTCCAGTGAGAGAACATATCCAGGTCTGCCCACAGTCACACATGTATAACCCCAAGGCTATCCAGGCTATCAGAATAAGTTCTGGCCTGGGCTAACATCCTTGAGACCCAAAAGTCCTTGGTCATCAACTGCTTTACGTATTCATATCATTTTATATTTTTTGAGATTTTATTCTTTTTTTTTTTTGGTTTTTCGAGACAGGGTTTCTCTGTCCTGGAACTCACTCTGTAGACCAGGCTGGCCTCGAACTCAGAAATCCACCTGCCTCTGCCTCCCAAGTGCTGGGATTAAAGGCGTGCGCCACCACCGCCCGGCTTTTTTTTTTTTTTTGAGACAGAATTACTCTGTGTAGCCCTGGACGTCCTGGAACTTACTCTGTAAACCAGCCCAGCCTCAAACTCAGAGATCCACCTGCCTCTGCTTCCTGTGTGCACCATTTATTTGTTTTATTTTATTTTGGGGGCAGAATCTTGCTTTGTAGGCCAGGCTGACCTCCAACATATGATCCTCCTGCTTCAGCCTCAGGAATGCCGTGTTACAGGTATACCCACCACGTCCAGATTCAGGGTGATTTTTCCATGGAATTCTTGAACCAAATCAGGGCTTTCCAGGTAGAGTAGGGGCCTAGCAAGGACATGGCTCTGTCTGCAGTTGGTAACCTGGAACCTCTGACAGCATCTTCAGACTCAGTTTGCCCTGTGTTCAACCGGAAATTGATACGTAGAGGAGTGGAAAGACCGGACGGGTACAGGGAGAGCATCTGGCTGAGTGACTGTGGACATGGCTTCCACAGTCTTTTCTCCAGGAGACAGCCTCCCCTCCCTTCCTTCGGCCTAGGATCCCAGCAAATAAGGAGGTAGTTTGACTGTGTTTGAAAATCTCAGGCCACTGGCTGTGTCTGGTGGTTGGGGGCTGTGGGCCACTGGCTGTGTCTGGGGATGGGGGACTGTGGACCACTGGCTGTGTCCAGGGTTGGGGGCTGTGGGCCACTGGCTGTGTCTGGGGGGTTGGGAGCTGTGGGCCACTGGCTGTGTCCGGGGTTGGGGGCTGTGGGCTACTGGCTGTGTCCAGGGTGGGGGGCTGTGGGCCACTGGCTGTGTCCAGGGTTGGGGGCTGTGGGCCAATGGCTGTGTCTGGGGGGTTGGGAGCTGTGGGCCACTGGCTGTGTCCGGGGTTGGGGGCTGTGGGCTACTGGCTGTGTCCAGGGTGGGGGGCTGTGGGCCACTGGCTGTGTCCAGGGTGGGGGCTGTGGACCACTGGCTGTGTCTGGGGTTCGGGGGCTGTGGGCCACTGGCTGTGTCCGGGGTTCGGGGCTGCGGGCCACTGGCTGTGTCCAGGGTGGGGGGCTGTGGGCCACTGGCTGTGTCTGGAGGGTCGGGGGCTGTGGGCCACTGCCTATGTCCAGGGTGGGGGGCTATGGGCCACTGGCTGTGTCTGGGGATGGGGGGCTGTGGGCCACTGGCTGTGTGCCAGCAGTGGGTCCTGATCAAATGGGCTACTTCCCTGGGTCCGTTTTCACCTGAAAAGTAGTGACATGGTGCTTGGTGCGGGGGTGTGATTCTATTACTGTCACTAGACACTGATGGTGACTGCCACCATCAGAAACAGAGAAGTTACTTAGAGAAGGCCCAAGATTCCAGGTCAGAGTAGAGGCCAGAGAGTAGGAGGGCTGGGCCAGATGCTGTGGTGGTCAGTCTTCCCCCAACTTAACAAGTCGGTACAGTGAATGCTTTCATAGCTTCTGTTACATGCAGGCTCCAGGCTAAACTCATTGTAGGATCTGACCATTGGTGAAATGTTCATCTTACCTTAAACTTACAGTGTAACGGAAAGACTCGGAGCTCTTGCATCATCTCTCTGGAGCCCGACTCATGAGCGCTTTGTACAGACTTCAATACACAGAAGGTACATATAGGCTGGACTTAGCTCGGAGTAGTGAGATGGTTTTCATAAGAGGGGCCATTTATACTGGGCTTTGAAGCTTCCTTAGGAGTCCTCGGTCCCTTCCACTTGTCCACTGATCATCCAGGCTGAAGAAGACCATAGTAGGCCAAGGTTCCCGTGACTCATCTCCTCCTGTGCACCCAGGCCTCATACGAACTCTGAGGAGTCTCCGGATGTGAAGAGGAAGTGGCCAGGCTACGGAAGGCAGGCTCATTTCCAGTGTGGGGCCAGGCCGCCAGTCCCAGGTCCTGTTTACACAGCAAGGCGGACAGGCCGACAGAACTTGGCGGCAAATGAGCTTTGGTCTTTGAGAACAGAAGGGGCTGGCAGGCCCAGCCGGGTACAGCGAGGCCTGTGCCAAGGGAAGGTGGAAATCTAAAGAGTGCTTCCTCTCAACCAGGCGGCCCCAGACTTTTGACTCCAGTCTGAGCCGTTCCTTCAGGGATTCATGAGCAGTAAGAACTTATAAATAAACTCCACCTCAGCCTCTCAACACCCCACCTCGGGGACCTGGGCAGGATGACAAGGGATACGGCTGCAGGACCAGGGTCTCTGCCTTTCCAGGAGGGTGGAGGTGGAGCTGAGGCTAGCACTTATGGTTCCCACCAGAGGGTCTGGGAGCTGGGCCACCAGCCTGGAGTGGCCCACACATTAACTCAATCCACAGAAAGAAACTTGGAAACAGCAGGGCTTTCAAATATTTCTTTCTTGCTTTTTTTGTTTGTTTGTTTGTTTTTCAGTGTGTGTGTGTGTATGTGTTAGCATTATGTAGCCCAGGCTGGCTTAGTATTCACTGTATAGTCCAGGGTGACCTTGAACTTCTGATCCTTTCCATTCAGGTCTCTAGCTCAGGTGTGCCCTACTATACCAGTATGTAATTCTGTGGGTAGAGCCCAGGCCCTTGCACATAAGAGGCAAGCACACTGCCAACTGAGACACATCTCTAGCCCCAGTGTGAAGTTTCTGCAACAGCCAATGTCAGCTCTAGAGTGGCCACCTAGACTCTGAGCCAAACTGTCTCAGCCCTCTGAGTCCCTCCCGTGTGTCCTCTGTGATTGTGTCAAGGGTCCCTCACGGTGGAGGAGATGGATGCCAAGGACATGTCTGCTGGAATAAAGACTATAACAACACCACTTCTTATCACAGGCAGAGCAAGCTGTCCCCACTATTCCCTCTGAACCTCACCTTCCCTCTTTTGTAACAAAGGAGTTGAGACTCAGGAGGTGTCTTATGGCCCAAAGTCACGCATTGGGTAGACTGAGATGGCAGGCCTCAGCAATTATTCATCTTGGGGTCTGCCTTCCTTCAAGTTTGCAAAGGCCTCAGTGTCCCTATTGTGATGTAGGCAAGGAAGTATTTGGGTGTGCTGGGTGTGGTGTCACATGCCTTTAATTCCAGCACTCACAATTCAGAGGCAGGCAATCTCTGGAAGTTCCAGACCAGCCTGGTCTTCAGTACAGGTTCTAGGTCAGCCAGGGCTGTTACACAAAGAAACCCTGTGAAAAAAACAAAAACAGAAGTTATTTGGGTGGGACACAGGTGTAAAGACTGATAGGAAAGATCCATTTTTCTGTTGTGCCCAGAATGGGAACTGCCCCAGCAGCTAGAACCTTTAAATGTTTCTAGCACAAAACTTGGTTGCAGGTTGGTTGGGCAAGCGCTGGGAAGTGTAACTGCAATGACAGGAAGTAGCCACCAGATGGCGCCACACAATCCCCTGCGTTTTCTGAAAAGCTGTGTGGTTCTGTGTCTGTCCAAGTCTCTTTGAGAGAACTGGCTGTCCTTGTAACCTGGTGTGGCAGCTAGGTAAACTAAGTGTGGGAGGGACAGGCCGAGATGGGAGGCCTGTACTTTGAAGTCACTGCCGGGGACAGTGACACAATTGCATTTGTAGGATACTGAGTCCCTTCTCCCTGGCTTTCTCTGTTAGGTTATGAAGCACATGGTGTGGAGCTTAGCTTGCACGCTAACACCAGGTAAGGCTTCAAGCCTTCAGGTGAGCTGTAGGTCTGTTCTTTGCTTCTCCAGCTTGACTTGGGGGCAGCAACATTGTCCTGGAGCCAGAGGAGACCCCAATATCCTAACAGTCCCCAGAGGGGAGGACCTTGACGTATAGAAAGCCAGGGATTTACTCTTCCACTCTCACTGGTCCTGAGGACAACTGTCTAAAGCTCCTCTCTCTCTTCTGCTCAGAGAGCCCACAAAGAAAAGCCCCTGCATTAGGGTTACAGGAACGAGGGAAGATGGATCTTGTTGGCTATACTGTTGTGCTGTGAAAAGGCCCATTGCCGCTGGAGCAGTGGGCACGGGAGCCACACAGGCAGTCACTCCCGGGGTCTCCCGTGGAACAGGCTCCAAAGCTCGCCTGCCCAGATCCTGCTGCACTGCTTCTAAAGGATTAACACAACCTTTGTTACATGTAACAAAGGCATGTAACTGTGGTACATGCCTTTGATTCCAGCAACCAGGAGGCACAGGCAGGGGATCCTTGTGAATTCGAGGCCAGCCTGGTGTATATATCGAGTTCAAGGACAGCCAGGGCTACACAGAGAAACCCTGTCTCAAGAACAAAACAAAACACCCCAAACCAAAAATCAAACCAAACCAAACAACAACAACAACAACAACAAAATACCCTCAAAAAATATGAATAATCCAATAAAAGTCTAGCATCCCCTGGGGTAAGTTGCAGCAGATTTATTCACATGGAGCTTTTACTCATGAAAGAAAAAGGTTTCTGTTCTGTTAATTAGTTAGCTGCCGAAAACCTTCTCCATGAGTCAGGATGTGGGCAGGGGGAAAACCAGTAAAAGTACAGAAAAAAAATGGAATTCCAGATACACTGCACAAGAACAGCCTATACCCTGGAGAGAGGACTTTGCCCCAAATCCCAGGCTTATAACATGCAGACAGGGACAAAGCATGCTGGGAACTTGAACACATTGCTATTTACATTCTACAGTATTAGAGAGGGTTTCTCTAGATCCTGGGGCAGGGAGAGAACAGGGCTCAGAGAGCCTGTGGGCAGAGGGTAGGGAGGGCACTCACCTTCAAGTTTGCACTGAGCCAGTGAGGGAAGGGGTTTGAGGGGTTGAGGGGGAGGGTGTGCAGAGAGGGGGACTGAAGCTCTCCTCCTGAACTGGAAAGGAATGGGGCTTCTGTTGTTTGGCAGAGGCCTGGGTGAGGAAGGGCACAGGTGACTAAGTTTCCCGGAGTCAGTGCCTATAACCTAGGGTGTACCTGTGGCCCTAGGACTTCCACAGCGTGGGGCTGGCAGGCCCCACCCAAGTCCTTGCTCTGGGTTTGTGGCAAACCCCTGGGAGGACCGCTGTCATTCAGCCCAATGCCTTTCTCTCTAATTCTGCCTGGATGAGAACAAACGCTTATTTGATTGTGACAAGTCATTAAAGCTTCCTGATCTCAGATTGTGGCTGTATAAAAGGCACTACACACAGTAGGTATACGGATAGCAGCTGCTGCTTTACAAAGGAGTCTAACTTTCTTGGGCACTATTACAGAGGATGCTTAAAGAACAAACCAACCAACCAACAAACAAACAAATAAGAAAATCGGGCTGGAGAGATGGCTCAGTGGTTAAGAGCACTGACTGCTCTTCCAGAGGTCCTGAGTTCAATTCCCAGCAACCACAGATGGCTCACAACCATCTGTAATGGGATCTGATGCCCTCTTCCGGTGTGTTTGAAGACAGCTACAGTGTACTCATATACATAAAGGAAAAGTCCTTTAAATCCTTTAATACTGGGGGTGGAGGGAAGGTACATAGGAGAAAGTGATTTTTTACTTGTTATGAAGCCAGGAGAGTGTGCTCAGAAGCTGACCAACTGTGAGGGATGGAGAGTGAGGGGAGACGCTGGAAGTCAGTCAGGTACCCAGGGTCAGGCCAATGGAAAGACCTGGCTTTCGACTGTTAGAGATGTCTGATTCTGCAGTGGGTGGATGAGGAAAGAGAGGGTCTCCGTGTGAGGGAACGCCTTCTCCTTGCTCTCTGAGTCAGCCTGAGCTCGGGTTGCCAGGGGAGGCCTCTCTCAGCCCTGTACTCCTCAGCCCTCCTGCCTCCCTGGCAGTTGGCAGCCAACTGGATGTTCTGTGCGGAATTTAAAGAATCCGAACAAGCAGAATGCTAATCCCACCCGGAGAGATTGCCCTGAGCCTCGGCTGCTGGCTGGCGGGAAAAGCCCCTTGTGTGGCAGCGGAGAGAAAAGGGATCGGTCTGCCCTGGCAGGCTCTGCAGCCAGGGGACAAGGCTCTCCCGCAGGGCAAGTCCCTGGACCTCCCGGGGTCCCGACCCGCCCTGGAAATGGGAGCACCTCAGTACCCCCAGATCCCGTGCAGAGCCAGGCTTGGGGCTCCGAGGGTGAGCGGCCTGGCACTCAGGGACCTGGCATTGGGGGACTTTGGGACCCGGTCCCCGCCCTGCTGTGCCCTCAGCCGTCACCCCTGTGGCCTCGGCGTCTCGCAGTCTCGGGCGCCGGAGCGCCGGCGTTATCTGCGCTCCGGGCTGGGCCCTTCCCTCCCGGGCCGCCGCGCCGCTCCCGCCTTATCGGACGCCGGGCTGGCGAGGGCTGAGCCTACCTCCCCCGGGACTCGCGACTCCCAGTGGATCTTCCTCTGGGCCCCCTCCTCCCCTGGGGCCCCTTCCCGAAGCTATCCCTTCTCTTCCTCCTCCTAGGGCTTCCTCCTGAAATGCTCCCTCCCCAGGTACCCCCTTCATGGCCAGGCTGGGCATCAGAAAGGATTTTGTTTCTCAGATTTCTCTCTTCCTCAAAACAGACAAGCCTAACTATGGTTTAACTCATTTAGTCACATATTAAATGATTTCACAAGAGAGGAAAATTCTGCAAAACAAAGTGAAACTCTAAAACACCCTAAACTCAGCTTCCATCAGGGCTTTGGGAGCCTAGGCCTCTTGCCAGGTCCCAGCAGAAGCCTGGATGGTTGCAGGCTTCTCTGCACAGTTCAGCGCAGCGCTGGCAGGATCGCAGAGCACCCTTGGTAATAACGAATTGGCAATATGGATGGAAAGCCATAAAAGTAGCCATCCACTGCGTTTAGTGACCCTGCTCTGGGAATGTGTCCCAAGGAAACAGCGGAGCAGCCCATGAACCTGGCTCCTTCCATGTGTTAATCAAAGGACCAGTGAGACCACAGGTCCTCAGTGTGGGGAAGTGAGTCTGAACCTATCAGTCACCTATAAACATCTCTGCTCCCTCTATTTAAGGGGACAGTTCTGCACTCCTTGTTGGTAAGACTTGGGGGTCAGCCCACAGAAGCACCTGGTGTCCAACGGCAAGCAGAAGAAGTTAAGCCACATGCATTTCTCTTGTCTTTTCAGAAATAAGAGTATGGAATAACCCAAGTCACATCTGTAAACAGCCAGTTCTCCATACCCAGGATCCCACATCTAAGGAGTCTACTGACTCAGACTAAAATATTTCTAAAATATCTGTTCTGAATGCAAGCAAACTCTTGTCATTCTTTAAGTGATCTAGAGTCACCATTTCCCCAACGCTTACATTGAGCTACACATTGCAAGCAATCTAGAGGTCATGAAAAACCTAAGGAACGAGTACACAGGTTATAGGCAAACACTAAGCATTTTGTAGACAGGGCTTTGGTTGCTTGAATTTTGTAAGGTTCTGGACCCAATCTCAACATTCCGAGGGAAGACCAGAGAAAGTGTACATGCTGATTAAGAGTCTGGGAATTTGGGGGACTGCAGACATGGCTTAGCAATTAAGAGCATTTTTTTTGCTCTTGCGAGGAACCCAGTTCAGTTCCCAGAATGCACAGGTTGCTCACGACCGCCTTAACTGGCCTCTGATTATATTGCAGTGTGCACAAACTTACATTCAAGACACATAACTGAAATAATAAAAATAACATCCAAAAATACGTTTAGAAGTTTTGGGGTGTGGAGAGATGGCTCAATGGTTAAGAGTGTTTGTTGAGCAAACATGAAAACCAGACTGGTTCAGATCCCAGCTGCCACATAACAAACCTGGGAACAAACTGGGTATTCCAAGTGAATATTGTTACCCTTGCTCTAAGGTGGGAAGAGACAAGATGATTGCTGGACCTTGCTGACTGCAGCCTAGCCAAGAAAATGAAGCCCTGGTTTCATGGAAACTTAGAGGAATAGTCATGAGCATTTTCTAGCTCTGCATGCACAGATGCACCACCTGTATACACACAGGTGCACATATTCTACACACAAGTGCACCCATGTATACACATAGGTCCACATATACTCTTATACAGAGATGCATACATACTAATACAAATCAATCAATCTATTTTTTTTTAATGTTATATTTATGCCAAATGGTAGTTCAGGACTTTAATCCTAGCACTCTGGGGGCTGAGAGAAGCAAATCTCTATGAACTGAAGCCAGCAGGCTTGTCAACATAGTGATCTCCAGGAAGCCAAAGCTATGTAAATGACCCTGTCTAAATAAAGAATAAGGCTGGCTGTTGGTGGCAGCCTTAATTTTAGTACTCATGTGGCAGAGGCAAGCAGATCTTTCAGCTTGAGGCTAGCCTGATCTAGAATTTAGGAAAGCCAGAGCTACGTAGAAAAATGCTGTCTCAGAAAACAAAACAAGGGCTGGAGAGATGGCTCAGCGGCTAAGAGCCTGAAGACAGCTACAGTGTACCCATATACATAAAATAAATAAGTAATCTTTTTTTTTTTTTTTTTTTTTTTTTTTTTTTTGGTTTTTCGAGGACAGGGTTTCTCTGTGTAGCCCAGGCTGTCCTGGAACTCACTCAGTAGCACCATGGCTGACCTCGAACTCTGAGATCCGCCTGCTTCTGCCTCCATGTGCTGGGATTAAAGGCGTGCGCCACCACCGCCCGGCAGTAATTCTTAAAAAAAACAAAACAAAAAGCCAAAATAAATTTTAAATTGTGTTTTTTTGTTTAGTGTGTGTGTGTGTGTGTGTGTGTGTGTTTGTGTGTGTGTATGTACCTGCATGTGTACACACACACACACACACACACCACACACACACACACGCATGCATGGGTTCATGAAAGCACATGTATACCATGGCACCACAATGTGTAGGTCAGAGGATAATTTCCAGAGAGTTGATTTTTCTCCTACCCTATGGATTCTAGGTTTGAATCTTAGGTTCTTCGGGGTTGGCAGTTAGTGTCTTTATCTGCTAAGTCACCTTCATTGGCTCCTATAAAGAAAGAGTTTACAAGTTTTGAGTCTTTCTAGTTCGGGTTGAGACAAACTTTACCTACACTGATTTCCCAGCTTGGTGTTACATGCTTGCCCATAAAGAACGATAGGCCCGGGTCTGGTGGAACACACCTCTGATCCCAGTGCTGAGATTGCAAGAGAATGGGTCAGCGGCTGAGTTTCAGGCCAGAGCAGTCTACACAGTGAGAGCCTGGGGGAGGGAGGGAGACAGAGACAGAGAGACAGGGTCTACAGAGATGGATGGCTTAGTGGGTACTGAAATCCCAGAATTCACAGAAAGCTGGACACAGTGGATAGTATCATAAATCCGTAATTCCAAATGGGGGGGAGGTGGGGAAGGGGTAAGAGACAAAATTCCCAAACCCAGTGGGTCAGACAGCTCGCTAGGCAGAGGTAAAGAAAAGACTGCCAAACTGAGTGGGAAGCGGGTCAGACAGCCTCGCATAGGCAGAGGTAAAGAAAAGACTGCCAAACTGAGTGGGAGCGAGAACCAACATCCAAGGTTGTTCTCTGACCTCCACATATACGCATCCATGTCGCAAGTGTGTGTGTGTGTGTGTGTGTGTGTGTGTGTTGTGTGTGTGTAAATGTTAAAAGAATGGGGACAGCTGGAGATCTTCTGAGTTGCTAACTCTGTGATTTTCCTCGAACTCAGTGGTCAGGGCTGTAAAACCCTTCCTTGCTTCAGGAAGAATCCTGCAGTTAGTTCTGGCTTGGTCTGTTATTGGTGATAGTAGAAGGACAGCCTATCTTAGGCCCCATTTCTCTATAAAGCCGGCCTGTCCAGCAGTGTAGGAGTTTGGAATAAATGTTTAATACATTTGTTCTCACACAACTAAAGAAGAGAAGCAGCTGCCAGTGATCCCTGATGGGCCAGTCTTTGAGACAGGGCAGCCTAGGTTTATTACCCAGTGGAAGGAGGTTCGGGACTGCTGAGGTTGGCCCAGGACTGGGCGTGCTGGGGTTCTGAAGGGGACACACCTTCAACCTGCACTTTTTACTTTGAAATGACAAGATTATGGGGCGTGTCCTCCTGCGGGAGACACGGTGTTTGTGCCTTCTGGTCTCAGAAAGGACAGGGCACAGCAGTGGAAATGGCATCGGAGGGTGGGTGACTGTCACTCCAGTCTGTGTGGTTGAATGATTGACCTCTATGTGGCTGCAGGGCAGTGGGGTTTCCTGAACACCCCCCCCCCAGCTGGCTTACCTCTGTGCTGACCAGATGGCCTGACCACTGTCTTTTCCTCTCCAATTTTATCTCCCTCTCCCTCTTGGCTCTCTATCCCCTCTACTCTCCTTCCTCCCCTCCTTCTGTCTTTTTCATCCCTTTCCTCCTCCATCCCCCCTCCTCCCCACCTTAACTTTTTCTATTTCTCCCCTCCTCACCCCTCCCCTCTTCCCCACTATCCTCACCCCTTCCTTCTCCCTGTTCCCCTTTCCTGCTTCTTTCTCTTTGCAGTTGAGATAAACCTACCCAAAGCTACAGAAACACCGGAAGCCTTGTCTTCCCCCATCTCTCTGCTCCCTGGTCCTGTCCCTGGGTCTGCTTCCCCACTTCCTTGGCTGCATAGTGCCTGCCCCACCCCGCCCAAGGTTCAAGGTTTGGAAAAAGCTTCATGGCTTCCCTTTTCCGGTGCTGAATCTTAAGTGACGTGCAGGTGGGCCTCTTAAGAAGTGCTCCTTCAGGGGCTGTTTATCTGAATCGCTCCAACTGCACTATGAGGAAGGGGCTTGTCCCCCTGTTCTCCAGATGCCTAAGGAGTCAGGCTGGAACATAACCGTGGAGGTGATTCTCTGCTCTCTCCCCAGAGGCCACTTGGGCAGGTCATCTTAGGTCATGAGTATAAGGCCATTATCCTCTTACTGCAAATGATAGGTCACTGTGTGCATATGCACACAGTGTGGCCACTCCATGGGTTTCTGGGGCGAAAAAAAACAAAAAACAAAAAACAAAAAACAAAAAACAAACAAACAAACAAAAAACTCCAGAAATCACTTGAGCTCACCAGGATGCCAGAGAGTGTTAGCCTGAAAGTCGAAGGTCATCAGCCATGCTTGACATCGTGTGACCTGTCCTGAGCATTTGACATGTGTTAATTCACTGAACCACCCACTACCCCGTCTGTAAGGCAGATGCTATTAGGAATCCTACTCTATAAGTGAGAAAAAGTAAGGCACAGAGAGGTCAATCAACCTCTCAGAGGACACACAGACAGAATGTGGAGGGCTGAGTCAGCACTGTTAGAGGAGAGGGCCTGCGTGGGCAGTCGGGTTCATTTTGCTTTGTTTTTTAACACAGAGTGTTTTGTTTTTAATGAGAGTGTGCCCCCCTTAATCTTCTCTAATCTCTGCCTGTCCCTGCCAATCACAGGGAGAGCTCTTAGCCTCAAAGAACTGAGATTCAGGGTAAAGATGCTATTCCGGGGAGTCCCTGTGCCCCTTTGGTGCTCAGGGTTGTAGTTGTTTGTCTCCTCAGGCCTAGCAGGGCCTCCTCACAGCCTGCAGGCCATGAGAGCGTCATGACTCCCTCCTACCCACTGTCACAGGGAGCCAGCACTGAGTGACAACGCAGGGTGCCAGTTACACCCGCACAGATGCATGACCTCAGCCGAGTGTCTATACCTCAGGAGTCTCTTTCTGCTTCATCTGCTTTAGAGGCAAAGGTAGAATGAATTTACAGTATAGTATCCTGCCAACCCAGTGCCAGGCACACAGAATTGCTAAAAAAATTACAGTCTTGGGAGTCAACATTGCTATGGAGCCTGGAGGTTCCAGGCACATGTTAGGGGTTGAGTAGACTGGGATGGATAAGACAAAGCCGTTCCCACTCTCTGGGACCTCGGTGGTAGAGTAGAGGCTACTGTCCTAGCTTTCCTGGTGGCTTTCCTGGGACATGGAAATACTGTTGTTCCCAAACTGGTAATGACTTTAGCAAGCTGAGAGGAGTCTGTGGTCTCACTGTATCATCAGTGTGCAAGAGCTGAGTAAAGCATCCCAGAAAGGGTTGGTGGAGAAGTTCAGGGTTGGATAGGACAGTGGGCGGGGGCAGTCTGCACCCTGACATTGGAATTCAGAGCTGAGGAACTTAGCAGGGAAGAGGCGCTGGCCAGAAGGGTGGTAGTGAGGGAGGACCAGAGACCATGAGAAAGATGACATGGGGACTGAGCATATGTGTGGGGATGGCTTCACACATGTTCCAGGAGAGACTTAGTGGGACCATTGTGGTAGGGACACACACACACACACACACACACACACACACACACACGGTTTGGTTGTTTGTCCACTGATCACCTCTTACAACAGAGCCCGTCTCTGGGGTGTACTTGGGAGTGGGCTGGGACAGAAACCACAAGGAGTGTTTTAATGGGAGCGGATGCAATACCCACAGCACACGGTAAGATAGCCTCAAGCCATGGTCTTGCAGGCCATCCTCCCCCACGCCAGCTCCTTCAGTGGGCCTCACACAGGGGCTGAAAGACTGTTCCAGCCCCAGGGGCACCAAGCTGGCCTAGGAAGGGGAAGAGGCCACAGCCACACTGTCTGCCGCCAGGGCTGAGCTCCGGCCTCCCCCAGTCCCCCGGCAGACAGAACTAAACAGCCTGGCTTATCAGCTGTCGCCACTGTGTCCCACCCAGCTGAGCTGGGCTCTGGCTGCTGGGAAAGTGGCCCCCTGCCCTTTGCCAGGTACAACACGGCCCAGGGTGGGGTCTTGTGATGCTGCTTTCCCCCCCACCCCCCCGGAGGCTCACGCCTGGGGGAAGGGACTAGGGAGAGCATGCTACTGATTCTCTGTAGGGATCTATAGAGTTCTTCTAGGGCATTAGTTTAAGACGGTGCAAGTAGCCTGAGAGTACATTCTGCTTATAAGACAGTCATGTTGGGGCTGGGTACATGGCTCAGCTGGTACAGTGACATGCACGAAGACCTGGGTTCCATTCCCTGCACAGTTTAATCTGGGTGCAATTGGGCATGCCTGTAGCTCCAGTACTTAGAGGCAGGAAGACAGTGGAGTTTTAGGTTATATGGGCCACATGGTGAGTTGAAGCTAGCCTGGGCTACATGAGACCCTTCTACAAATCAAATCAAACCAGACCTCTTGGTCTGTGCTGTACCATGTACGTGAATGTGCCATTCGGACCTGTGGCGCCTTGGATGTGTGCACTGTCCCTCACACTAATTCTTCAGATGAGCAAACCTGGGACCCCAGAGTAGAGAACCCTACAACTTGCCAGTAACATCCATCCCCACCATCCCCACAGCACCTACTCCTGGTCACTGAGGCCAGAGGAGGAATTTTGCAAAGGGCATCATGTCCCCTATATCATATCATCACCCCTAGGCTTCAGTGTCTTCCTCTCATCAGTGGGCCTGGCTCTCCTTCAGGATGCTTGTGTGTCTCTGTGAAAGAGTGTGGGGGCAGGGGGCTTCTCATCTTCCCTAGAGCTCAAGGGACCCAGCTAGGGGACAGGGTTGCCTCTTAACTGCTACTATGGTCACATAAAGTCTGTCAACCTAGTGGACCCAGCCCCCTTCACCTACCCTGGCAACTTGCATGAGGACCTGGCCTCTCTGCTTTCAGACAGAGCTGTATAGGCCCAGCCAGCCAGTTCCAATTTCTCCAGTCTACCTCATCCTGCTGTGAAGTTTTAATGACAGACTGTCTTCCTGAGCCTCAGTTTCCCTTTCTGTAAGCTGGAGGTAATGGTTGGATCTATCTATGGTAGACACGAATTCGGCTGCCTCTAGACAAGCCTTTCTCACAGACTGAGCTGCTGTAGCAAGCTCAAAGTGTGATCCCTTCTCTTCTTCCAGACACACCCTAACTCAGAGGCTCTGACTGCCTCGTTCCAGGGTCCATCCTCCCAAGGGTGCACTGGACACCAGAGGGGATGTGGGCTATGTATTGCTGGAGGGGTAGGTGGAAGTGGACATAGAAAGAGTGGGGAAGTCTGTGAGTAGGGAAACTCTCCACATACCATCTTCCCTGAGGAGGAATGGAGGTGCTCCAGATATCTAGATATGAACCAGGAAGGCCTAGTCACTCTCAAGGGATACTTGCCACATGTGTCCAGGATATGACATTTGGTTGGCTTGACTTTTAAGTATTTAGACATATGGGAAGTGGGTCCTAAGCCTGTCTGTCTGTGGTGGCGCACGCCTTTAATCCCAGCACTTGGGAGGCAGAGGCAGGCGGATTTCTGAGTTCGAGGCCAGCCTGGTCTACAGAGTGAGTTCCAGGACAGCCAGGGCTACGCAGAGAAACCTTGTCTCAGGAGAAAGAAAAGAAATTGTGTCGTGGGCCCTGCAATTGCGAGGGGTGGCCTGGATGTTCCAGACAAGAGCGTCAAGGCATCAGAAAGCTGGTCGAGGGGCTGGAGAGATGGCTCAGTGGTTAAGAGCACCATCTGCTCTTCCAGAGGTCCTGAGTTCAATTCCCAGCAACCACATGGTGGCTCACAACCATCTGTAATGGGATCTGATGTCCTCTTCTGGTGTGTCTGAAGAGAGTGACGGTGTACTCATATACAATAAATAAATCTTAAAAAAAAAAAAAAAAGAAGAAGAAAGAAAGCTGGTCAAGGAAGTGGTTAGGGAAGAGGACGCTTAAGACAAAGGCAGTTAAGGCGGTAGAGCCCCAAAAGCCCAGTACTGACCCTGAGAGATCGAAGGAAGGGCTAAGTGGGACTGAAGTGACATGTGACACTGGGTCAGCACAGGATGATTCTGCTTGTCCTATCTCCTCTGTGTCCCAGGTCATTGAGAAAGGCCTCCCTGAGGAGAAAACCTGTCACATGGAGATTGCTTATGTTAATTTAAAAAAAAAAAAAAGACAAGACAAGAAAAGGAAGAAAGGAAAAAGATGAAAAGAAACTTGGGGGTTGGAGATGTGGCCTGGTGGGTAGAGAAACTCACCTAACATGTATAAACCCCAGCACCACAGAAGCCGGACATGGTGGCGAATGCTAACACTTGGGAGTGGAGGCAGGAGGATCAGAGTTCAAGGAGCCCTGGACAGATACAACTCAGTCAAGAAGTGGGGTGGGTAGCACGGGAGTGATGCTCCCACAAAGCATTCCTGCCCTGCGTTGCTTGGCTCAATTAGACCCAGGAAGCAGGATCCAGGATGGTCAGTGTATACTTGTTTTTACTGGTATTTACTGGTGTGTGTGTGTATGAGTATGTGCGTATCTGTATGTGTTGTCTATGAATTTGTATGTGTATGAGTGTATGTGTATATTTGTGCTTCTCTCTCTGTGTTGGTGTATGAGTATGTGTGTATCTGTATGTGTGTATGTGTGTGTGTCTATGAATTTGTATGTGTATGAGTGTATGTGTATATTTGTGTTTCTCTGTGTGTGTAGTGTCACAGCACCATAGTAGCACTGCTAGGACTCCTGTGTCCCTGTTTATGCTTCCCTGTAGCTATGACTTATAACTGTTTCTGTTTGTCTGTCTGTCTGGTTCCTTGCCATCTGTCAAGTCTCCTGCCTCCTCCAGAGAGCCTTTTTGACTTCTAGCACAAAGCCTTGTCCCTTGGGTATCTTACAGATGACAGTAGTCAATAGAACTTGCTGGGTGCTGGGCACAACCTATCTCTCCTTTTACAAAGTTGGAACTCGAGGCTTTAAGACAGAAAAGCAATAGCCAAGGTCACCAGATACTGGTGGTGATACACAGAGTCCAGGCCACCTGCTTCAAAATTCCTGCTTTTGGCTCTTCACAGCACCTCCCGGGCAGCCGGGTGTGTCAAAATGGACCTGAGGATCTCCTTCCTAGACACTGCTGTCAGAAACTCACGGAGGTAGAAAAGAAACACAAGCTTTTTGTGAGACGTGCATGGCCACAGAAGAACAGGAAGGGTTCTGTGGTCCAAATTGGTGGTGGGAAAGCTTTCCCATAAAGCAAGGTGTCTTGACCACAGCAGAGTGCACTGCTGTTTAGTAAGGGCCATTCTCCTTATAGACCAAGGAAGCCCACTTTGTGCATGCACTGTGGATACCAATCTAAGCGTTCTTGACTTGGTTATTGTTTTGTGTCTTTGGAAGGAGGGGATAGGGAAAAGAAAGACTGACAGATACTATTGTGCCTCGTGATCAGGATCTAAAAGAGCCAGCAGAATCTGAAAGATTTTCAGTCTCACTAAAGAAAGAAGATGACATCCACCAACATGCTATCGGAAAGCCTTAAACAAAGAAGGTGAGAAGCCCGGGACCAAAGCACCTGGATTGGGCATCTTGTTACTCCAAGTGTCCTACAACACAAAAGCCAAGGTTATGCTCTGAAGAAACAACGCACTGAGACAAATGAGGAGGAGGCTGCAGAATACGCTAAACTTTTGGCCAAAAGAATGAAGGAAGCCCAAAGAAAAACACCAGGGACAGATTGCCAAGAGATGCAGACTACCCTTGGCTGAGAGCATCTACTTCCGAGTCTGAATCCAGGAAAGAATAAGTGTCCAAGAGTAAAAAATGAATTGTCAAGCCTTGAAAAAAAATTCTGATTTAGCCTCTTATGGGTATGTTACTGTTAATATTTAAAATGGCTATTTCTTGGGCTGACTATCTAAGCGGTGGTGGCTCTGCCTAGCTCAGGCCGCCATGCTCCACGGCCTGAAGCTAAGTGCTCCACAGCTAGAAGCATCCAGAGGCCACAGGCACACCACAGCTAGAAACGACCAGCCAGAAACAGCGGCCCTGGCACCCACAAGACGCCAGCCTGGGAGATGACTCCACCAATCTTCCACACTGTTTCCACTAGGCTGGGCTGAGCCCAGACCATCCCGCCATCCACGTGGTACCTGGTAGAAATGTTTAAAGATTATACACACGTACATCCGCAGCCATTTCCCCCTCTCCTATTCCTTTCTTTACTCCTCCCACATTAGCTCCTCCCAACTTGCGGGGAAAATATCCTGCTGCATAGTTACTCTTTCATCCTGGATAGGGAAGTACCCCTGGGTCCTTCCGGGAAGTCTTAGACGGTTTACACGGTTTCCCATTCTGAATCTGATCTGCTGCCCAGCCCTGGGGATATTGAGGAACCTTATCTCCTCCTTCCCCTCTGCAAACTGGGCTCAGCTTGTGTGCTCTGCACCTATCCCACAGGTCTGTTGGATCACCAGTAAGGATGAGTGAGGGTCCCCAAGTGTGAGACACCCCAGATCCCAGTAGTACACGATGGCAATTTTGCACAAAAGCGGGGTCCCCTGCAGGTAGACGGTTCTATGTCCAGAGGAGTCTGTCTGAGGACTAGCCTAGGGAGTGCACAACCTGCAAGGTATAGGCAGGAGAGATGAGCCCCCACCAGGTTCCATGAAGAAAAACTTCCTTCTCTCTTGGGTTTTCAGGCAATGGCAATGCTTTTACCCAGTCTTTCTCCTATGGCTCCACCCCTTCCCCACTTGCGTTTTATAGTCTGGGACATGAGCCCTGACTGCCCTTTAGAGGGAGGCTTTGTGTGGTCTGAGAATGGCAAGGCACATTTTCAACCAGCAGGCAGAAGCGACGTGACAGGCATTCCTGGCAGGCCTTGTTTGAGAGCCTGATGCTAGCCTGCTGTTGTAGCCCTCAGTATGGCAGCACCGTGGAAATGTTCTTCTAATTACAGTGTGGACATGACCAGCTAGATCCCTGTGGAGGGCATGTAAACCAGTTCCGGCCACAGTGGCGGTGATGACGTTGGCCAGACACTGAAGGATGTGAAGGAATAGCCGGAAAGGCCAGGCAAGGCCTTCTTCCGAGGACTGAAGTACAGACACTATGTGCACAGGCTCTGAGAGAAGTGGCCTCCAGACACTTCCAGGCTTACGAGTCAGGCCCTAGGGAGGATAAAGGTTGGGGACTCTCTGGCTCCTGACCTTGGATGAGCCACTAACTTCTAGGCAGCCTCTCACCCTCTCTGACCCTCAGTAGAGATTACATGTGGCCATTTTGGGGGTAGGGTGGTTTACATAATCAAGACTACAGGTGATGGATGCTTAGCATAGAGCAATGGTTCTTAACGTGTGGATCATAACCACTTGAGGGTGGGGTTCAACGATCCTTTCACAGGGGTCACCTAAGACCATCTGAAAACACAGATATTTACATTATGATTCATAATAGTAGCAAAATTACAGTTATAAGTAGCAACGGAAATAATTTTATGTAGGGGGGGGATGTCACCACAGCCGGAAGCATATGTATCAAAGTGTGGCAGCACACATAAGGAAAGGCTTAGAGCCTTTACACAGTGTGCAAGGAGAGCAAGTGCCATTCCTGGGGTCAGCCTTCAAGTATTCATTACTGTTAATTCTATAATTTTGAAAGAATATTGTATTTCAAGGCAATCTATTACTCATTATCTCAGTCTCATTTTAATCTGCTGGGCCGAGGGGAGTGGAGCGGCCGTGTGTTTACCTAGTGCGCGCGATACTCTAAGTTCAGTTCCCAGCAACCCTGACCCCACACCATCAATCACCAATCCATAGGACATAGAGGGTTTTTTTTTAAAGCCGCTAATGGCCCCTTTGCTGCTTGTTAATGAGTTAGTGGTTGGGGTTTCAGACAGAAGAGTCTGATCTGAACATTTTGTTTGTTTGTTTCGAGACAGGATTTCTCTGTGTAGCCCTGGCTGTCCTAGAACTCACTCTGTAGACCAGGCTGGCCTCGAACTCAGAAATCTGCCTGCCTCTGCCTCCCAAGTACTGGGATTAAAGGTGTGCGCCACCACCATCCGGCTGATCTGAAAATTCTTAGGGTGCCTCAGATTACTAGACTCACCTATAAACAGCTCCCTCTCTAAATCAGGGTAGCATGGACATTTACCAGGTGACATCAGAAGGTGGCTCTGCCCCCACCCCCCAACTCCCAGCCTTGGTCTGGAGGAATGGCCATCTAGCCATGTCCCAGTAGCTAGCTCACTGAGCTACAACAGAAAAAACTAAGTCCCTAGGATATGAGGCCCATTGGTTCCAGCCTGTCTTTGATCTGCCAATGGTTTCTAAAATGAATCCACTATGAGTAGAAGTGATTTTATATACACTTAAAAATGTATATAGAAATGTAAATGAGGAACTTCAAACCCAGCTGCCCAGAGTCACTGGATGCTCAAGTCACTGGAAAGCCTCCTTCCAGGCCCGGCCCTGTGTGCCAAGGGCATAGGTACTGGGTGTCTACGAACTTGTTGAATTCAGCCTCTTGAAGTTACTGGAGAGGGGACAAGTGGAGCCAGCCCCGCTGCATGGCACAGCTGTCATGAGGCTGACTATGGGTCACTGTACTTGATGTGTCTAATCTGGTGTGTTGGGTGAAGGTTTGCTGTGGAGACGGCTCTCTCAGAGTCCCTGGACCATTCTCCAGAATACTGATGCCAGCTTGTCTGTGGTCAGTCTCAGCTCAGCCTCTTACTAGTCACTAACCTGGGAGTCTGTTTCTTGATCCTCCTGGATCTGCTTCCTCACTTGCTAGTCATTGACAATAACAGTGTCCCCGTAGGGTTACCTGAAGTTTGAGTGCGTGCGTGCGTGCGTGCGTGCGTGCGTGCGTGCGTGTGTGTGTGTGTGTGTGTGTGTGTGTGTGTACACTTCACAGCAACTGTGTGGGGGGAGGGAGGAGGAGCAGAATACAATGTCAGAGTGTTTCCTCTATCCCTCTGCGCCTTATCTAGTTTTAGAAAAGGTCTGTCACTGAACTCGAAGCTCACTATTTCAGCTATAACTGGCCAGTCAGCACGCTCCCAAGACCCGTCTATCATCGTCTCCAACACAGTACTAGTGCTGCAGTTGGTTGCACCCCAGCTTTTATGTGGATTCTGGGGATCCAAACTCAGGTCTTTATGCTTGCACAACAAGCACTTTGTGGACTGAACTGCAGCTCTGTCTTCCCAGCCTTAACTTATTGAAGAGAGGGTCTCATGTATCCCACTTGATCTGCAACTGAGAATGTCCTTGAACTTCCGATCCTCCTGCCTCCACTTCCCAAGTATCAGGACCCATGCCACAACGCCTGTTTTATGTGGTACTGGGGATTGAATCCAGGTCTTCATGTATGCTGGGCAAGCTCTCTACAGAGTCACATTCCCAGCCCTTAAGCATGGGAAGTAAAATATCACTGGCACTCAGGGTGAGTGGTTCCAAGCACGGCTGTCACTGTTTTACTCCTGATACTCTTGTGACTGCAGGTTTATAGCTCCTTGTTCCGTTTGAGGAAGTGGGGGGGGGGGGCTTGAAAATGCCCTTGTGCCCCCTGAAAGTGCTCTCACTTTGGAATTTACTTGCCAGCCAGACCTACCTTTTGCCAGGTTAGGGGAGTAGCAGTCACATGGGCTATCTGAAGACATGGGGTTAAGAGTGGGTAGCCTTAGCCTGCTGTTCTTTGGTACCTCTGCTATCCACCCCCAGACCAGAATCTATTGATCTGATTGATTGATATGAAGCAGGAGAATCTATTGATGCCTCTGGTGCTCTTCAGGGTTTTCTCTACAGACCTCCCATCTCACATAAAACAAGCCTAGGCCCAGGGTAGTGTGAGCACCAGGCAAACCAGAGACTCTTTCCCAGACCAAGGGGTGACATTCTGGAAAACAGGCAGGCCCTATTCCCGGTTGCCATGGAAACCACCTGACCACATTGGGGGCCATTTCCTTCAAGATTATTTTCTATGTGTGCGTATCAAAACATCTACATGTCTCTGTGTATTGAATATTCCACATATTTGATAACGTTTTCTCTTTTTACACATTCTAATATTTAAATAGCATCCCACCTGAGTTTTTAGCCCCAGCATTTTTTTTAAGATTTATTTTTATTTTTTGAACATGGGTGTTTTGTCTTCATGTATGTGGACCATGTGTGTATCTGATACCCAGGGAAGTCAGAAAACCCCTTGGGATTCCTCGGGACTAAAGTTACAGAGAGTTATGAGCCTCCATATGGGTGCTAGAAATTGAACCCAGGTCCTCTGGGAGAGTGACAAATGTTCTTAATCACTGAGCCATTGCCCCAGTTTCTCCCACACCTCACAGCATCCTTTCTTGTGACTGAGGTCAGTCCTGTGAGGGAGACACTGTGTCTTTGTGACAGCTCCTGCTGTCTGACAGACACAGATGAGGGTGCTCTCTGAGGTTCCTGCCTCCAGCTCCAGCCCAAGAGGAGCCTGGAAGTAGACAAGGAGCTCAGAGGCATTCATGCTGTGAAGCCCACTCCTTGACAACTTCCTGTGATGAGAGAATGTGGGGTGACAGGAAAAGCCTGATCCTCAGAAGTAGCTCAGGGATGCAGTTGCTTCTCCCCACATCTTAGCCTGCTCTGTGCTCCAGCTGGCCAGGTTGGGGACAGCCTTCCTCCTCTGTGTCCTCCCCAGGAGCGAGGCCCAGGGCCCAGGGCCATTCCAGGAGGACCAAGCAGAGGCAGTGTGGTCTACAAGTGCACACGTTCAGCAGTGAGGATAAGGAAGGGCCTTGCAGGTATCAGGAAGGAGATTACTGGCCTCGGAGTCAAGAGTCCTGTCTTACCTGTTAAATGACAGGTGGGAACACTGAGGCCCAGGGGACTTCTTTCACAAGGTTCCCAGTATCAGACTGGTTGACCTGCCTAGGTCCTCTTTGTGACGTTTCACCTTTCAGGAAAGTGTAAAGTTGAGCAGTCTCTGGAGCCAGAGGGGGAAGCCTGATACCTCCTCAGACAAGCCATGGCAAGCCATTCACCTCTTCAGTTTCTCCTTCCCCAAAATGGTGATAAAGACTGTCTCGGAGATGAGGGTTTAGCTCGGTTGGAAGAGTGCTTGTCTAGTATGCATGAAGCCCTGGGTGGTGGGCCACTCCTGTAATCCCACCAGTTAAAAATTGGAGGGAGGGGGATCAGACGTTCAAGGTCATTCTTCCCTACATATGGAGTTTAAGGCCAGCACGGGACTTGAGAAAAAAATTTTTTTAATGAGGCATTGAATTCTGAGATTGTGGCCATTGGGGACTCTGGCTAAAAGCACCAAAGTTGATCAGGACCTGATGGGTCACAGTAACCATCCTGTCTGTTAACAGCCTAACACAGCCCTGATCTTCAGGGGAGCCATTTTTAACCACATTTCTTTTTCTTTCTAATTTCTTATTGTTGTGGTTGTCTCGCGTGTGTATGATGTACATGATGCGTGTGTTGGGGCCAGTATGCTTCAGCCTGCATGTAGAGGTCAGATGGCAATTTGGTGGAGACAGTTCTCGCCTTCCACCCTTACATGTGTTAGGGGCTCGAACTCAGGTCTCCAGGCTTGCACAGCAAGCCCCTTTACCTGGTGAGCCTTCTCGCTGGCCCTTTTAGTCACATTTCTGAAGGGGAAACAGAAACGTCATCTGCCCACATTCTAGCCTCAGGCTGCCAGGCGCTGGAGTCCGGATCTTTGTTGCCCTGCTTGGTACCCCTCTGCAAGGGCAAGGCCTTTAGGCTGTCTAGCTGGACCCAGGCTTTCTGACACCTGGCTTCAGGGCAAGGGGGAGCTGGGAAGGGCCCCCTTCTAGCAGAATCAGCCTCCCCTAGCTCTTCTGGGCCCCTTCTGGTGTTGTTTCTTTACTCAGCACCCTGTTATCTTCCTCAGAGTCTGACGCCTAGCTCTTCCTGTTTAGAATTAGACTCTAGACTTTTCCTTCAGGGGCGGTTGCAAGCTTGTTTTGTGTTCTCTGTTCTCCCTCAGCCCCTTTCTTTGGCAGCTTAAGTCACCCTGGCCCAGAAGCAGTCTTGTTCCCAGAACCCACTCGCTGCTCACACCTGAAGGAGCAGGGGGATCTTCTCTGCTGAGACCCTAGTTGGCATGAGGACCAGGAGGGTGGCACCATGTTTCCGACTGGAAAATGCAGAGTTCACTAGCTTGTCCTGAGCACCCTCTCAACGCATGACTCCTCCAATGCTACACTCCTGACTCCCTATAGCACCCTCCTGTGAGCCCAGACACCCCAGGAAGGAGACTTTTACACAGCAAGGGAAAAAAAAAACCCAAAGACTCCAATGGAACGCTGTCTGGCTGAGGTGCTGCTGTCGGGAACAAAGGGAACAAAGCCCTGGTTGAGCAAGTACCAGGAGCCCAGGGCTGCTTTGCTGTCCAGCCCATTCTGTGTTAACCCATTCTGGATTGATGACCTATGATTCTAGGTCCTCGTTTGATAATTCTGGGGATTCTGGGTAGGGGACTTTGTGAGCCAGAAGGAAAAGCTGCCCTAGGTGAGGTATGACCAGGTTCCAAGGTCCAGCCCAAGTCTCAACTCCTCCAAGAGGCATCACTGGCCACCTGTGCTGTACTCTGAGCCCCTGCCCCGAGACTCCCCCAATCACAGGGAGGCCTAAGCTTGGAGTGCAGCTCTGGGAGGGTCCTGACCTGACCTGCCTGATCTCACAGCTTTCTGTCCTGTTATGAGAGGACTGAGGTAGCATGGGCCAGTGACCAAGAAGCTGTCCCATGTATGCAAACAATTCACTGTCTCTGTCCCCAGGGTAAAGGCATGAGAGACTATGAGCTCCTGCAGGGCTAGCCTGGGACTATTGAGTGAGAAGTCTCCAGTGCCTTGGGATAACCTTTCTCCTCTGTGTCTGGTGACAAGAGAGCACAGGCATAACCAACTAATACCTTGCCCATGACTTGGGCACAGTCTGCTGCCAGCCTGTTGCTCTTTGGTGGGAACTGGCTAGCCTAAGCGAGACTGGCTCCTTGTGGTCCTTAGCTGGGCTTTTGTTCCTCCTCCTACACCCATTTCTGAGGCTGGGGGCATCTGGGAAGAGCAGTCTTTGAGACAGGTCCCTGGAGATGTTGGTCAGTGTGTGGCATTCCTGAAAACCTCAGACTGGGCCTGGCAGGCGGGCTGGAGGAAGCCATGCCCACAGCCTCTGAGGTTCCCCTCTTGTGCTCAGTGAGGTGGGATTTATATCCGGCCCTAAGGGCCACACAATGGTGGCAGAAGCTATGTGGAGGTGTCACCTGTAGATTCCCCAGACCTCCCAGAGCCCCTAGAGGGTTCCCAGATGACTTTCTGCATGTGCATAAACATGTGACTTATGTAGAGGCTGGAGGTCAACCTCACCTGTTCTTCTAAATTCACCACCTTGTTTTTCCAGGCAGTATTCTCTCTGGCCTGATACTTGCCATCTGCCAGAGACCACCCTTTTCCTCCTCTCTGTTGCTGAGATTACAAGTGTGAACTACCATGCCCCAGCTTTTTTTAGGATGTGGGCCCCTGGGATTGAACCTAGGTCTTTGTGGTGTTACAAGGCAAGAGCTTTATCAATTGAGCCATTGCCAGCATCCCTCCCTAGAAAGAAATATAGTTCTTTGTTCCCTCTCCACACCTGCTCTCTGAGCCCTCAGGAAAAACTCCCAAGCCCAGGAGCTCCAAGCTTCGGCCCCTCACCCCTAAGCCCAGTGGCACCTCAGAGGATGAGAACTGCAGGCTGTTCTAGAGGGTGGGAGAAGTCTGGAGGAGGGGGTCTGAAATTCAGAACCAAGAGAGCCAGTTCCTACCCTAGCTTTGCTTCCAGCTGGCTTTGGAACTCTGGCCCCAGTCACAACCCCCAAGACCACTAGACCCAAGGGTATGTTGTGAGGAGACACTGGTCTGCCAGCTAGCTTGGGAACCAGGACAAGCACAGTTGCTGGCGACCCCACAGCGCCTCCAGCATCCTGCCGCCAGCTTTGCAGGCTGCCGGGCTGCCAGGGCAGCTGAGGCCCCACGGAGCCCGATGGAATCAGGGTTCTTCCCTTCTTTGTCTGACGGTGCTTCCTTCCCTTCACAGAGAGCGCTTGTTGCTGCTTTATCAGGCCCTGGGGAAAGCTGGGGCCAGCCAGGCTCCCAGCTCAGAGCCCCTGGGAGGCCGCCAGCCGGGAGGGAGCAGACATCCAGGCTCAGTCTCCAGCCAGTGGTGACTGGTGGCTGGGCCATCCCCTCCCTGCCCCTGACCCTGGCAGCTCCAGCCTGTCGGCCTGGCCCAGGAAGCCAGCCCCTCCCTGGTGTGTCCTGGGGCCTCACAGCCTGTCTGTCATAGGAGTCCCTGGAGACAAGTGCTTGGGAGAGCTGTGCCCCCAACTCAGGGCTTCTTCCCCAGTAGCACATATGTGGGCTCCTTCAAGATCAAGGGTAAGGCAAGGGGCCTGTAGTTTGAAAGTGGCTGTTCGTCCAGCCCATGATCCCTAGGTTGTATATTTGAATAGTATCGAGAATGGGTCCTCTCCACTGCTGGCCTGGGGGAGAAGGCAGCACACAGCATGTGTTGTCAAGAATGAATGGGGAGGACATATGAAATCTTAAAAAACTTAAATTATGGGGTTGGAAAGATAGCTTAGTTGGTAAAGTGCCTACCTTGATTCTCCAGAACCCACACAAACAGGCTAGGCTTTTGCCATTCACCTGTAAGCCCAGCACTGGGGTAGGAGAGACACAGGGAGCTTGCTGGGCAGACGGTCTAACAGAATCCGTGAGCTCCAGGTTCAGAGAAGAACAAGATCCTCAGGTTCATCAAAAGAACGAGGATGGGAAGAGATTGAGGAAGACACCCAAAGTTGACCTCTGACCTCCACACGAACTCTTGCTCATGTTCATGTAGATTAATGCAAACACACACCACACACACACACACACACACACACACGAGAGAGTGACAGAGACAGAGAGAGACAGAGAGACATACAGAGAGAGAGAGAGATCTTGAATATGCATGCATGAAGTACACACAAGGTATATCTTTGACCTTACAATTCTGACGTGGGGACATTAGGGAGAACTTTGTCAGCTGCTGGGGCAGGAGGGAGATGAAAAGGCCAGGATGATGACACTGGGCTGCCTGGTGTGAGCTGGGCTGATCTGGGACTAGGTTATGCTTATCTTTGTAAACCATTTGTTGACTCATTCATGACACTTATCCAAGGTCCCAAAATTCGATCCCAGCCTCTGACACACAGCCAGGACAAAGGATTTCGAAATAGGACATAGCTGCAATAGTCTTTCGAGCAGGTATGAGTGGTGGCAGACTTGGCAGAGTAAAGGGGACATGCAAGATGGGCTTTGATGTATGAATAAGAGTTCTCCTATAGAATAAAGCAGGAGGAAGGCCACACAGAGGAAACTAGTTGAACAAGAAGACTCCTCATCTCATAGTTCTTCTCATGGGAGAACAGATGCATTTTGGAGGCACAGGTGTAGGACAGAGGAGCTTAGAAACTCGGGTGAGTCAGGTCCCTTTCATCCTGTACTAAGTAATCTCAAATTGTCTTGGGCTCTACCTGGTGTCAGTGTCCTCTTCTATAATGGGAAGCATCTGGGGAAGCCAATGTCGTTAGCCCCTTTCTGTGCCTATCCTTTGATCTCAGTAGTCTCATGCTCCTTAGACCCCCTTATGTTGGACTGTGTGTGTGTGAGTGTGTGTGTAGATGTGTGTGAGGTGTGGTGTGTTTGATGTATGTATGTTGTGTGTGAGTGTGTGTATGTGTGTATGTATTTTGTATGTGTTGAGTGTGTATGATGTGTGTAGTGTATAGTGTGTGTGTGAGTGTGTGTATGGTGTGTGTGAGTGTGTGTTGTGAGTGTGTGAGAGTGTGTGTGAGTGTGATGGTGTGTGAGTGTGTGTGAGTGTGTGTATGTGTGTGTGTGAGTGTGAGTGTGTGATGTGAGTGTGATGAGTGTGTGTGAGTGTGTGTATGTGTTGAGTGTGTGTGTGAGTGTGTGGTGGTGTGTGTGTGTTGGGGGTGGGATGGCTTTTCTCTGTAGTTCATGCCTTCAAACAAGCTATACCAAGACTCACCTTTGTGAAATGTGGAAAATCTGGAACAGCCACTCTTGCTTAAGTATCCAGGGTTCACCTCCAGCAGTACTCTGGGATCAGCACTAAGTCGGCACCTGGGTGACCAGAGAGCAGGAGTGGCTCTGCTAGCACCAAATCCCCAGCTTGTCAAAGGATTCCTGGTGTATGTGTTCGGAGTCTCGGGTGGATACATGGGTGCATGGATAGATAAACGGAGGAGGAGCAGCTAACCCATTACTCAATTACCCTAAAAGTCAGTGGTTGATTGGTTTCCCCTGTTGCCTGTGTCTGGAGCATTGGGTGACGTACCTGTGTCAGTGTTCTAGCAGGGCATGGTTATGTGCAGTGTGTGGGGGCTTACTGAGCGGGCCGGGCTTCTGCTCTGTACAGAGGGCTCTGTCTGGGGAAGCTTTTACAAGGCAGGGAGAAATGGTTCTAGAGGTTGCCAGGGGCCTGGGCTAACTTCCGGGACCTCCAACTTGTCAGAAGCCAGGGCACAGAATGGGCCAGTCAGTGCTGGACCATTAGCCAGTTTGACCATCCAACAGACACTTCTAACTGCCATGGTGCCTAGATGCAGATGGTGAAACTGAGGCTTCCAGGAAAGAGGCTTTGATCCGGATCTCATTGGTGGCATGCTTCAAGGGCGGAAGGTTATTCAGGACTAAGTCTATGAACGACCATCCTCTGTAGGTAGTCTGGGAAATTGGAGGAGAACCAAATCCAGGGCCTCTGTGAGAGTAGTGAGTGTTCTTAACCGCTGAGCCTCCTCCAGCCCCTATATTCTGTCATTTAAAAATGTCTGTATTCTCTCTCTCTCTCTCTCTTTTTTTTTTTTTTTTTTTTTTTTTTTTTTTTGGTTTTTCGAGACAGGGTTTCTCTGTACAGCCCTGGCTGTCCTGAAACTCACTCTGTAACCAGGCTGGCCTCGAACTCAGAAATCCACCTGCCTCTGCCTCCCAAGTCTGGGATTAAAGGCGTGCGCCACCACGCCTGGCTCTCTCTTTTTTTTTTTTCTTAAAGCCCTAAATAAAATCACTGTAAAAGTAACTGCTCGAAGCAGCAGCTATGTGCAGGTCTGTGTGTTTGTGTGTGGATACTTTTTATCTTATTTATTTACATTCTTTCTGTGTGAAAAAGTATATGAATGTGTGTGCATGTTTGTGTGTATGTGTGTGTATGACATGTGTGTGATGTATATGTGTGTGTTGATATGTGCATGTGTGCATATGTAGTATATGATGTATATGATATGTGTGTGAGTATGTATGTATGATATTTATGTGTGTGATGTATGTGTATGTGATATATGTGTGTGTGATGTATGTGTGAGTGATGTGTGCATGATGTGTGTATATGTATGTGTGTGATATACATGTGTATGATGTATTATGTGTGATATACATGTGTGTGATGTATATGTATGTGTGTATGATGTGGTGTGTGTATGTGTGAGTGATGTATGTGTGTGATATATGTATGTGTGTGATATACATGTGTGTGTGATGTATGTGTGTGTGATGTATGTGTGTGATGTATATGTGTGATATATAAGTGTGATGTATGTGTGTGTGATGTATATGTGTGATGTATGTGTGAGTGGTATATTATGCGTTTGATATACATGTATGTAGTGTGTGTGTGTGTGTGTGAGACATGTGTGTGTGTGATGGTGTGTGTTTGCCGTGGGAGGTGCTTAGACCTCATAGGTTACCCCTGGGTGTTGGTCCTTGTCTTTTCATCTTGTTTGAGACAGAGTTTCTTACTGTTGTGTATACAAGCTAGACTGAAGCTTATAGTAATTCTCCTGTCTCAGTGTCTCCAGCAAGGAGTGCTGGGATTATATACATCCGCACTACTGCTTCCAGCTTTTATGTAGACTCTGGGGATCCAAAGTGGGGCCTCAGGCTTGTATGGCAGCCACATATACCCACTGAACCATCTTCCCTGCCCAGTTCCTTGGTTTTGAACTGGTGGCGGAATATCTGGGCAGTCCTGAGGGTCTGCATACATAGACTTATATTCCTGCCACATCGCTTAAGCAACACGCCCCTTTCAGACGTTATCAGTGAAGGGGCTGGAAGGGGGCTTAGTGGACACGAGGCTTCCAGAGCAAGTATGACAACCTGAGTTCAGTTCCCAGAACCTGTGCAAAAACCCAGGCATGGCGGCACACCACTGCGGTCCTAGCATTGAGGCCCGGCCACAGGAGGATCCTGGGGCTTGCTGGCCAACCGGCCTAGTCTTATTGGCAAACTCCAATCTCAGTGAGAGACGCTGTCTCAAAAATAAATGAATGAGATGAAGTATGACGGAAGAAGATAGCCCACAGTGACCTTTGTTTGACACCTACTGCTGTACACACACACACAATTACTAGAGAAAATCTGGGAGTGTAGAGTGTTGCCTAGCATGCTCGAGGACCTGGGTTTGATCCTCAGAGCTACAAATCTGTGGTGATGAATATCTGTTATCTAAGTACACGGAAGGTAGAGGAGGGAGGATCAGAAGTCCAAGGTTGCCAACCGCGGTAGCACATACTTTTAATCCTAACACTGACGAGGCAAAGGTTAGCAGATCTCTATGAGTCGGTTCTAGGCCAGCCTGGTCTACATAGTGAGACCCTGACTCAGACAAACGTCAGGCTGAGCATGGGAGGGGAGGACAGGAGGACAGAGACAGGGTCATAGCTGTCCTGAATGCTAGCCAAACAGGAATTTGTACCTTGAACCTTCTCCCAACATCAAGAGCAGGGAGGTCCTCCTGGAGGAGGTGATCTTTGGGCAATCTGTGGATACCTAGGAGGAAGAAATCGGAAGTCAGGGCTAGGTTCTGAGGTTATGAGGACTGTAGAGACAGCACTGACATGGGATGCAGAGCTGTCACTAAGCTGCCTTTGGAGGACAGTGGCTATGGGCAAGGCCAGCTACTCAGGTCTAGGGACAGGAAAGTTCCAGGAGGTCACTGTGCTTCTTCTCGGGGTGGGGAAGGGCATTTAGAGCTGCTGCTTTCACAGAAACCAGAGGAAGCTGGAGTTATGTCAGAACCTATACCTGGCAGTCACTCATTTTCAATGGTCAATTAGGAAATAACAGTGAGAGCAGACAAGGGGGGGGGTTATTCAGTGTGGCCACACGGACAGAGGACCAAAGAGCTCCAGTGACCCCACAAGTCCATCTTCAGGGTCCTGCTGACATGAGGGCCAGCGGTATGCATTCCTGAGTAGCTATGGTCCTAGTGTGGCCCTGTCCATCAGCTTGTGTCGCTTCAGTCTGCCTGCAAGATGGTTTAACAAGAGGTCAAACCTACTCGGGAATCTCAGGGAGACAGGACTGTCCCTCCGGCTGGTGCTAAGGTTTTAGCCTTTTCTTTGCCTTCATCATGAGATTCCTGGAGGGGAATTCCAGGTTCTTGAGGTCCCCAGTGTAAACAATCTCCCTAGACAATCTGCCACAGGCTATCACCATGCAGCCCACAAGGCAATGGGTGTCTGAGGTCACTTATGGCCAGGTGTTGGGGATATTCCAGGTCTGGGAGGTGGCTATCTTGAGAGTGGGAAGAGGAGGCTTGAAGCTAGGGTTAGGAAGAGCAGGACTCTCTTTAGGGACCAGATCAGAGGAGGAGGGGATCTGAGGATGGAGGACACCCTGGACAAGGGAGGAGTCAAGGGTAGATTTGACCCCAGAGAGATCAGAGCTGCCAACTGCTGCTTATTGAGAGGCATTAGGAAAGCTGAGAGGCCTACATCACTTTCATGGGTACCCAACACCTTCCCTATTTGGTTCCCAGTTCTTATTGCTACTTACCATGCAGTGGTCGCAGAGCACTTACAAACCCAAGCAGACCACAGCACTCTTGGCTTCTAAATACCCGTCATCACCACCCTCACCTGAATCACCATGACTCCCTCCCCTTTCAAGTTCCCCCTGCTCTTCACAAGGGGCCTCAATTTCCCTAACTTAAAGGGTCTCCTCAGGCTTCCACTCTCCCGAAGAGACCCACACCCCAAACATTCTGACTTCCCCTGGGGTCTCACTTCAGAGATGCTTTTTACAGGAACTCTCTAGAACAGGCCTCCCAGCCCCCAGTAACTTCAGATTCCCGTTTCAATTAGACAAACGCCATGGGAAAACCTCCTTCTGCCTCACCTGTCCTCATTTGTACAACATGGGCCAGTTCTGCTGTGTCCTCTGCAATGGCCGCCAGCACAGAGGTCCCTGCACTGAGAGGGACCGAGGAAGTCTGAATTTGGGATTGTAAGCAGAGAGAAGGGTTGGAGGAATCTAATGTATGTAAGGGCTATTGTACAAGGGTTGAGAGGAAACTTGGAGACCTGCGACCCTTGGAGGGACAGAAGACTTAGCCAGGGTGACTTTTGTCTGTCTTCTAGTTCCTAGTTGGAGGACAGTGATGGCCAGGTCACTTCTGGGCATACAGTGTGTTCAGCAGCCCTGTACCCTCAAGTCTAAGGACAGTCCCTGGTGGTCTAGGGACTTGACTCCTCAGTCTAACGACTCTTCAGGATTGTGGTTCTCCAGCGACAGGAAGATCCTTGACTCCATCCTATACTCCTGGACCACCTAGATTATACGGCTGTTACTTCCGCGGGCCCCTGGAGGCGGCAGAGTGAACACTGGGGTGGCCAGGGGCCCCAGAGCGGCCGGATGTCTGAGCCTGGCCTCGGAGCCGCCTTATCACTGTCTGCCGCCCGCCGCCTGGCTCTCAGCTGTGCCGGCTCCGTGCTGGCGGCAGCGTCCCCCGGGGCTGTGCGCGGCAGAACTGGCTCTGAGTCCTGCCGCTGTGCGACCTGGAAGCAGCAGAGCTGGACTAGAAGAGACCTGGGAAGGACCAGGAGGACGACAGAGTGGGGAATACTATCCAGTGTTCCCGGCGTCATAGAAGAGATATTTGGAGTCCACTGCCCAAGCCATCCATGTTCTCAAAAGATCCTGCGCCCCGCCCCCAACCCCATGCCTGGAAAGGTGGCAGAAGCCAGGCCAGCTAGTCCCCATGGTGTCTGGCTCTGAGGTTAGACTCGACTGAACTCTGGAATCCCCTGGAGTCCCTCTGGGCTGGGTGAAGACAACCAGTTCTCCGCATGCCCTTGGCCTCTCTGATCTCAGTTACACTCACCACTTTGGGTCTGGTGGCTCTGACCTCCTTAAATATCCTTCATTTCAGCCTCCAGGAACAGGGTCCCAGCCTGAGATCTGCAGCCCCTGGGGACACAGTCCTGAGCCCTCTCCTCCAACACTAATGGGCTACTTAGGGACTGGTGAAGAAGGATGGTACCAGTTTGTGTTAGTGAAGACTTGGCAACTCAACCACTGGGAAGGCTGAGGCAGGTTCAATGCCTGTGTGGCTACAGAGTGAGTTCAAGGCTAGCCTGGGCAAACTTTTCTCGAAACAAAAGTTAAAAACAGGGTCAAGTATTCTTAGGAGAGCACTTACCAGGCTTGTGGGAGTCCCAGGGAAGAAGAGGAGCTGGTGACACCCGCAAGGGGACCAGGAGTAAGTAAGATTAGGATATGGTGGTGCATGCCTATAACTCAGGCCTGGAGGCCGGGAGAATGGTTTAGGTAGAAGGATGCAGAGGTAGCTGGGGAGTGTGGCCAAGGGTAAGCTGAGCCCCACTGAGCAGACTCTTACAGCCACGACCAATGTGGAGTTTATATCTCATGAAGTACAGTGATAATCACGACGGTCAGTGGCATGCCCATTTTACAGTTGGGCACATGCATCCCAAACTGGGAGCAGGAGAGGAATTATCCTATTGTACAAGACCCAGCTGCTGGGAATGGCTGTGTGGAGGTGCTAGTCCCCTCCACCTCCCTTTTTTCTTTTCTTTCTAAAAAAAATTTTTTTTAGGGCAAGGTCTTATGTATCTTATATGGGTAGCCTTGAACCTCCTATGTAGCCAGGGATTCTTTAAATTTCTAATCTTCCATTCTTTACCTCCTGAGTGCTGGGGTTATGGTCATGTACCACCCCAATCACGTCCAGTTTATCGAGTGCATTACCCAGGGCTTTGTGCATGCTAGACAAGTGTTCTACTAACCAAACTCCATCCCCAGTCAATTACGTTTTATGGTAGAGTTAGAGTCCTAAGCGGTGCCAGGCTTGGTCACATTCTCTTCCTTCCTAACGCGACATCCTTTGCTTGTTCCCAGGCCAGGAGCTGGTTAAGAACACAGACTTCTCAGCCCTGCAGGACTCTTGCTTCATGGGTCCAGGGCTGGGCCCAGGATTCTGTCTTATCAGCAAGCATCTTGGCTGGTTGGGTTGTTGCTCACCCTCAGGCATTTGGGGCCCTGCAGTCTCTTTTTAAGCTCACCCCAAAGGCACATACTCCCTGCTTCCTGCACTTCACACTCCCCAGGCCCTTCCTCTTCAGGCTCCCCTTCTTGCAGAAAAGTGAAAACACATGGTTTCCTGGGCAACCACATCCCTCCTCCCAGCTTGCCCTGAGACCTCCCAGTAACTGACTCTGTGACTCTGTGTGGTTCAGAAGAATATTTCAAATACCAGCCTCCGCAGGCACGGTCTAACAAAAGCTGATCCCTCTCAAACCTTTCTCTCTGAGGGGCCACAGGCCTGATCCTCTCAAACCTGTAGGCATGGGAGCTTGGAAAATAGTCCATACTATCATCTTGATGGCCCATTCTGCTTACCAACTCTTACTGAGGAGGTGGTTGCTGTGTGGCCTTAGGGGTCTGTTTAACTGGGGAGGTTAGAGCCCAGAGAAGGGAGGAACACATCATAGGGCACACAGCAAAACTGGTCTGACAAGTTACTGAAATGGGGGAAAGGAGGGTTGATAGAGTACCTACTTGTCTGCCAGATATAGAGTTACTGTCTTTAAAGACTAACCCTGTAAAAGTAACGTATGTGTACCACAAGCATGTGTGCTACCATTACAGAAGAGGGTGTCAGATCCCCTGGAACTGGAATTATGAAGCTACAGACAATTATAAGTTACCATGTGGGGGTTGGGAATCAAACCTGGGTCTTCTGCAAGAAGAACCAGTTAACCATTAAGGCATCTCTCCAGTCCCTATATGACTGATTCTATTATTAATTAATTAATTAATTAATTTATTTATTTTCAAAACAAGGTTTCTCTATGTCACAGCCTCGGTTGTCCTGGAACTCACTATGTAGACCAGGCTGGCCTCATAGAGATATACCTGTCTCTGCCTCCCAAGTGCTAGAATTAAAGGCATGTGCAACCACTGCCCAGCCCGTAAGGCAGATTCTTTTTTCCATGTTCTAACTGAGAAACTAGAACTCAAAGAAGTGATGTATGATCCTAGGTCACCCAGCAAGTGAATGGCATGGTCAAAGACTATCTCCTAAAGCCTTTCTTCCAGAGCCTACAGTTCTGTCCAGATTAGGCAAGAGACAGAGAAGTCATAGATGCTAAGGTCCCTGCCTGGTATTGAATTTTTGTTAAGAGAATTTAACTAATAGTCTCTGGGGGCTCCAGATGAGAGTCTCTCTCCTGTCTACTCTTCGCCCAGATCCCTAGATCAATATTCCTATACCTCCCAGGATTGGGATCTATAGGTTGGTGAGCACAGAGAAGAGCTAATATTGTTCTTCATGCCATCTTTCTGAGGCCCAGTTTCCCTCCTGGTTTTGTTCATTTGTTTTGCTTTTGTTTTGGAAACAGGATTATACTATATAGCCCAGGCTGGCCTTGAACTCATGATGTGCCTGTCTCAGCATCCTAACTGCTGGAACTGAAGGAGTTTAGATGTTTGGAAATAGAAGACACCAAACACATGAGTGCATTTTTGGAAATGTGCTATGACAATTTCTCTAGAAGCAATTAGGAGTTTGTGGGTCATTTAAATGACCTGTGTCATGGGGTATGCATGTGACCCATGTCATGAGGTGTGCGGGAGACAGGTAAGTGCTTGGGTTAATTTTATGTGTGTAGGGTGAGTGTGGGTGACTGCATGAGTGAGTGGGTGTGATCAAGGCTGAGGATGTGAGATCAGATCACTGTGCAGATGAGGGTGTGAGACAGTAGTTCACTGTACAGAAGAGATGTGAGTCATCACTGAATGAGGTGTGAGATCAGTTCACTGTCAGATGAGGGTGATGTGAGAAGTAGTTCACTGTACAGATGAGGGTGATGTGAGATCAGATCACTTTATCTGCTGTGGAGTCACTGTGTGGGTTTATCTGTGTTGGGCATGTGTATGTGAGTCTGGGTAACTCTGAGCTGTCTAGTAGTATGTTGTGTGTAGTCATGTGTGTGTATGTGTGACATATGGGTGATTTTTGTGTGTTACTCTTCCTGGTCTGTTCAGGTATTGGTTGGGCATAACCGTCCTCCTCAAGTTCCCCACAAGACTGGAATGAGGAAGAAGATCAGAGGTACCCTTGATGGCAGCAGAGGCTGGAGCAATCTTCTTTATAACTGGCTCGGGACTTCTATTGGTATTGGCTCTTTCATTCTTTCTCCCTGCTGGGGAACTTGGGAGCATGTGGGGATGTATTTTCCACTGTAATCGGGTCTCTCTGGGGGGGAGAAAATGCCCACGGAGGGTCAGAACGCTCCCACAAGGCAGATTTTTATTGAAACTTTTTATGATGCTCACACCAGCTAGAAGACGGTCCGATTTGCAGCAGCCTTTTCCTCAAGACCCCTACTTTCTGAGCCCAGAAATGAATGGGGCTAGAAGCAGCTAGGGTGCAGATGCCGTGCCATGCCAGGACTTGTCCTCTCATTCACAGGGTCAGCTCTGTCTAGTTTTGCTCCAGGTAGATGGGCTAGGATTGCTGGAGAACCAGAGCGTTGAGGGGAGCGGGGAAGGGTGATGACAGGCCGTTATGGTTCCTTCTCAGGAAGCCAGAGCTTTTCCTCTGGGCCTTTGGCAACTCCAGTTCCATCTGAGGGGTAGTAGGGAGGATGCTTTATCCTCAGCTTTCTGAGGATGCTTCTGTCAGAGTTGGAAACTGAGGCACAGGGTGCTATATAAGCATAGGAGAACATCTGGCTAACAGACAGGGCCTGTGACTCCCTACAAAGCTGCTTCTTCATCTGACAAGCAAGAGTCCTTCTGCTCTCCTCTGACTAGAAAGGCTCAGGGCATACACAGGTGAAGAGCATGGTGTGGACCAGGTGAGGTGAGGTAAATCAGTTAGCATGCACTGGCCAGTGAGGTCAGGGAGGACTTCCTGGGTAGGGTAGCATTTCAGTGGTGGAGGGGCTAGGCTTGCAGGGCTGCCCTGCAAGGCACATACAGGCATGGTCAAGTCAGAGGTAAAAACATGTTAGCACTTACACACGTGAGTAAAAATCTTCCAGTCTGAGGGCACATCAGGGACCCCACCCATAACTGCAAGTGAACATCGTGATTGTCATGACACAGGACTGGAGAATCCCCAAGACTGAGCTGGCGTCTTTTGCTTTGTGGCCTAGGATGGGGGCAGCAGCTGGCGGCTAGACTCTAGGCTGGGCCAACAGACCTGCTGCTCCACACGTCCCTTCTATTCCACAAGGACTTCCTGGGAATGACCAGGGCCTCTGTGTAGTTCCTGTTCCCAGCGGCTCACAGTCGCCAGGCCCAGGGAGACAAGACACGCGCATGAGCGGTCGTGGGGCAGGGAACAATATGGAGAGGGTGGAGGAGGGCCACAGGAAGCAGGAGCAGGGACAGCCAGGAGCGGAGCCTGCCTGGGGCTTGGGGGACATTCTGGGACTGTGACTTGATAAGGTAAGATAACCACCAAGAAAACCAGACCAATGAGACGCCAAGTGGCCCATCAGACGGGAAGTCCAGGACAGGGTCAGACATTAGTACTGGAATCCTCATACCTCCTGTAGCTAGGACCTTAAACAGCACCAAACCAACTCACTGTGGCCCCTGACATTGTCATCATAGGTATAATGACCCTGACTTCACAGAGAGGCGAGATGACACAGCCAAGGTTATTCTGGGACATGGGTGAGCCAGGATAAGCCAGGAGTCAGTCTGAACATAAACAGCTTTGTGTCTGTCACCTCTGGCTTTCTGCCTGGCAGCAATACCCCTAGCAACTACAGGTGTTCAAGGCCTGGCCTCTTAGAGGGCCTTAGATTGTTGCCCACAAAGCCTGTATCCCCACCCTTCATCATTCCTCCTCAAAAGATCCCCAGCAAACTGGGCACATGCCTATAATCCCAACATTTGGGAGGAGGAACAGGGGGTCTGAGCTTCAAATTTATCCTCGGCTACATAGAGAGTTAAGGCTAGCTTGGATCACCAGAGACACCATCTCAAAAGCAAACAGACAAGACAGGGCAACCAAACCAAAACAAAGACCTCTAGCAAATAAGGCCGTTATGTCACCAGAACACAGTTGAAGAACGCGTTTGAAGACAGGAGATGAAGTAGTATTTGCCTAATATAGAAAAGTCCCAAGGTTCAACTCCAGCGACTAAAAAAAAAAAAAGTCTGAAATTTGAAGGAGGGGGACAGGTCTCGATTCACAAATGTAACAAGAAAACTATACATTAAATTAATAAGCAGACTCAAAAATCCCGTTTGCTACAGGGCTGGAGAGACCACTTCATTCTGAGCGGGCGATGGACGAAGCAAGGCTTGCCTTCCAAGTACCTGTGGAGTGAATTGTGACTGAAAGGCTTCTAGACTTGTGTTTCTGTGACCCTGAACCAGTCACTTGACTTCATTGAGCTTCTGATTCCTCAGCAGTAAAATGGAGTTGTCAGCGGTTTGGTTTGCTTAAACCAGGTAGGAGGGTAAAGCACATTGGAGGGGAGACGATTTTAAAGCCTCAGAGAGCCTGAACCACTCAGATCCAGCACACTCTGTGGCCAATGTCTTTTTAGGCTGCCCAGCCCAATTTTGGGAAGCCCTTTATCGGCTGAAAATGTCTTCTTAAAAACAAACAAAAACACGGGCACTAGTGGCGCACCCCTTTAAATCCCAGCACTTGGGAGGCAGAGGCAGGCGGATTTCTAAGTTTGAGCCCAGCCTGGTCTACAGAGTGAGTTCCAGGACAGCCAGGGCTACACAGAGAAACCCTGTCTCGAAAAAAAAAATAAATAAATAAACATAAAAAAAATAAAAAAAAACAAAACAAACCTCTAGCAATTATTTATTTCATCTGGAGCAGAGGGCGGGGTGTGTGCCAACATGCACAGGTGGGGGTCAGAGGACAACTTGCAGAGCTGGTTCTCTGCTTCTACTGTGGGTCCTGGGTTTGTGAGGCTTGGTGGGGAGGGCCTTCACCAGTTAAGCCATGTCCATGGCTATGGAAACTTTTCAGGATGAAGGAATGTTGGAGACAGTCTTAGAGATAAGGCTGAGCTGAGCCGGCCTCTTGTGTGTGGAGGGTGGGGGTGGCTAGGGATGGGGAGAGGTGGAGGCTGGAGTGCAGCCACCTTTCCCTCCTCTCTACCAGTGTCAACCAGTGTTCTGGAACCGGATCAGATCCATCTCTGTAAATATGAAGCCCCACTGAGATGCAGTTGACAACTCTGATGATGGATGTGTAACTTGGAATGTCCAGAGTGATACGTTGGGACATACGTTTGTGCTCATGAAGCCGTCCCTGTGATTAGGGAAACTGACATGCCCAGCACTGCCACTGCCACATTCTCCAGTGCCAGGCTGGAATCTGACCTGCCCTCCCTGCAGCTCACCCCACCCCACCCCGTCCCCGGCAGCACAGATCTGCCTCCTCTAACGAGACATTGGTCACCTTGCATTTTCAAGAATCCTATGCAGATTCGGTGAGGTGGTTCAGTGGGTAAGAGAGCTTGCCGCCAAGCCTTAGGATACGAGTTTGATCCCCAGAACCTACATAGTTGAAAGAGATAAATAACCAACTGCACAAGCCGGGCAGTGGTGGCACACACCTTTAATCCCAGCACTTGGGAGGCAGAGGCAGGTGGATTTCTAAGTTTGAGCCCAGCCTGGTCTACAGAGTGAGTTCCAGGACAGCCAGGGCTACACAGAGAAACCCTGTCTCAAAAAACCAAAAAAAAAGAAAAAGAAAAACCAAAAAAGAAGAAGGAGGAGGAGGAGGAAGAAAGAGAGAAAGAAAAGAAAGGAAAAGGAAAGGAGAAGAGAAGAGAAGAGAAGAGAAGAGAAGAGAAGAGAAGAGAAGAGAAGAGAAGAGAAGAGAATAAGATTATCACCCAGAACTAGAGTTGTGGATAGTTCTGAGCCATCATGTGGGTGCTGGGAATGAACCTGGGGTCTGTAAGCACTCTTAATCCTTAGCCTTTGCTCCAATGCATGGCACATTTGTAATCCCAGCACCAGGAGGCAGAGGGAGTTCAAGGTGAACAAAGTAGAGAAAGGGAAGTGAAAGGTCAGAGTAGAGACCATAGTTTGGTGGCTGTACTGGCTGGTTTTGTATGTCAACTTGACACAAGCTGGAGTTATCACAGAGAAAGGAGCCTCCCTTGAGGAAATGCCTCCATGAGATCCAGCTCTAAGGCATTTTATCAATTAGTGATCAAGGGTGGGAGGGCCCATTGTGGGTGGTGCTATCCCTGGGCTGGTAGTCCTGGGTTCTATAAGAAAGCAAACTGAGCAAGCCAGGGAAGCAAGCCAGCAAGTAACATCCCTCCATGGCCTCTGCATCAGCTCCTGCTTCCTGCCCTGTGTGAGTTACAGTCCTGACTTCCTTTGGTGATGAACAGCAATGTGGAAGTGTAAGCTGAATAAACCCTTTCCTCCCCAACTTGCTTCTTGGTCATTATGTTTGTGCAGGAATAGAAACCCTGACTAAGACAGCGGGTAAAGGTGTATGCGTTGCCAGTCTGATTCTGGAGTTCAATCCCTAGAACCCCTCTCCACTCCACCCCACAAGCCAGATTCTGTGACCTGCATCTAATACTAGCACTCCTGTGGCAAGATGAAGACAGAAACAAGAGAACTGACAAGACACTCATAGGCCAGCTAGCCTGGAGTGTGCAGTGTCACCCATAAGAGACAATGAGAGAGCTTGCCTCAGCAAGGTAGAAACTGAGAAACAACTCCTCAAAGTTGTCCTCTGGTCTTTACATGTCACAACATACAAGTACCTGCACACAGACACACACACACACACACACACACACACCCCTCATACACACACACATCACATACATACACATGCTAATATTTTAAAAGTCAAGTTACAAGATTAAAAAGACAATGAAATTTTTTATTTAAAAATATAAAAATATTAAAAATATTTTTAATGTGTGATGTAACACAACCAGTCCAATAACTACTAAGAGTATTGAATTTATCAGGAAGCAAACAGCAAGTACTCACTGGAAAAACTCCTTTGAAGACACTGGTGTCCCAGCTGATACCCTGTTCTGAAAGGTATCTGTACTCTCCCTGAACACCTATGCTCCGGTGCCATTCCCTTCCCCACATCCTGCTTTTTGTGTTTATAACCTCTGTGTAAATAAGTAAATTACGATGTGATTTAAATAACTACATAAATTAAAAAAATATTTACAAAGTTTCCTAAAATTTATTAAAATTTCAATAACTACATGGTTAAATTATTGCTGCCAATTGTAGTTTATATTATCTTACTATTTATTAAATATTTATTTTTATTAAAATAAAAGAAATCCCATTTATATAAAAAAAAAAAAAAGACACTGGTGTCTGGGCCTTTCATACTGGGCATATGTTGGATGTGGGTCAAGTACAGAAGAATGCAACATGACAATTTGTCTTTCTGGCCATTCCTGCCTGGAAAGAGGTGAGCCCTGCATCTGATAGATGATGTCACATGGGATATAAAACAGCAGCGTCTGCCACTGAGTTGTAAGAATAAATTGGACTGGGGAGCCAAGGACCTCAAGAGAGACGCAGTAAATATGTACAATAGCTGCGTACTTTTGTCAGAGTTGTAATGATGAAAAACTACCTATTTGGGTGGTTTAAGTAACAACTTAATACTAGAGGCTAAAAGCCCAAGGGCAGGGAAGCTGACTTTCTTAGAAGCCTATCCCCCTGACTACAGGTAACCAGCCTTTTGTTACCATTTTGTCTTAATGACCGCGTGCGTGCGTGCGTGCGTGCGTGTGTGTGTGTGTGTGTGTGTGTTGTGTATGTGTGTGTGTGTTGTATGTGTTTTCCGATGCATATGTGTGTGTGAAAGCCAGAGGGCAATCTTGGGTTTCATTCTCTGGGCATCAGTTTATCTGGGGTCTTTCACTGACTGAGAACTCACGGACTGGACGCGACTGCTGGCCACAGAGCCACAGGATCTCCCTGACTCTGCCTCTGATACTGGACTTTCGTGTGTGTACCACCATGCCAATGTTTGCTTCTACGTGGATTCTGAGATCAAATTCAAGTGCAAGGTAGGTACATGCAAGACAAACACTTTACTGAGCCATCTCCCCCAGCCTTCATAACAACTTTTTAACAGCCCCTACTTCCAAGTACAGGCCCGTTCTGAAGTACTGGATGAGAGTCAGTCACATGAACTTGGTGATGCCACAATTTAACTCATAACAGAATCAAACGGCTATCAGTGCTCATTCCTGGGCTGAGAGACAGACTTGGAACTTCCAGGAAGGTGGAAGCATTCCAAGAAGACTTCCTGGAAGGGAAACTTCAAATCTTGGTCAAAAGGGAATCAGAAAGAAAGACTGGAAATTCCAGGCAAATAAAGCAGCAGGGACACAAGCTTTGGAAACAGGATGCGCTTCAGGAAAGATAAGCCGTGTGACTGTCTGGATGAATCACCGGCAGATTCTCCTGGAAGGTAAAGTTGTGAAATGCCTTGGATGTCAGAGAGGCTCGGAGCTTGATTCTGCAGCAGTAAGGACCCATTGATAATATCTGAGCTCAAGAAAGAGGCGAGGGTTGTACTTTGGGCCAGAATCAGGGAAGAATCTGTGTGAAGCAAGCTGGCCATTTAGAGCATGCGACAGAGAAGCCTCTGGCTTGCTGGTTACACACGGCTGGAGTCGCCACCAGGTTTCTGATTCCAAGTGCCTTGGATAGCACCTGAGCGTATTTTGGCTTTTGTTTTGTTTTTGTTGTTGTTGTTTTCCCCTTTCGCCCAACTTCTCAGGGCTGCTACTCCTGGTGACCTGTGAGATTTAGGAAGCACAGGATCTTTTCTAGGCAGGGTGAGCAGAGTCCGGGCAGGCAGAGGTGTGGCTCCTCCTCTTCCCTCCTGACTCGGCATTCACCCTGGAGGCCTGGAAGGCCGTGGCCTCAGTAGAGGTGGCGCCAGTTCTGGAGATTCATCTTGTGTCTGGTTGCCATGGCATCCGGCTCCCCCCACCCCACCTCCCGGAAATGGGGTGATCACCTGGCCTCAGCGCTTTCCACAGCGCTGCGGCCTTTTTTTTTTTGTTTGTTTGTTTGGTTTGGTTTGGAAGCAAACACCAAATAGCTAGGCCTCCCGGAGCTTGTATCCGGCAGAACAATTCTACGGAAGATACTTTCCTTTTCAAGCTGGGGCCGTGAGTCGAGGCTCGTTTTGGTTCCACTCGGTTTGGTCCTTTTACTCCGGCCACGCCCACTCCAGCCCAAGCTGGCCTTCTCTGTCTTTGGGTCTACTCACCTGCTACCCTGTAAAGAGCAAGGCCCCCTGAGTCCACGCTGTCCTTCCTACTGGCCATGAGGAAGATACTCTCAGCTCCTTTGTAGTCGTACCCTCACCTGTAGTTTGTGAGTAAAACACCACCTCGGGTTGCTAGGAGGATTAACTGAGGGGGAACTTGGACACCTCCAGGATACTATCCAGCATTATGATGGCCATGTGAAGCTCCATTAACAGCTATCGTTATTATTTATTACCTTTGCTCTTTTGTAGAGGCTGAGTCACTGGCGTCAAACGCTTTATTCATTTTTACCCATACTGGGTATGGTGGAGAACTGTGAGTTCGAGGCCAGCATGGGCTGTATCCTTTGAAGCCAGACTGCTCTCCTTAAGACTCAGCTTTGGAAAGACATAAAAGCAAGCAAACAAACAAACAAAAATCCATCGCAGTTTAATTCAGAATTAAAAGAGAGAGACCAACTTGAGAGAAATACAACATACATACAGTGTCTGCTCAGCTTCAATGAGTCCCTCAAACCTTGTGTTTCTAGAATACCCTGCCTCCTGCTTCCTACCTATATCTCCAATGCACTCACAGGAAGTGAGAGATCCAGGCAGAACACAGGCTGGCTCCTGCAGTAAACGGCTTCAAAATCGCCTCCTCTCCCGTAAAATCCAGATACATGATTCCATGCACAGGACTTTTACACCCAACCTACACTTACTGCTACTTCCTATTTAGTGTCTGCCACCAAGACTAAGGTGTCCCCTGGAATTTCTTAATCATTCCTTGCTCTTTATATATGTCGGTCTCTCTGCTTGAGATCCTCTTTGCATAATTTTGTTTTTCCCCCTCCTTCTCACTTTAGGAGAGATACCATCAAGACTGTGGTGTCCTATTGGGGTTTCAGTGTGTGTGTGTGTGTGTGTGTGTGTGTGTGTGTATGTGTATGTAGTATATGTATTTGTGTGTGTGTGTATGTATTTGTGTGTGTGTGTATGTATTTATGTGTGTATTTGTGTGTATGTGTGGGGAGTGTATGTATTTGTGTGTCTGTAGTGTATGTATTTGTGTGTGTGAGTATGTGTATAGTGTATGTTTGTGTGTGTGTATGTATTTGTGTGTATGTGTGGGGAGTGTATGTATTTGTGTGTGGGGGGAGTATGTATTTGTGTGTGTGTGTATTTGTGTGTATGTGTGTGTGGTGTATGTATTTGTGTGTGTGTGTGTATGTGTAGTGTATGTTTGTGTGTGTGTATGTACTTGTGTGTGTGGGGAGTGTATGTATTGTGTGTGGGGGAGTATGTATTTGTGTGTGTGTGTATTTGTGTGTATGTGTGTGTGGTGTATGTATTTGTGTGTGAGTGTGTGTGTGTGTATGTGTAGTGTATGTTTGTGTGTATGTACTTGTGTGTGTGGGGAGTGTATGTATTTGTGGGGGGGAGTGTATGTGTGTGTGTGTGTATGTATGGGGAGTATATATATTTGTATCCGTGTGTGTAGTGTATGTATTTGTGTGTGTGTAGTGTATGTTTGTCTGTGTGTGTGTATTTGTATGTGTGGGGAGTGTATGTATTTGTGTGTATGTGCGCGTGTGTGTGAGCACTTGAACACGCAGTATGTAAGCTCTGAGGCTCTGAGGAAGACTCAGGAGGCAATCTGTGGGGTCTTGACTGCAGAGAAACTCTGTAAAGCATTATTCCCTTTGATGCCCGGGTTCCTCTTCACACTGCTTCCCGCTCTTCCTCTTTCCTTCCTCGTTTCTTCCTATCTCTTACTGAGCTCCTTAAGAGGAGTGGCTCTTCCCAGGGACTTGATGGCCCATCCAAGTACTAGCCAGGCCAGGCCCTGCTTAGCTGCTGGGATCAGATCAGATGGTGTGGCAAAAGACCTTGCCAAGGACTTTGATGGGAGACATGTTACCTTTGTTTAGGGGTAGCCGAGTGGAGCCTAAGTGACCCCAGGCAGCTTTGTTTCAAGGAGCCAAGAGCATGTGCTTCCTGTGGGGTCCTGGCTCCCATCTTGCTTTGAGGGAGGATTGTTGAGGGATTCAGCCTCTAGTTAAGTAAAGTGCCAATAGGGTCCCAGGGCTCAGAAAGATACTTGCTCTTGACCTTCTGAACTGTGTGCTCTGTTTGCATCTGACCTGTTATTTACTTATTTAATATGTATTTATCTGTGTCTCTGTGTGTGTCTTCGTGTTTGTGAGTGTGCCCACGGAGGTCAAGTGAGGGCATTGGATCCTCCAGAGCAGGAGTTACAGACAGTTGTGAGCCACCTGCCATAGGTGCTAGAAACTGAACCTGGGTACTCTAGAAAAGCAGCAAGTGCTTTTTTTGTTTGTTTGTTTGTTTTGTTTGAGACAGGGTTTCTCTGTGTAGCCCTTGCTGTCCTGGAACTCACTCTGTAGACCAGGCTGGCCTCAAACTCAGAATTCCACCTGCCTCTGCCTCCCAAGTGCTGGAATTAAAGGCATGTGCCACCACTGCCGGGCTAAGTGCTCTTACCATAGAGCTGTGTCTCCAGTCCCTAACTTATTTTTAAAATGTATATGTGTGGGCAGAGGATACAGCTTAGCTGGTGTAATGCTCACCTAGCTTATATGAAACTTTCGCTGGGTTCAGTCCCTGGCATCACTTCATACATGATGGCTCTTCCCTCTAATCATAGCACTTAGGAGGAATAGGCACAAGGATCAGAAATGCAAGATCGTCCTTGGTTACTGTGGTGGTGTGAATGTGAATGGCCCTGTAGGTCATATATTTGAAAATTTGGCCTCAATCAGTGGAAATGTTTGGGAAGGATTAGAAAATATGGCCCTATTGGAGGAGGTATGCTGCTATGGACTTGCTTTAAGATTTCAAAAACCCACCCCACTCCAAGTTAGCTCTCTGCCTTGTAGAGTATCTCGGAGCAGGTGTTGTAGGTCTTTTCTGCAGACACAGGACAGAGACTTTGGTTCACTTTGGTTGTTTGGGTCTCTTTCTCACTGGTCCAGTGTCTGAGTCTACTCAGAGCTCTGGGAACATCTTGGAAATCAGTCCTGAATTATGATCTCAGACAAGGAAAAGGTGTTACTGGAGAGAGGTGCCAATCCTCCAGACTGTGGTTATGCCCAGATGAAGGTCCAAGAAGCTTCTGGGAAGGGGAGGTTGGGGTTTAAAAGCTAGTTGATTAGCTAAAGAGGCTGCATACCAGAAGGGTCTAACATGCATCCTTCAATTCCACTCACCTGAGAGCTCTGAAGACATTGTAGGTAGAGAAAGTGACCAAAGAAAGCAAAGGAAATAATGATATTGTGACTAAACACAGAGCGGGTATGGATCCATCCCTACATCACCAATCTGAGAGCAGCCAGGCTGGGGCTAGAACTCAGAGCAGCTGGGCCAATCTAGAATTTCACTCATGGATTCATCCCATCCCATCAGCTAATCCCCAGGATATCTACCCCCCCCCTCATGTGTGTGTCTGCGTGTGTGTATGTGTCTGTCTCTCTGTCTCTATCTCTCTCTGTGTGTCTGTCTGTCTGTTGATGCCAGAGGTCAACATTAGATATCCTCTTCCTTCACTTCCTCGTCTTTTTTTTTTTTAAGAATTTTTATTTTCACTTACGTGTCTACCTCTGTGTAAGTGTACATCCCATGTGTGCAGGTGCCTGTGGAGGCCAAAAGAGGGCACTGGATCCCTTGGAGCTGGAGTTCCAGGAGGCTATGGTTCACATGGGTACCGAGAGACCTGAAGTCAGCCAAGTGCTGTGAGCAGCTGAGCCATCTCTCAGCCTCCTCCCAGCGTAGCTTCTGATCACTCACTGAACCTGGAACTTGCTGCTTGGGCTATACTGACCTTCGAGCTAGTCCCCGGGTCCTCCTGCCTCTGCCTTCCCAGTACTAGGACTGCGGGACTTATGTCACATTAGGCTTCTGTGTGGCTGCTGGGCATCAAATTCATGCTTTTAGAGCAAGCTTTTTACCCATTGAGCCATCTCCCCGACACCCACTCCCTGAATAATAATCTACCTGAGGCTCCAGAGAGGATCCAGGACGTGGCTTAGGGATGTGCTTGGGCTCCTCCGTGCTTGTCATGGACCAGGTGATGCCCAGCATAGAAAGGATATGCTAGACTTTGAGTTCCAGTTATCAGGACTGGTCTCAGGGCTCCCCTGCCCTGGCTCTGTAATCTTGGTTAGTCAGTCAGCACATGTCCCTTCTCTTTCTTTCTCTCTAGTTTCCGTCTAGTATCCCTAGCAAACTGTAAAACTGAGGCCACAGTGGACAGGACCTCTCAGATAAAAGTTAGCTGTGGGCTAGTGACAGGGCTCAATGGGTAAAGACACTGCCAATCCTAACAATGTGACTTTGATTCCCCGGGACCACACTGTGGAAGGAGAGAACTGAGTCCCACAAATTGTCCTCTGACTCTACATAAACATCATGACACACACGCTCCTCCCAAATAAATAAAATGCAAAAATTTTAATGTTGGCTGTGACCTAGAAGGATGTGGCACTGTGAGCCACATGGGGCTAATGACTGAGCCACATTGGCCTAATGACAAGGAAGTTGTTCTCTCAAACCTACTGCAGTGGCTTTTACTGAGCTCCTTCCGGGCCCCGCCGGAAGTACTTTACTGAATTCATTTAATGGGGTGTGGAATGGAACATTCTGGAGGGAAGAGCATCCTTTGATTGTGGAGATGACGTTGGTGATAATGATGTCCTGCAAAACCATGAAGTTCAGATCCCTGCGTCTTTGAGAGCAAACAGGGCTTTATAGGCTATGACACCTCTCTGGCCTTGGCTTCTTTGTGAACAGGCAGCCAGCTAGCCACCCCACACTAAGTGTTTAAGGGCCCCTAGCCAGGGCAGACTCTAGATTCCCATTGCCGGGGAGCCGGGCGAAGCCTCGGAGCTTATCGCCTCCTGGCTCCCCGGCAGGCAGACTGTCTCCACTGCTGCCGAGGGAAGCTGATAAAGAGGACAGACCCTTGTGTTTACTGTGGGCCGGTCTGCAAAGAGGCAGGCCTCCCAGAGGCGGCCCTGTCTCCTCTGGGAACAGGCTGTCTGTTTGCCAAGATACCATCACATTCCTGCAGCCAGAGGCCACCCCAGGATGGGTGGGGTGGGGTGAACAGAGGAGAAGGAAACAGGACAGCTGCAGGCCTCTCCGTTCCCCTGGGACCAGTTCTGAGAGGTACATTGGGGGGAATGCTCACTTGTCTGTGAAGTGCATTGCAGAGCCTTATCGAAGGGAATTCACAGCCAACGTTGGGCTCATCACTCCGTAGTGTCCACCAGTGGTTGTGTCCATCCCATAGCCATGGGCTGCAATGCCGCTGAGGCTGCTTATGGATATTGCCCAACAAAGGCATAAAGTTACTTAAAACATCACAAGTGTGTTTTTTGGATTTTTTTTTTTTTTTTTTTTTGGTAACTCTATTATGTGTTTGTTGACCACGAATTTTATAGATGAAAAAAATCGTGTCACAGCATCAAAAGGCTGGGCATGCCTACACGGCTTCCAAGACGTTTGCTCACAATTGATGACTGTCTTCCAAACAGCTTTCCATTTAGGTAGTCAGGAATCCTTACAAGGTTTTGCAGAATGTTTGGCAAGATCGGGATTACATAGGAACCAGATGGCTCTACAGGCCAGATCAGCTGACATTCATGGCCAACCCTCAAAGGGTGTTTGCTGAGTTGCTCGTACTGGCAAAAGCATGGTGGGGCAGGCTAGGGAGATGGATTAGTGGGTAAAGGACTTGCTGTCCAATGTGAGGACCAAGTTCAATCCCCAGCTGCCCACGGCCGTGTGCTTGTTCAAACCCAGTCTTGAGAGGAGGATCCTGGGCTCACTAGTCATCAAGTCTAACTGAAGCAGTAAGCTTCAGAGAGCGAAAGAGACATTGCCTCAAAAAACAAAGTGGGAAGTGAGAGTGGGAGACACTGAGCTGAGGGATTACAAGTTGGACAGATTCCCTGGAAGGAAGACGGATGGGGAGAGCGTCTGTGTGTACCATAAAATGTCGGACTTCCCACTTCCAGTATAACGGGCTTTTCCTCACCCTACTGACCTGAGACAAAAGCCTACCAGCTTAAAACAAAGGCCTGGCCTGGCTTTGGCTTTCATTTCACCAGCAGGGCTCCCTTGACCATGGATCAGTTAGACAAATTCAAGGCTGTCTCAGAACTTGTTTATCCCAAAGTTGTGAGGCCAGCAGCCTTCCTGTCTTTGTTCAAACTGACCAACCCTAAATTAGGTGAGAAAGACCCCTCAAAACTACTTATATCCTCCAGTCATTCGAGCTTCAGCTCCCCAAGTCCCTCTTTCGTCCTCAGAGGCTCTTCGCTCAATGTGTTGTTTGTTGTGTGTTTCCCACCCCTAATAAAAACCTTTCTTCATCAGCTGATTCTGTTTGCCGTGTCGGAGATTCCCCTGACGATATTCGTCATGCCGAAGATGTTTCATGCCTTTTAATTTTTTTTTTTGTTGTTGTTGTTATTTTTGTTTTTCGAGACAGGGTTTCTCTGTGTAGCCCGGGCTGTCCTGGAACTCACTCTGTAGACCAGGCTGGCCTCGAACTCAGAAATCCACCTGCCTCTGCCTCCCAAGTGCTGGGATTAAAGTGCACCACCACTGCCTGGCGCCTTTTAATTTTTTTAACTGGCAGAAACAAAAACGAACCCGATCAAGACCCCTAGACGGTAACACAACACCAACCTCCACCCGCCACACACAAACACACCCGCATACACATGCAGACACCACATACCACACACAAACATAGGTTTGTGAACTCCACACCCATTTGGAGGTAGGTCACCATCTTGTTACAGAGTTGAGGATGTGGATCAAAGCCAGGGTAAGTCCTCTGAGTAAAATCATACACGCTCAGGAAGAGAATGGGGGTGGGATTTAGAGCAGCAAGGCTCCAGAGCCACGGTTACACTGAACGGCCACGGCAGCTCCAAAGGTAAGTGGTTACAATCCCATCATGCTTAGCAAGGTCACAGGTCACAGCTGCAGAGATGGGCAGCTTCAAGGAGAACTGGCTTTGGAGCTGGGCCTGTGTTCTATTGCTTGGACCAATGCTAGGTAATCCTGCAGTGGACACTGAACTTCATGAGCCTAGGTTTCCTCATAGGATATTGTACAGTGGTGTTATACACCATTATCCTCCGAGCTAAACTGCCAAGGTCTTCAAGAGTTTGAGCGGGACTGTTCACAACAGGTTTCTACAGCTGGACTGTTGATGTTTCCCCCATAGAAGGAAGGAACAGGTCCCTTGCAGTGCCTCCCAACCAGTTGTATACAATTCTGTCCTAATTGCCTGTAGCCTTAGGGTTCTCTGGGCAGGGCTAGTGTTTATAGCCAGCGAACAACTAGGGAAGTGGCTTCATCTGTCTATACGCCTTGGGGAAGCCTTCAGCCCTGCTGGGTGCTGGTGTGGCTGTTTTAAGGTCACCTTAGCTCCTGACCTTTGTTTTCCGTAAGCCTAATAAACTCTTTAATTCCCCGAGGCAACACTGGTAGAATGGAATTTTGGCTTGTGACTGGGTAGATGTTGCCTGGTTGTACCCTCAGTTCCAGGGTAAAAATTCTCAGCAACACAAGGTTAGAGGGAGTGTGTACTGGGTGAGGATCCATCTGGTAAGGAACGGGCGGGCAGCACGGGTGGGTTGTCTTTGCAGAGTGGGTGGAGAGGTGGCTTCTCTAAGTAGAGACTTCAGAAAGCCTTCGGTTAAGAGAGACCCCATGGCCAGGCAGTGGTGGCGCACACCTTTAATCCCAGCACTTGGGAGGCAGAGGCAGGCAGATTTCTGAGTTCAAGGCCAGCCTGATCTACAGGGTGAGTTCCAGGACAGCCAGGGCTACACAAAGAAACTCTGTCTTGAAAAACCAGAGAGAGAGAGAGAGAGAGAGAGAGAGAGAGAGAGAGAGAGAGAGAGAGAGAGAGAGAGGGAGAGGTGGTGGCTTCAAAGGAGGTGGAAAGAGTGAAGCGGTTGAGACCATGGCTTTTGAGTTGGGTAGACTTGAATTTAGATTCACTGTCCAGGCCCTCCCTTAACCCCTTTTAAATGCTGCTGGCTGAAGAACCTATGGGCTTCCATGGGCTGACTGCTCTACCACGGAACTACATCCAGCCTTCTTTTTACTTCTTATCTGGAGACTGAATCTTGTATATTAACTGCTTTTCTTGTTGTTGAGATGAAATGTCTGACAAAAGCAACACCGGGAAAGGCGTGCTGCTCAGTCTGAGCACCTCTGCTCATCCTAGCAGCAGAGGCAGGTGGTCACATGGCACTCACAGTCAGGAAGCAGAGAGAGATGTCGTCTCAGGTGCATTTCTCCTTTTTGAGTTCAGGGACTCCAGCACACAGAATGGTTCGGCTCATAGTCAGTATGAGACTTCCCACCTCAATGAACCCACTGGAGAAACTCCCGTACATACCGAGAGGTTTGATTCCTACGTGATTCTAGAGCAGTGGTTCTCAGCCTGTGTGGTTCACATATCAGATTATTACCATTCCTAGCAGCAGCAAAATTACAGTTATGAAGTGGCCATGAAAATACTTTATGGTTCGGGGTCACCACAGCCAAGCAACTGTATTAAAGGCCACAGCCTTAGGAAGGCTGAGGACCGCTGCTCTAGATTCTGTCACGTTGACAACCAGTATTAACTAGTCTCACCAAATTCTCCAGACAGACCGACTTCGAACTTGCCATCCTCTTGCCTCAGACTCTTGAATAGCTGGGATGCCAGGCATATGCTGCCAGTGAAACGATGGAAGAGGACCAATGATGGAAGAGGATGTCTCAGCGGGCCTATGCCGAGGCATCTCTGCCCCTGAGGGAGCAGCCACACGGACGACGGTATAGCATAGAATAGAGTTTATTCAGGGCATGGGGAGGGGAGCCAGGAGGGTAGTAGAGGCAGAGAGAGAGAGAGAGAGAGAGCAGAGAAGTAGAGGCCGGCCATGACCACGTGGAGCGAGGGGGAAGGGAAGGGAGGAGGGGGCAGAGAGAAGCTACAGGCAAGAGATCAAGGGAGCAAGAGGGTAAGAGATTAAGAGGGAGAGGAGAGGGCCCCTTTTATAGTGGGGAGGCCTATCTGGCTGTTGCCAGGTAACTGTGGGGAGGTGGAGTTTAGACAGAATACTAACAGCCAGACCCAGTTCAATATCCAGCACTTGCTCTCTGTGTATCCTTGGGCACAGAGTTTATAAAATGAGATCTCTATGTGGGAAGCTTTCCCTCGAGGCATGGACAGGATGGTCATTTAGAGAATTTTAGAGAGAAGTTGGGTGAAGGATTCTGGTAAGGCATACAGTAAATGCCCTATAAATGTGCCTGTTGACATCATTCACAAGGACCTAGGCGTGAGGAGGAGATGGGAGTACGTTTGTCTGAATAATGGCCCAAAGACAGAGTCCCTGGAACCTGGGAATATGTAAGGTAACACAATAAGGGAGAATGAAGGTAGGGCGCACCTGGGTTGTTAATCGGCTGACTCTGTCACAGAGACATTGTCCTGGGTCACAGGGAGGCCTGAAATCACATGAGCCTCCTTAAGTGCAACAGAGTGAGAAGAACCCAGTTAAGGAGTGTGACTGACATTCTACCAGTCACTGTGGCCCTGACACGGAGGAGGAACCACGAGCCAAGCAAGTCAGGCCACTGCTAGAAGTTAGACAGGACAAAGGGGTGAATTCTTTCTTCCCTCAAAGGCCCGGAGCTGGGCTGCTGAGATAGTTCAGCAGATGAAGGCACTTGCAGCCAAGCCTAATGAACACAGTTCAATTCCCCACACCCACACGGGCAAAGGAGAGAACTGACTCTGGCAAGTTGTCCTTTGACCTCCACGTGTATGTTACGTCATGGATGCCTTACTCTAAATGAGTAGATACAATGCAGTGTTTAGGAGTAGGCAGGCAACTCGAGCTACACTTAGAGTTGAGCCCAATGATACCCTTGCATTTCAGACTCTCAGAAATGGGAAAGAATGGATTGAGATCTCGTAAAGATACTGTCTTTATAATTTGTCACCACAGTGAAAGGAAAGGAAGCAGGGGTGTTAAGTCTTGAACACCAGCAGGCTGGCAACAGGCAGAGGCAGGCAGGGCAGCCGGGAAGGATCGAAGGGGCCTCCATATCCTGACACTCCAGGGCAGAGTTATCAGGAGCAGGGAAAACCTGCGTGTCTCTGTGCAGAAATAAAGAACTAGACAGATTTCTCACGTCTGTAGGGTCTGTGCCCTTGGCAATGGCTGAGGCTCTCCCTGGCAAGAGCTGGGGTCTCCTTCTCCATCCCTTCAGTCTAGAATTGGATTTGTATGTAACCTGCTTTGGCCAAACATTTGTAGGTTTGGAGCCTGGCCTAGAGAGAGGTTGCATACTCCTGCCACAGAACCAGCTGTTTTATTACCTGCTCTAGCCCAGGACAGAACCTGGAGGGACAGACACCTTTTAACATGGCCCTAATAACTCCTCTCCTCACCGCTCCTAGCATTACTGTGCCCAGTTACTTACTGTCTTGCATTGAGTATAGGTTGTACAATTCTAACAAGAAGTGTGCTTCACTGGCCACTGTTGGCTGATACTTTAGGTACTAAAGGGCTACAGAGGTCTTTTATGGTCCCTGTCCCTGTTCCTCTATCTGTTCCTCTGCCTTCCTTTCTCCCCTCCTTCCCTTGCAGGCTTTTTCCTGGAGGAAAATGGCTTCTGTGTTGTAAGCTACTCATGTATGTGGTAAAGGAAAATGGCTCCAGCTGAAGCCAGGGAAGGCCTAAGACCTATCAAAAGCTGCTCGAAGGAGCTGGGTGTGGTGGCCTACATGTAACTCTAGCAGTCAGGAGGCTGGGCAGGAGCACCATGGACTTGAGGCTAGCCTGGGTTACATGGTGAGAGCCTGTCTCAAGAAAGAAGAAAGAGGAGAGGGAGGAAGAGGAGAAGAAAAGAGCAAGAAGAGGAACAGAAGAAGGAAGGGGACATAGAGGAGGAGACCGACAAACCAAGCAAGCAAAGAAACTCAGTCTAAGCCCAAAGCTGTGTGATCAAGTCAGAAGTCAACCATTGGCTTTTGAGTCTTTTTTTTTTTTTCTTAAGACATGGTCTCATGATGCGGGCAGTGGTGGTGCACGCCTTTATCCATACTGGAGCGAGCAGTGATTCTGAGTTCGAGCCGCTGGTCACGATGGTTCAGGACAGCCAAGATACCAGAAACCTGTCTCAAAAAAAAAAAAAAAAAAAAGAGGTCTCATGAACTTCAACTTAGTAGAGTGACATAATTGATCATGTATCTACCTTGGTGTAGGTTACAGGCATGTAGCTGTTTGATTCTGGCAAGTTCTCACTGAGCAGATTCCAACTCCAGACCTCGAACTAAAAGTCTCATTGTTTTCAGTTGTGTATTGTTGCGTACTCAGTGTCTTTCGATAAGAGACATGTGCTGTTTCTTCCACAGTGGTGGTCGAAGTTCAGGCATGGAAAGTCACTCTACCTGTGGTAAACAGCACTGACCTCATTGCAATTCAAGGCATGCTAACATGAGTGCAGTGGTTACCATCACGGCTAACCCATATTAGCCAGAAGACGTAGTAGGAGCTGAGATAGGAAGTGGGTGGGGTGGGCTGAGAAAATGGGTAATTGGGCAGAATCAGGCAATATGGAATCTGATTTGCTGATATAGAAAGTTTTATTTTTTGAGTGGTGGAACCCGTTGGAAAGAGCTTATACATAAATAGATAAAGAAACTTCTAGAAGTACGAGTTGTATGATGCAGGGGTATAGATGACTTAGGGACTCTGCTGTCATGGGGTAGATGAACAGGGGTGCGGCCTGGCATTGGGGAGAGTAGAAGTGTGGGAGAGGCAGTGGGGGCCAGACTTATAGAAGCAGTTCTAGCAGGCTAGGGCAGGAGACAGAGTGAAGTGACCACCAGGTCTTGTCCCTTGGGAGTCTTGGTGTTTGGTTGTGCTGTTGACAGAGGGGAGAAAACAGGGAAGCATCAAGATTCGAGATTCCTGCTGTTTGGAATTTGGAAGGAACCTGCTTGGAAGAGCCCAAAAGACTTGATTAAAGGTGGACTGGGCTTTCTCACAGCCAGCAGATGGGTCGGGCCAGAGAAAGGTAGAGGATAGCTCAATCAGAAGGCCCAGGTGGGGAACTGGAGGCAGGTGTGCGGAGACCCGAGAGCTGTGTTCTGGTGTAGAAGTAGCCCAGGCTGGCACTAGTCCATGCTGTTATGTTCTCTTGGTGAGAAGAGGAAAGGGAGGAAGTAAGTTCAGCCAGAGAGAGTGGAGTCAGGAGAGGGTGCCAGGGAGTCTATGGAAACAGACATCACAACCTCTGACTCTTCCTGTGAGCATGCTCTCTGATGGCTCCAGTTGGCTGAGCCCAGCTGAAGTCCGAAAGTAAGAGATAGCCGTGCGCAGGCACAATGCCAGCTGGCACAGTGGGCTTCCCACACTTAGGTTACCTAGCTCGGTGTCTATGTAGAGTCTTCACCTGTCATGTGACAATCTGTCTGAACATCACTGCTGTCCCTTCACAGATGTGGCTCAGGGAGTCTTAGCATTCGAGATTCATTTTCTGTAAGACGTTCTTGAGGGGATGGAAGACGGCTTGGTTGGTAAAGGGATTACAAAACCAGCATGGGATGTGAGTTTGATCCCCACTGCTGGGTATTATGGCACAGGCTAGTAAGTAGTCCCAGCCCAGGGAAGATGGACACAAGAAGATCTCTGGGACTGTTTGGCCAGCCAGTTATGCCTAATTAGAGAACTCCAGTCCATGAGAGATCTTGTCTCAAAAAACAAGGTGGAGACATCTGATGTATGACACCTGAGGTTGAACCTTTGTCCTCCGTATGCATGTGTATACAAATGGTGCACGTGCATACATGCATGTGCGCACACACACAGACACACACAGACACACACAGACGGAGGGAGAGAGAGAGAGAGAGAGAGAGAGAGAGAGAGAATATCTGAGTAACTTATATTAGTGTGCAACTTTCCCTTTTTTCTTTTCTACATAGGTTTCTCTGACTATCCTGGAACTCACTCTGTAGATCAGGCTGATCTCCTGAACTCCAATGACAGCAACAATGTAGACATGCTTCCCCAATGACAGCAACAATGTAGACATGCTTCCCCAATGACAGCAACAATGTAAGGTGATGGTGGCAACCTCACATGGCTTCTACGTGTCCTGTGCAGAAGAGTTTAGCTCCCTTCTGCTTATACTTCACTGGCCTGCATTTTCAGACCACAGCTGAGAGTTCAGAGGGTGCTTCCAAGCAGGGAGACTGGGGCATTGCGGTCATAGCCACGGTGGATGTGACCCTCTCAACTGCAAATGTCTTCGTAGTTCCTGACCTTTCTGACGCTAAGAAAGATAACAGAGGGGCTGGAGAGATGGCTCACTGGTAAAGAGTACCTGCTGCATTTGCAGACCCAAGTTTAACTGCCAGCACCCGTGTTGGGATGCTCACGGCCTCCTGTAACTGTAAAACTCCAGGGGAGCCAACCACTGCCTGGCCTTATGGCCTCCACAGGGCATACCACGTCCACATGCATACGTACATCTGGCTTTTGAATGTGAAAGTTTATTTTAACAGACTCTCATATAGCTTCAAGCAGGCTCAGTGTTGGAATTATAAGCTATGCCATGATGCTTAGATTTGAAAATTTCACTAGTAGGTGTGTGTGCGTGTTCGTGTGGTGTGTGTGTGGTGTGTGTGAGACAGAGAAAGAGAGAGACGACAGAGAGAGACAGGTAGAGACAGAAGAGAGAGAGAGGAGAGAAGAGAAGAAAGAGAGAGAGGTAGAAGGAAGCTAAGGCAGGAGAGAGACGTACAAATAACAACTCTGGCAGATTTAGTGTCTACCCAGGGCTGCTTGACTGGTCTGCAGATCGACATATTTTACCACATCAGCACAAGGCAGAAGGAAAGGAGCTCCCGGACTGACCTTCATAAGATGACCTAATCATTTCCCGGGACTCTGTCCTCTATGTGTTGTAGCCTGAGTTTTAACACAGGTAGGGACAATGCGTTCTGTCCATTGCAGTAATCCTGCTTAATTAACATGGATTCAGTTGGTTAGATTATAACTGAAAAACTCAAAATACCAGCGATTGAGTGAGATGTTTCCTACTCATATGTTAAAAGACAGGAAATGAAGAGGCAACCCAGGCTGGGCAATGCTATTCAAGAAGTTAAAACCTAGGCACCCCTGTCTTTCTGCTCTACTATCTCTAGTGTACAGCTTCTATCTATAAAGTTGTTTCATGCTCTGCAATGTCTTCTAGGGACCCAGTCATCACAACCACACTCTAGGCCACAGGGAGAAAAGGCTGAAGGCAAAGAAAAGCTGCTTCCCACTGAGTTAGCTCCCGTCACACAACATCCCTAGAAGCCTTAGGTAGTGTGCCGACCTCACCTTACTGGACAGAAATAGTTACGTGGTTTAGCCAAGTACAAGAGGATGGGGATAATCACATAAGTATGTGCAGGCCTGTGTAGTTTTATTCATAATATGAAACTTGTCCATATAAAAATAAATTATTATTTCGTTATTAGAGAAAAGGTGTGTCTTTTCTGCTTTTGTTTTTGTTTTTTTTGTTTGTTTGTTTGTTTGTTTCAGACAGGGTTTCTCTGTGTAGCCCTGGCTATCCTGGAACTCTCTCTGTAGACCAGGCTGGCCTTGAACTCTGAGATCAGCCTGCCTTTGCTTCCTGACTATGCTTGGATTAAAGGGATGTGCTACCACCTCCCAGGGTGAAAAGATGTGTCTTAGTTACTCTTCTATTGCTTGAGAAGTTTACCATGTCCAAAGCAATTTATATAGGGAATCATTTAATTAAGGATTTGCTTACAGTTTTAATGATTTAGTTCATAACCATCATGGCAGAAAGCCTACAGGCATAGCGCTGGAGCAGTAGCTGAGAGCTTTACATCCTGATCTACAAACACACGGTGCACACCACCACCACACACACACAGAGGCAGAGACAAAGAGAAAGAGACAAGACAGAGACTGGGCCTAGTTTGAACATTTGAAATCTCAAAGTCTACTCCCTGGACCCCCATTTCACGTTCCTTGCTAAAATTTAAATACACAAGTCTATGGAGGCCATTGTCGTTCAAACCAAGACAGTGGATACTGAAGCTGCCATAGGCACCAAGCAGGCTTGCCCAGAAGCCCACCATCTTGATGGGCTGAAGTGATGAAGCAGGACCTGGCTTACCCTGGGCCCGATCTCAGCTTGTCACAACCTCCAACCTCCCTTAGTACTTGAACAAAGACTATCAGCCTCTAGTCATCGCTGATTCAATGCTCGGTTTTGCTTTCTTTTTAAAAAAATATTTATTTGGGACTAGACAGATGACTCTATGATTAGGGCACTTGTTGCTCTTGCAGGGGATTGGGTTTGCTTTTGTCAGCACCCATGCCCACGTGGTAGTTCATAACCATCGCTAACTCCAGTCCCAGGAGATCCGAGCCTTCTTCTGATCTCTGTGGGCACATGTGTTCTACATGTACCTGCAGAGGCCATGGGGAGGGAGCCATGTTGTACCTCTGCAAATGGAGTTACAGGTCTCATAAGAGGCATCATTCAGGTGCTGGGGACAAAACTGGGTCCTGTGCAAGAGCAGCTACTGCCTTAACCACTGAGCCATCTTGCCAGCCTTTAGATTTTGTTTTCTAGGAAGAGAAAGAAATGGCACTGGGCGGTGGTGGTGCATGCCTTTAATCCCAGCACTTGGGAGGCAGAGGCAGGCGGATTTCTGAGTTCGAGGCCAGCCTGGTCTATAGAGTGAGTTCCAGGACAGCCAGGGCTACACAGAGAAACCCTGTCTCAAAAAAAAAAAAAAAAAGGGTTCATCTTTCAAAAAGATTTAGTGAGAAATTCATGGTTTTCAAGAGTGGCCGTGGCTCAGTTGGCAAGGTTCCCAGGTAAAAATACAAACAAAACAAAACAAAACAAAAAAACAAAAAACACCACTCATATAGTGGTCCAGCGCCAGGAAGATGCAGGCAGGAAGATCCCTGGGGTGCAATAGCCAGCCTAGCTGAAGTGTTGAGTTCCAGGTTGCTGAGAGACCTGTCTCAAAACCAAGGTGTAGAGCAACCGAGGCAGGCACTCTGTGTCAACCTCTCATCCCCACACATGGGTATGTGCATCTACACACATGTTTATGTGCATGCACACATAGGGATTTTATTTTCTAAAGCAATCCTATTTCTGTGGAGAAGGGGACTATGCCCTCAGCTGTGTGAAGTGCACACACAGCTATCTTCCCGAGGCACGCACAGCAGCTGCCTTAGAGCTCACCACACAGGCTTAGCCTGAGTCTTTTGGATAGATCTCTTCCAGGAAGTCAGGGGCCTCAGCCTGGCTGGCTGTACACAGCCCAGCCTTCTTTCTGGGAGGAGGCCAGCCGGGGTCATTCCACTGCACTTCCCCCTTATTTGGAAGGATCTTGCCCTTCTTTATATTTAGGGCTTAATTTGAACAAGTTCAAAACCGCCTTGCAGAGTTCAAAATCATTATGACAGGCAAAAATGCAGTGAAATAGCACACCACCGCCAGTTAATTATGAAAAATCCCTTAATAGCCAACATTATTATAAATTATATACCCATTATGACAGGAACAATTGAACTCTGTTTTTCTTGCCCAGCACTGGAGCCTCAAACAATGCTGTCTTGTTGGGGAGAGTGACCTGGGTGTACTTGGAGGCAAGCTGGCAGTTTCCGTGGACTACCTTTCATGACCACAGGGATTGTGGACCTCTGAGGATGCTCTGCTTCTGGGAGAGGTGAGGCAGTGGACTGGCCAGTCTAAGAACCAACCTCATGTCAGACCCACCCACCATCTTCCTGCTGCTGCTACAAGGCTTTCCCCACAAGACCTCCCAACTACTTCTACCCTGGTCCTTGCTCTCCTCTTTACCTATTCTCAGCTGAAAGAACCCCTCTAGGCAAGCTCCCTGACTGATCCTCCTTCCTTCAGCTGTGGACCGTGAGTCCCCTTATTGTTGTTTTACATGTATACTATGGAATTCTTTCCAGACTAGGATGCGAGATAGAGAACTTAGCTTCTCTCTTAACTCAAAATTGTCACTTTGATCTGGCTGTGGAGATGTGTTCCTGTGATCCCGACACTCGGGCAGCAGAGGCAGAAAGAGTCAAGAGAGTCCAAGGCGAGCCTCAGCTACAAAGCCAGACCTGTCTCAGAAATGCAAGAATAAATAATAAAATAATAATAATAAAAGGGTCACAGAGCCCCAGAATCTCCTGGGGACATGAGTGAAAAGCAAAGACTGTGGCTAACTCAGGTAAGGCTGACTCAGCAGTTCTGAGATGGCTCTGGACTCTGAAGGTTTCTTATACCAAGGACTTAAGGTATGGGTAGGGGACAACACTAAGCCTTGAAGAAACTACTGACATAGAGTCCCTTAAATTAGCTTTCCAGTTAGACAGAGTGTTCCCTGTCCCCTCTATCCCAGGGTTCAAGAAGACTCTGACTGTGACACCCAGGATAGATCCAGGATCCCCTCTCCCTCCTTCCCTTCTTCCTTCCCTCTTTCCCCTCCTTCCTTCCCTCCCTCCCTTCCAACTGGCTCTCATATAGCCCAGGTTGGCCTTGAACTTGTTATGTAACCTAAGGTGGTCTTGAACTTTTGACCTTCTTGAGTGCTAGAATTACAGGGGTATGCTACCCTGTTTCTTTGGTGCTGGAGAATTGAACTCATGGCTTTGTGTATGCTAGATAGGCACTCTACCAGTTGACCTACATCCCCAACCTGAAGGACTGTCTTTAAGAAAAAGAATCCAAGGGTCTGGAAAGCTAGAGAGATGGATTAGTGCTTAAGGACAGTGGCAGCTCTTCCAGAGGAGCCAGGTTCAGATCTCTGCACCCACATGGTAGTTTACAACTGTCTGTTACTCTGGACTCGGGGCTCCAACATCCTCTTCTGGCCTTCAGGGAACCAGACGTGCATGTGGTACACAGACATGCAGACAAACACCTATATACATCAGTGACCAGGGTGGCATGATGACCCTGAGAGTACAGTAGTGACATGAATACCCTGGCAATGACCAACAGCTCTCTAGACTGAGGGTCCCTCAACGGGAGGAAAACCATGTCTGGTACCAGAAACCTAGCTAGCTTCTTAGTGCTGGTGAAGTCAGTTATTGCAGGAGAATCTACAACTACTAATTTACCAAATCAGCATAATTCCTAACACTCTCTAAACCTTCGTCTTGTTTTTATCCCTCATCAAGGAAAACTTTCTCTTTACAACAGACAGAGACCATTACAGAAGACCACAACCTATCATAATGCAGACTTGTGGAGCCCAGTCAGCAGATACAGCTACAGAATACTCCCACACCTAAGACTCAGGGAGCACTGCAGAAGAGAGTGTGGAAAGACCATGACAGAGGACAGGGGAGCTTGCTGTGAGATCTGTCTCCTAGTAATGTCAGAAGCTGCACCCATAGAGTCTTACCACATGACAGCCGGAACTTGACTTGAACAAAGTTCAACACCGATGGACGTGCCAAAATGGACATACACATATATGCACACAATAACAATTAGTGACAAAAGATACCATGAATTTGAAGGAGATTGTGGAGGGGTACATGGGAGGGTTTGGAGGGAGGAAGAGGAAGGAAGAAATGATATAATTATATCATAATCTCAAAACTTTTTTTTGAAAATGTGTTGTTAAACACAGGCCTTCAGATGCTCCCCAGGTGAGAATGCCAGCTTCACTCTGTCTCTGGCAACTGCTAAGAGGCCGTATTGCAGGAGACAGGTGACAGGCCCCTTCCTGAGCCTACTCTTTCCAGCTAAAGCAAAGAGTTTGTACTGAGGGGGTTGGAGGGCTTAGCCCCTGTGTTGGTTTGAGTGGGAAATGTCCCCCATATATTGATAGTCTCTGTCATTTGAACACTTGGCCCCTGTTGGCGGATCTGTTTGGGAAGGTTTAGGTAATACAGCCTTGCTGAAGGAAGTCCATCACTGGGGGCAGACTTTGAGAGTAAAAGGAAGCTTAGCTTTCTTCCAATCTGCTCACTCTGCTTTCTGCTTCTGGTTTAAGCTCTGCTATGGTTTAAGCCTGTTCCCGTGGCCATTCTGCTTACCATGATTGTCCAGCATGGCAGGCTCATTCCGTCTGCAACTGTAAGTCCAAGCAAACTTCCAACTAAGTTGCCTTAGTCATGTGTTTGATTACAGCAACAGAAAGGTAACCGTGACGTGTATTAGAATTCCCTGGGGAGCTACAAAAAGCCCAAACAAAGGCCAAGCGCACTGAGGGATGAGGATATGGCTCAGTCAGTAGAGAGTGTGCCTGGCACTCCGTGAGCCAGGAATAAGGCTCCTACCTGTAGTCTCAGTACTCATGAGGTAGGTCTGGGTTGTAAAAGTTGCTTTTATTCTCCAGATGTAATTGTCATCTCAGAGACTTACTGCTTTGTCTGCAAACCTAGGTCTAATCCTGGAAGATTCTAGCCTCTGTACTATCTAATCTAGGCCTAGAATGTTTTCAGCCTCTGAGACTTTCTGCTGAATAAGCTCACCCCTTCTTTCCGAACTCTACCTGGCTGATTCAACTGAGCTGTTCTGGCTCAAACTTTTCTCCAGACCTATTGATTCAATCTGGGTTCTCTCAGCTTCTCCTGAATTGCTGCTCTGTTTGGCCTCAAACCAACTGTTGCAATCTATTCTAATCTTCTGGCTCCTTCACAGTTTCTGGCTTGTTCTGTCTTTACCTGTGTCTAGCTTGCTCTCTCTTAATCCTATCTCTGTAAACTCTCCCAGTAAAATGGCTTGCTTCCCCTCCCCCCCCCTTCTCTCTCTCCCTCTGTACTTCTCCCTTAAGTAGCTTCCCTTTCCTCTCTCTTCTTGTGAGAGTTAGGAAGATCCTATTTTGCAAAATCCTTCTCTGATTCATCACTTTGTCTGCCCCTCAATTAGACGTCACTTTCAAACACGGGTGCTTCCTTCTACAAATTAACTTTACCTTAGTTTAGGATTGAAGGTGTATACTAAGGGGTGGGTCTGTATTCCGGATGGAGAGATTAAAGGTGTATGCTAAGGGTCCAGGCCAGGTCTACTTACCCATTAGCCACTGTGTCTGTCTGAAGTCCCTGTCGTCCACAATCCTTTACAGAATGTTTTAGTTCTGTTTAAATTAAAAGGAAACAAGGGTTATGGATGTAACTCGATGGCTAGAATGCCATCCCAGAGTACCAAAGGACCTGGGTTGGATCCCTAGAATCCTATAAAGTAGGGTTGGTACCTTATAGGCACATAGGGCTGTAATCCCAGTTATTCCAGAGACCAGAGCTAGAGGACCAGGACTAGCTCCAGGCCCACTGGGCAACATCATGATAAAAATAAATAGATACCAACAAATCTAGCTAGACATGGTTTTCATGTCAATACATTTGTGAAATATGTTTTAAATTATTTACGAAAGTATGTGTCCAAAGATGGAAGTGTCCAGGGTCTGCAGGCGTCATAACGTTGTCTTGTGTCCAGCAGCAGGCTCTGGAGGATGTGGCTCTGACTCTGTCCTCTGTCCTTTCCCTGAAGGTGACTTTTGCCAGATGGAATGAGGACAGGGTGTATTTCTGATGGCCTTCTGCACATCAGGCTCTGGAGCAAACAAAAGCATGAAGCCAGCCCTGGCCTGGCTGGAAAGGAAGACGTACACACAGGAAGTCCCAAGCAAGGCGAGACAGGATGTACCGCCCCACTGTCGTCAACTCTTACCTCTGTCTCTGCTTGGTCTTGTCATTTCATTTGTCATTTGAGTCATGTCCTGCTTTGCAGGACAACGGACTGTTTCAGAGATTAGAATTCTTTAATAAACAATTCTTTTGTTGATTTTTTTTTTCCTATCTGCAACCACTGTTAATAATTTAGACAGCAAATTTGTCATTCCTGAGCATTTGGTTTAACTGTTTCTAAGGATTCAGCTTGGGAGAGGGAACATTCAGAGAGGACCGACAAGTGTCCACCTGGGACTGTCTGCTGGGGTGCAGGACACAGAGAGCAGAATATGGCTTTTTACTGAATAGAACTATCTAGATTTTGTGCCAAGAGCAAGTATTAGTGATTTACTATTGGATGGCTTTGGGGAAAGGCACTTGCTGCTGAGCTTGAGATCATAAATTTGATCCCTGGAATCCACATTGGAGAAAGAACCAACTCCTGAAACTTGCATTCTGACCTCCATACTTGCTCCATGGCACACACGCCCCCAAAATCAATCAATTAATTAATTAGATCTAAAAAAAATAAAAATAACAAAGTCGAGAGTGGTAGAGGATACTTGTCTGTAATCCTAGCACTTGGGAGGCTGAGGCAGGAGGATGGTAAGTTTGACACTAACCTGTGCTACATAGTGAGACTGTTATCTCAATACACAACAACAACACAGCACAACCAAACCAAACAACAAGCAATTGAACAGAACACCAAACGGTTCTGTGTTGAAGAGTGAATCCAGCCATCCTTACCACGTCTATCCCCAGACGGGTCTCACATGGTAGCCAGACAGCCTGGAGTCACGATAATCCTCCTGTCTCATGACAACAGTACCACCAATGCCTGGCTGTTAATTGTACATATTTCCAGTTTGTGCATCTGTAAACATATTTTTTTTAACTGAGGTAAGCTGTAGTCTTAGCACCTCAGGGAGCAGGAGTATCAAAAGTTCAAGCCATCCTTAGCTACAAGTGAGTTAATGACCAGCCTGGATTACATTAAACCCTGTTTTTAAAATGAAACAAAAAAAGGAAAATGAATGTGAACTAAAATGTAGTGGGCTAGCTATACTGCTCAAAGGCTTCGGTCCCTAGTACAGCAGGGATGGGCCTGAGGCATAATGTCCATTGTGGTCAAACTCTTGGGCTTCTTGTTTTATTTTTTCTTTTACATCTTTAACAATTTATTGCTGGGTGGTGGTGGCACACACCTTTGAGTCCAGCCTTTGGGAGGCAGAGTCAGGCAAATCTCTGAGTTCAAGGCCAGCCTGGTCTACGCATTGAGTTCCAGGACAGCCAGAGTTACACAGAGAAGCCCTGTCTTGAAAAACCAAAAAGCCCAGAGCCTGTCTTTTCTTATAAAATAATAGTTATGGATGAGACTTGCATTTGTCAGAAGTAGCACAGAATCCCTCCTTTGCAAGTGCATTTGCGTGGGGTATGCGTCGGCTGAGAGTGAGGACTGATAGGCATAGGTCCTGCAGACTGGAGGGCAAGCTGGCTGACTCTGTTAGAGATTCCAGTCTGGGAGCTGGAGAGATGGCTCAGTGGTTAAGAGCACTGACTGTTCTTCCAGAGGTCCTGAGTTCAATTCCCAGCAACCACATGGTGGCTCACAACCATCTGTAATGGGATCTGATGCCCTCTTCTGGTGTGTTTGAGGACAGCTACAGTGTACTCATATACATAAAATAAATAACTTAAAAACCAAACCAAAACAAAAAAGTACCGGGCAGTGGTGGTGCACGCCTTTAATCCCAGCACTTGGGGAGGCAGAGGCAGGCAGATTTCTGAGTTTGAGGCCAGCCTGGTCTACAGAGTGAGTTCCAGGACAGCCAGGGCTACACAGAGAAACCCTGTCTCGAAAAATCAAAGAAAAA